>CM059209.1:12170456-12770456 GCA_030347435.1 Clarias fuscus | reverse complement strand
AAACTGGATCTTCGCAGCGCGTATCATCTGGTCCGAATTAGAGAGGGGGACGAGTGGAAGACAGCCTTCAACACCCCATCAGGACATTACGAGTACCTAGTCATGCCGTTCGGATTAGCCAATGCTCCGGCCGTGTTCCAAGCCCTAGTTAATGACGTCCTTAGGGACTTCATAAATATCTCCGCTTTTGTTTATCTCGATGATATCCTCATCTTCTCGCATTCATTGGAGGAACATAAGATACATGTCCGTCAAGTACTCCAAAGGTTGCTCGAGAACCAGCTCTTCGTTAAAGCTGAAAAGTGTGAGTTCCACAGCGGCACAGTCTCTTTCCTCGGCTTCATTGTCGCCCCATCCAGGATACAAATGGACCCCGCCAAGCTGAGAGCAGTCACCGACTGGCCTGCTCCCACAACACGCAAGGAGCTCCAGCGCTTCCTGGGATTCGCTAATTTTTATAGGCGGTTCATTCGCGATTATAGTTTGGTAGCCGCCCCGCTCATCGCCCTGACTTCAGCCAAGACCCCGTTCGTTTGGTCGGAGCAAGCGGCCAGGTCATTCCTAGACCTGAAGAGGCGGTTCACCTCGGCCCCAGTCCTTTTTCAGCCGGACCCGTCCCTTCAGTTTGTGGTTGAAGTGGACGCATCCGACTCGGGTGTAGGGGCAGTCCTCTCCCAGAGATCACCCAAGGACAACAAACTACATCCGTGTTGTTTCCTCTCCCACCGACTTTCCCCCGCTGAGAGGAACTACGACATCGGCGACCGGGAGTTACTGGCAGTCAAACTGGCTCTGGAAGAGTGGAGGCATTGGTTAGAGGGCACCGAGATCCCATTCCTGGTTTGGACGGATCATAAAAATTTGGAATATCTCCGGACAGCCAAACGGCTAAACTCCCGTCAAGCGAGATGGTCCTTGTTCTTCTCACGTTTTAATTTCTCCCTGTCCTATCGTCCGGGATCTAAAAACACAAAACCGGACGCCCTCTCTCGCCACTTCTCTGGACTCCCCGACTCCGAGGGTAACACATGCGTGCTTACGGTGGTGGATCACTTTTCCAAGGCGGCCCATTTCATTCCCCTACCTGGACTCCCTACAGCTAAAGAAACTGCCGAGCTGTTAATCACACACGTTTTCCGGCTTCATGGACTTGCGACAAACATTACATCTGATCGGGGCCCCCAGTTCACAGCCCGGTTCTGGTCCGCCTTCTGTAAATTAATTGGCGCTACCCCCAGCTTATCCTCTGGCTATCACCCACAGACAAACGGCCAGGCGGAGCGAGCCAATCAGGACCTAGAAACGGCTATTCGGTGCACAATCTCTAAGGAACCCCATTCCTGGAACCGGATGCTACCATGGATCGAGTACACCCATAACTCCTTGCCCACATCAGCCACGGGCCTCTCCCCTTTTCAATGTTGCCTCGGGTATCAGCCTCCGCTGTTCCCATCTCAGGAGGTGGAGGTGGAGGTACCTTCAGCTCAAGCATTCATTCGTCGGTGCCGAAGAACGTGGCTGAATGCAAGATCTAGGATCCGCCGGGCAGTATCAGCCTTCAAACAACAGGCCGACCGGCGTCGCTCCAGGGCACCATCATACCGCGTGGGGCAAAGAGTGATGCTGTCCTCTCACTACATTCCCCTTAAGACAACTTCGCGCAAACTGTCTCCTAGATTCATTGGCCCGTTCACCATCACCAGAATCATTAATCCCTGCACCGTCAGACTTCACCTGCCCTCCACCATGCGTCGGATAAACCCTTCTTTTCATGTATCCCAGATAAAACCTCTGGTCTCATGCCCATTGAATCCACCCACCCGCCCAGCTCCTCCTCCCCGACTTGTCGATGGTAGTGAGGCGTTCACCGTACACAAGCTTCTGAAGGCCAGACGCCGAGGCAGAGGGCTACAGTATCTGGTGGACTGGGAGGGTTATGGCCCAGAGGAGAGGAGCTGGATTCCTTCCAGATATATCTTGGATCGTTCCCTTATTGATGACTTCCACCGTCAACACCCCAACGCACCAGCTAGTACGCCAGGTGGCGTCCGTAGGAGGGGGGGTACTGTCACGAGCCAGCCCATCCCACCTAGCTCCTCACATCCCTAACTCCACCCCGGAACTTTAGGTGTGCCAGCGACACACCTGTATCTGATTAGGAGTCATCCCTAGGCCTTAAAAGCAAGCCGAGTGCTTCAGTCTGTGCCGCAGTGTCTCGCTCGTGTGCCTCGCGTTCTCGTGTCTATTCTAGCTTTTGGAAAGTTTGTCTCGTTGCCGACCCCGCTGCCCTTCGGATTCCTCTTTTCGCCTTCTCCCTCGGATTACCTCGCCTTTATCTCGGACTGAATTTCGTGTATGACCCTGCCTGTGTAAAGAATCTGGTTTTGGACTTGCCCCTTTGTATCTGTTAGCTCCCGCGGCTGGATCTTCTGGTTATCGACCCTTACCTGGTAAAGAACGCTGATTCTCATTCCTCACTCCACGGCTTGTGACACGCTCCCGGTGCCGCACAAAAGTGCTTCCGTCTTCTCGCAAGGATCCTCGCAACACGCACCGAGCTCCTACTCCTCAAGAAAAGAATCAGAAGCACTCTGCCCTCCTCTCTCTGCTCGCGAAGCAGATCCGCGTCGGAAAACCAGCGCTACAGCTTGATTGCGCAATCCGCGAAGCCGATCCGCGTCGGAAAAACCAGCGCTACAGCTTGATTGCGCAATCCGCTTCTGTCGCTACAACCGGGAGGAATTCGTGCGCCTCCACTTCCGGGTTAACGGAGGATTCCTTGACTTCGTCACCCACTCCTTCGTCACGTCACAAGGTATTCCCCGAAGCATCCCGTGAGCGCATTGACTCTCTCTCACACACACACACACACGCACGCACGCACGCACACACACACGTGCTGCTCCCCTGCTGCTGCTACTGACTCTCTCACTCACTCACACGCACGCACACACACACGTGCTGCTCCCCTACTGCTGCGTACTGACTCTCTCACTCACACACACACCACACACACATACGCTCCTCCAGCCATTGTTGTCATAATCTTTTAACCTCTAATAAAATTCCTTTAAGGGAATCTGTGTCTGCTATTGGGTTCTTTCCTCCTCTGCCTCCCCCCGTGACAGTTATTCCATTACTTTGGGACTTTGTATAAAAAAAGCTCTGCCCCCCGAGCTGTAGTTTCCGCATACAATACACATTCATAATACATCATTCATAATACATGATGCATTGCATGTATGCTATTCCTATATAGATATGAGCACACCTACTGTCTTACTACCTTGTCTAGGATCTTGGAGCTGAAAGTACTTTCACATAATCAAACTCGTTATTACTAGACGCATTTGTTACGATATTGATTATTTGCATATTGTGTTTTTGTACATGTCTTTGCTGGTGATGGGATTGGGGGTGTGTCTGTTCCCAGAACAGATCCTGTTGCCAGACACCACAATACACCCTCATATTTCATACGTATTAATATTCCATATTAATACACCCATCCAGGCCTTGATCCAGGCCCAGGCAGCCTGGATCATATTAAGGGAAATATACCAGGGTTACTGTATTAGTATATAGTCCCAAATGAAGGTAATTTGTCTTATAATGATAGCTGAACATTTGTTATTTTATAGAGCCATTTCTAAAATGTTTTTTTAAATAAACTGATTTTAATAGACTAAGATTTCAGTAAAGGAAGAATTCTTATTTACTTTACAACATAAATGCCCGTGTGAGAGGTCCACAGAAATTTTTACTGGTTTATGGATATTTCCTTTGTGTTCACTCTAGTGTATAGTTCAATAAGCTTAAATTTTGCATTGTAGCTCTCCAATTTTATGTTATTTAGATTTTTATGGATTTTCTATGGATTTTCCGAAAAAAAAAAAAACTTTGCAACACACAACATTATGTTTAAGAAGATATTGCCAAAATCACCATGCAAAGACTATATTTTAGAAAGCACATGAGGAAGCAAAATAACTTCACAGCAATTTCATAGTTAATGAATTTTGATTACTTGGTGTATCATTTTAATGTCTCAGATTATATAGAAGTACACCAGCAAAGACTCGATTCAGATGAGAGAGTGTGTTGTGTTTTGTCATGTGGGCTCTGTTTCCTGTAAAGCCTGTAGTTACATATGCAATATTTTAAATTTAACAGTTTCACAAACTTGATCAATACAAATCTGTGCTGTTTTTTTTTTTTTTTTTTTTTTAAAGATTCCAGATGAAAAAAAAAATAGTACAAAAAAAACTATATATTCAAAGTGGAACCATGCCCAGTTGCCCAGGCTTCCATGCGTCAAGATCTCCAACCAGAAGCGGGGCACCAGTGGTTTTATCTGAACAGATTCAAAGCCTCAGTTTGTGTATGGTTATTCCTTTCTTTCTAAGCCTCAAAATTTATTATAACTAAAAAATCATAACTCATGCACATGTTTTTCCGTTTCAATTTCTTTAACCTGCAACATTTTGTGTCTGTGTGCTTGGTAGATTTTTCCCCCTATTTCCTGCATCGGACTTGAAACAGCATTAAAAACAGCATTGAAACAGTTTAATTAACCTTATTTCTGTAAGCGTAAGCCTTACTGGATAGTATTTATTGTAGACAATAGAATGGAAGGCACATATTTGTGTATGCAAATTCAATGTGTATTTTATTGGATTGTAGTTACTTCCATCGTATTCACTTGCTAGTCTATAACTTGGTTAATCCATGGAAGAAAGTAGCCGATCTTCGTATATACCTCTGGATACTGGGGCTGTAAGCAGTTGCCAAGATATGTATATGCAGCTAATCCTTGTACTTTTTCTCCACAGATAAGAGGACTTCCTGAATCACCCTGCAGAGAGAACATTATGATTCTCTAAAAATGAAAGTTTGATCTTAAAAGATTTTTATATCACATTGCTGTTTAATACGGAAATTTAAAGATGTAATTATTTTTTCTAATAACACAGCTCAGACAGTAGTGCCAGCTGCATTAAAGAAAAATCACATGTTTATTTCAAAATATGAGTTGCTATTTGATAATAATAATAATAATAATAATAATAATAATAATAATAAATTATTTGTCTGCAAATATATGTGATATATGAGGAATAAAACACTTTGCTTTAATTGGAAAATAATCAACTTTAACATTGTAATGAAACCACATCATATACCACTCATTGATCCATATTCTTTAACAGCACATCCCATTGTGCTTTTATTTCTTTAATTATTATCTTGAAACTGATTGTATTTATCAAATGCTACATCACAGTACCTGGCAAAAAGCTTTCCTCCCATCAGGGGCAGTGCAGATCATGTTGTCTGTGTCAAAGTAATGCTGCCAAAGTCTCTTGCACTCAGTGTTATTTTGTATCTTCAGCGTGACTTCTCGTAGGACACTTGATGGAGTGCTGTTCTTCTGTGTCCAGCCCCAGCCAGCGATTGAACAATTCTCCTGGTCTGCAATGTTTTCATTTTGTGTAGGAAGAACAATAAGCTTTACAGCTTTGTTCTCCTTGGCTTTGGACTTCAGCTGTAAGAGAGAAATGAAGTAGTGTTTGAGTGAGAGCTGGTTTGCACTAAATGACCAGAAACAAATTTTGTAAAAGTAGAAAAAAGTACCTTCAATAGCATGATATCATTTAAATGTTCATTCTTCTTGTAACAAGGATGCTTGATGTATTTCTTTACTTGGATTCTCTGCTGCTGAGGTTCATTGTCACTGATGTTGTGAGCTCCCAGGAGCACTTCCAGCTTGTCCTTTCCAGGGTGTTCAGTGTCGCTAGTAACCCACACAACATACATCAGATTTTCCCATATGTATTTAATTAAATACATAATTATTTAATGTGACTACATACTGAAAATGTTAGAAAGGTTTCTATATTTGAGCAAAAGCACAAAGTACATACTCTACACAGTGGGCTGCAGTCAGCACATAATCTTTTCTGATGAGCATACCACCACACGCATGGGACTTGTTAATCTGAACAGACACCATGTAAGGTCGGGAGTGTGGTGGATTCACTTCATTTCCTCCAATAATACGTCCCTCCATTCCCCCTGAGGGAAAAAAAAATCAATGAACAAAAACTAAAAATATATAAATTACAGAATGTTAAAAACATTATGTACCAATCACAGTTTTAAACAACTTAAAATGAAAAAGTAACAATGTATATAGATTTTAAATATCTAATACAGGATACATTACCACAGAACGGGAGAAGAGAAAGTACAAGAAGAGAGATGCTGAAGAACATGTCTGTAGTAAATCACACTCACAGAGCTCTGCAACATGTTTCTTTTTTCTCTCTCTTAAATTTGAATAAACATCCAATCAGAGCCCTTGAAGGTGTTGAAAGTTACCACATTTCTGACCTCAGTTTTGATGCACAGTGCATGCACCAGTGTCACTCACAGAGGGATCTCAAGGGAGGGTCATTCTGATGTCTCAGAGTACAAAGAAAATCTATTTGCAGAAATCAAACCGCAGTTACACATGTACTTTTTACTTTAATCAAGTTTTCTTTAAAACTGATAAAATTTTCTTTCTGTGAATGAATGTTCTCAAACATCACACAGGCTTGTGGCCTATCAAACCCACAACCACTACATCATACTTGAATTTGCATAGTTTAGTTTAAAATTAATTTATTTCAGAAAGTTCGAAAACATTTTACATTTCAAAAGCTTCACAAATGTAATCAATACTCTGGGCTGTTTTGTTTTAATTTTTTCGTTTTAAAAGGAAACAAAAAGCTGCTTGTTAATTTTATGTGATGTACTGTAGGTAAACGCTCAGTTCCTGGATTGTACTTGACAGACGGCAGCCAGAACTACACAGAGTGATATGAAAACCCCACAGAATCTGGTGGTTTTAGTCCTGTATTATTATCAAACTCAGTTTTATTATAAGCATGTTGTACACAAGTGCAAGTCGGCACTATTACCAAACTGCCCATTAAAAATCTTATGTATCTTTTAATGTGAAAGTTAAATTATACTGTAAAATAATACTCAGCTGAGGTGTTTAAAATGTTGTACACATCTGTCATCTTTTAATCATCCGCAGTTAATCATGTGGTCATTATATAAAATGTATCAAATTTATAAAAGGCCTAGACTTGTACTTTTTTCTCATTTTGCCTTACAGCTTAATTAATTTATAAATACCAAGGTAATATTTTTTCAAGCATCACGATTACTTGCTTAAATCAAATATATATATATATTTTTGCATCTGACACATAATCAATGATTTAGTTTCATATTTATTTATTCTTCTTGGTTTTCGTAATTTCTGCCATTTATATCTGCATATATACTGTGCATTGTGCAAGGCTTATTGAAGTTAGCTGAATAAAATAAAATGTAACAAATTTTGTATTCAAAATTGCAGCAGAATTTTCTCATCACTTAGCAGGAAGTTGGTTATGCACAATTGTTGCACAAAGTGAACGAAGTGTTACCTTTTATACATACTTTTACAACCTGTTTACCACAACTCTTCACTCTTTCTTGCATAGAACACACACACACACGCACGCACACACACACACACACACACACACACACACACACACACACAAAGTTATCTAAGTTATTATTTTTTTAAATTAATCTTAAAGCTGGGTAGATAATTCTGTACTGATTCACAAGATTATATTTGTATTGATATGTTGCTCTGATGTGTCATTCGCACTTGTTTCTGCAGAGACCCGAGCTCTGCCTTAATCACACATGTAGTAGCTTTTTCTGAACAGTCTCAGTCGTCTTTAATGATTAGCCTCAAAACTAATTGTAATTATACGAATAACTCATTGCTCATATTTGTGTTTTAAGCTCTTGTATTACTAAATCAACATATATCACCGCTCTTATAGAAAATGGCTAAAAATAATCATAGATTCCATATGTTCTTGAAGGTGTGAATGCTCCCACGCTCACCTTCTCATTCTCTCTTTATGTCTCTCTCTCTCTCTCTCTCTTTCTGTCTCCATCCCCCTCTTTTGCTGTTAATAAACAGAGACCTTTCTGTGTGTGTTTAAATGAGCCTCTCCTGGCGCCAGAAAAGCTTACCAAAGCACAGCGGACAGACTGCTTCTTCTACTACGCAACTTTAAAACTTTTCAAGAAATATTGCCCAGATCAGGAATATTGTCACTAAACAATGTAGACAAATTGAAGGCAATTCATATCACTCTAGGTTGGACTGTTGCAACACCTTACTGTCTGGCTGGAATGCAGCAGCGTGAGTCCTCACTAGATCCAGAAGATATGTGCACATCACCCCTATCTTATTCACACTGCATTGTTTCCCAGTGAAAATTTACACTGATTTTAAAAATACTACTATTGACCTATAAAATACTAAATGGTCTCGCGTTGTAACTGAGTGAACTGCTAGTGTCTTACGATCAAAACCTACTTGAATCAAAGGATGCAGACTGTTTGTCAGTACCACATACAGTAGTATGAAAACTACAGCAGGGGGCAGAACTTTTTCTTTCAAAAGTTATGGAATAGTCTTCCAATTATTGTCACATTCAGTCTGATTCAGTCACAGTCTCAGTGTTTAAGTCTAGGCTAAAAACCTAATTTATTTAGACAAGCATTTTTGTGAATAGATTTGCCTTAGGTAAAGGAGCAGATCTAGGAGATGTAGAGTTTTTTAGTGAACTGGTATGTTTAGATGCTGTCTTCCCCACTCTCACTGATCACTCAGGTTTGTTGATGGTGGAGTGACTGATTGCTTTACATTCCAGGGAGTCTTTATGTTTCCTTCTTTCTCTCCCTTAAAGTTATGCTGTCTGTCATAGTTAGTCCTGTTGGAGTCCTATATCGAATAAATGTACATTTACCTTATACACTATGTCACAGTGACCATACCTAACTGTTATCTGTCTCCTCCTCTCCTCCTGTTGAGCTACACATGTCACTACTGAGCTGCTAGTGATAGAGACCCCCTCTGCTCTAAGGACCTGTCTGACTCGACAATGATTCTTAAAAATGATTCTTAAAAACACTACACAAAAAAAAAACTGGTGCCCCGCTTCTGGTCGGTTGATCTGTTTGGAAGTCTTGTCCCATGGCGTCCTTTGTTGTCTGCTTGGGATGCGTGTGTTTCAGGGGACGGCTCCACTTTACAATCTGATCATTTTGATTCACACACATTTTTTCACCTTTCATATACAATTCCATAATTTTCTTTTGATTCTGTAAAGCTGCTTTGCGACAATTACCATTTTTAAAATCACTACACAAATAAAATTGAATTAAAATGTTTTTCCATTTCACTTTATTTAACCTGCACCATTTTGTGAATGTGTGACTGAGACAGTCTGAGTTTATACAAACATTACAAAGCTTGTGGCTTTTTTGTTGTTGTTCCTAAATCTGTAACCCACTACTGCCATATCTCTGCAGACTTAAGACATCATACCTTAGTTTCCATTTTTTTAAAAAGTTCTTTTGTGCAAACTATGAGACTTGATTTGATTTTGTCAAGCTCGGGTCTTGAACCCGGGTCTCCGGGGTGAGGGTTGAGGATTTTACCACTGAGTCACGGAGGGGATAGGGTTGGACCCAACTGAAACACACTCAAGGCAGAAAGTCTCAGGCAAGGTAGATTTATTTTTAAATATATGAAAAAGTTCACAGGCAGCTTGTCATCAACAAAAGTTCTTCTCACTTAGAGGAATTAATAAAAAGAACTGAAAAAATAATAAACTCTTAAATGAAAGCCTCCACAAGGGGAGAAAACAACCAGGTAATGAACAATCAAAACATAAAAAGACTGAGGAACTTACAACAAGAAACACTGAGTTATAGCCAGAGTTCAGCAGGCGACACAGAGGAGGGACTCAAAAACCGAGTGAAGAAAATGAACAGCTTAAATACACTGGGGGAAACAAGACACAGGTGATCTGAATAACTAATGAGAAAACACAACGAAGAACTTAGGCTAAGGGGAACACAAATGACCTCTAGAGGCCAGGGGGCAAACTACAGGAGGAGCAAAAGGGCTGACAGATTTGTCACTTTTTATCATAACTGCCCATGTGAAAGGTAGATAATAGAAAGGAAAACACATATTTTGCATATGCAATGTGTATTTTATTGGGCTGTGGTTACTGTACTTCTATTGTGCTCACGTATTAGTGTATAACTTGTTCAATCTATGGAATAAAGTAGGGGATCTTCATGTATACCTCTGGATACTCATGGTTTAAGCAGTTTTCAGGATGTGTATATGCAGCTAATCCTTGTAGTTTTTTTCCACAGATGAGAGGACCCCCTGAATCACCCTGCAAAGAGAACCAGAGAATAAACATACACAAATTATTTTAACACTAAGTTTCTCTTATAATAATTGCTATCTCTCCTCTTCTGCTCTCCCCCCCTCTCTCTCTTTCCCTCTCTCTGTTGAGCTCCACATGTCGTTCCTGAGCTGCCATTGATCCAGACTCCCTCTGCCCTCTGGATCTGTCTGACTCATCCTGGTGTCCCGCTTCTGGTTGGAGATCTCGTCACATGGATGCCCCGTGTGTATCTTTGGAATGCGTCCGATGTCTGAGGTTGGTTTCACTCTTCTATGAAGACGGTTCTGGCCTCGACTGATGTTGACAGCTGTTTGTCTGAGGACTTGGCTGCAGTCGCTCAATAGTTCAGGACTGGAATTTCCTAGAAGTCTCCAATAACTAACTCTGCTCCATATTAACATGAATTAACATCTGTTAACAACTGTTCTCCTGAACTGCCTGTCACCTAACACACAGTGTGAATGCAGATCAATTCCTGCTTTCTGTTTAACCCAAATGAGGATGGGTTCCCTGTTGAGTCCTCTCAAGGTTTCTTCCTATTGCCATCTCAGGGAGTTTTTCCTTGCCACTGTCGCCCTCGGCTTGCTCATCAGGGACTATCTGACCATTTTGATTCATACACATTCACATTCCATACAAACTTAAATAATTCTTTTGATTGTGTAAAGCTGCTTTGCGACAATGACAACTGTTAAAAGCTATAGACAAATAAAATTGAATTGAATTTATTTAATTGAAGTTTAATTTTAAAATAATAATACATATTGTTGTAGATGTAATCACACACACGAGCGCAACCAAACATTTATACAAAGTATAATATTTTTTGCATTTTCATTCACTTGTTTTACTCGGTAGCGCATATGATTTAAAATGTAGAGAATTACAATACTTCAAACAAAACATACTCAAGTAAAAGTAAAATTACAGATTTTAAAAACTACTTTAAAAAGTAGAAGTACACAAAAAAACTACTCAATTACAGTAACGCGAGTAAATGCAATTCGTTACTTTCCACCTCTGCTGATGGTCCTTTTCATCTTTCACAGACGATCACAGCTGTCATTCCAAAAACTATTTGAAATGTTGACTATTCTGACCTTAAACATGTTTCCAGTGTGCCACTGTCCGTCACAGATGACACAGAGCCTAAAGAAGTCTTTGAGACTTCCTTAAGCTTTAAGTTGCATTTGTAAACGTTATGACAAATTGTGTAAAATAAAAAAGGTTTACCAAAATGCCTCAGAGACCACATCATAATATTCACAACAGAAGCATAATAGTTTTGAAGACAGTGATGTCTGAGATCTCAGAGATTCAGAAGTGGTTTTTGGTCCAAACCCGAAGATTATATTGGTTTTATTGAATTTCCTGAGTGCTTGGTGGGTTACCTCCGGGTACTTCGGTTTTCTCCAATAGTCCAAAAACATGTAGGTTAGGCTAATTGGCGTTCCCAAATTGGCCGGAGTGTATGAGTGTGTGTATGTGTGTGTGCCCTGCAATGGATTGGCACCCTGTCCAGGGTATACCCCGCCTTGTGCCTTAAGTCTCCAGGGATAGGCTCCAGGCCCCCCATGACCGTGAATACAGGATAAAGCGGTATAGATGTTGAGTGAGTGAGTGAATTTTCTAATGATTTTGTGAATAAACATTGGGATGTTTTTCCTGAAATTATTAAATAATTTGCTAGTGCACTCTTTTGGCAAATGAACAGGCCTCTGCCCACCCTTGCTCTAGACAGTCTAGGCCTTTCTTTGAAACTCCTTGTATATTATAAAATAATTGGCTCACCGGTTTAACAGCACTACTTTACAGACTGTTTAACTTGTCATATTGTTATTAATCTAAAATTGTCCCTGTCCCAACGTTTTTGGAGTTGTGAAATGGGTGCATAATTATATCAAATAATTAAACTAACATGGTACATCAACAAATAATGAGTTGTTGTCAAGAATATAGGACAAGGTGAAGAGACTACAGATGACTTCTTTTTGTTTTTATTGTCATTTCCCATACTGTCCTAACTTTTCTGGAATTGGTATGTATTAAATCTCTATAACCTGTAAATCTGGAAACATGAATTCAATCTATGAATTATGAACAAAGTGCTGATTGGCTCCTGAGATACAGTAGGCTTCAGGTCCCCGCGACCCATAATACGGGATAAAACTGTATAAACAATGAGTGAGTGAAAAGCAACTTATGGTGATAAAATGTTTCTAGTTTATCTGCATTACAGCATGTTTGAAATTTTCAGCACTGCAAATTACTGTGGTTGTAGATTTCAAATGACAATGTAATTCAAGCATTTAAAAAGTCAATGCAAAAATACTGACCTTACTAAAATTATGTTAAAAAATCATTAAATTTATTACCATTTATTACTATTACATTTAAAAAAAAAATACCATCTTCTTTATTTTTCAACCTAACAAATTCAGGCTGCCAAAATTCATGTATTTAAATTCAGGTCTTCACATCTGGGTTAGTACAGTAAAAGTGATGGATTAACTTTAAAGTCTGTCCTTCCTGTTCCCTGTGCAGTACAGGGAACTATTTTCTAACTGGCAGGGTTGCCAGCAGAAAAAAAAAAACAGTGTTATATTCAAGGCAAGATAGTGGTCTCACAGTTACTTAGTTGTTAGTGGTTAGCACTTTGGCCTTACACCTCCAGGGGATGGCAATTTGGCTTACACCACCAGGGGATGGCATCCCCCTGTTGAAAAAAATGACAAAAACGATCCCCTCTTTAAAACCACCATCCCCCTTACCATCCCTTTTTTCTTAATAATGCTGTGTATTATGTAAAATTTCATGAAATATTAAAACTACAATATATAATATAACAATATTAAAATCATCATATGATCATTTTTGTATGCGCACACATCATGTAAAAACTACTGAACAAATTTTCAAGAGGTTTTCACAGGTTTAAGTGAAATCTATTTATTAAATGCAATCTCACACTTTCACTTCACGGTGTCATGTAAAAATTTTAGTTCTTTCTAAAATCCAAAAGACACTGGTGTACTTTTTTTTTTAAAACACACGATTATGAGTGTGCAATTGCGTTTTAAAATGTAGTGGTCAGTTAAAATCTGTAGATGTCTGTAGATTTGCAATAACCATAGAATTCCAAAATTCCACAAGAACAAAGTCGTGAGCACAGCTAGTTTATAAATATAAATTCAGCAAAGTGTAAACAGCATGCTTGTTGCTGCTGCTGTTGAAGAAATTAACCATATCTTATTAACAAACGTGACTGTAATTGCATTACCAAATGTAGGGAAAAGACCTCCTACATTTGTTTAAAAGTTTTATTGGAAGAACAATTTAATGAAAACCAGGTTTCGTTACAATAAAAGAGAAGACAAATATACAGTATCCAATGTATATTTTATTTGATTGTAGTTACTCCCACATTGTGTACTGTCTAGCGTATGACTTGTTTAATCCATGCATGAAAAGAAGGAGAGCTTCATATATACCTCTGGATATTTGCGATTTAAACAGTTTCCACTGAAGGTATATGCAGCCATTCCTTGTGGTTTATTACCACAGATAAGAGGACTCCCAGAATCACCCTGCAGAGAGAACGAAAGTATGATGCATATATAGGAGATATATAAATAAGAAACATTACAAATTGCAGTGGCAATGTTTTTATTTGGATATTAATTGTCTGTACTTCAACACAGGTACCTGACAAAAAGCTGTTTTTCCATCGGACACAGTGCAGATCATGTTCTCAGTGGAAAAATAATCACTCCAAATCTTTTTGCACTCGAAGTTAAACTGTATTTTGAGTTTGACTTCTCGTAGGACATTTGATTCTGCGCTGTTCTGGTGTGTCTTGCCCCAGCCAGTGATTGAACATTTCTCATGGGCTGGAATGTTTTCATTGTTCTTAGGAAGAGCAATAATGTCTACCACCCCTTTGATCAGTTTTGCGTTGGACTTCAGCTGTAACAGATTATTTAGCAAGTTTATGAGGTGAGATCTGGTTTGCACTAAATGACCAGAAACAAATGTGGTACAGTATAAAAAAGTACCTTCAGTAGCATGATGTCATTTAAACGTTCATTCTTCTTGTAACAGGGATGCTTGAAGTATTCCTGTACTTGGATTCTCTGCTGCTGCGGTTCATTTTCACTGATGTTGTGAGCTCCCAGGAGCACTTCCAGCTTGTATTTTCCAGGGTCTGCAACGTTGCTTGTGTCACAGATAATGCACATCAGATTTCGCTACATTTACCTGCCACAGTGCTGTGAAAATTATTTCCTCTTGACTGACAAGTGTTTTTTTTGCATATTTGTCACACTTAAATGATTCAGATCAATTTTTAATTTAACACAAAGATAACCTGAGTAACACAAAATGACAATCCAAACTTATCTGGCTTTATGTGAAAAAGTAAATGCCCCCTTGCATTTTTTGGAAAGGTGAGTTAAATTTCACTTGTCTCACCAAGGCTAATAATAATGATTACTACCAGAACGGCTGAATCAAGAAATCACTTAAATAGAATCTGTCTGACAAAGAGATGCATGATAAAAGGTTTCAAAAAGCAACACATGATGAAATGATTTTAATATTTTCAAGAACAGATAAAAAACAAAGTAATTTCTATGTATAAGTCTGCAAAAGATTAACAAGCTATTTCAAAGGCTTTTAGACTTCAGCGAACCATGGTGAGAGTCATTATTCACTAATGGAGAAAACTTCCTAGTGAGACCAGCCTACAAAAAAGCTTGACAACTACTCATCCAGGAGCTCATAAACCCAGAGCAACATCTAAAGAACTGCAGGCCTCACTTGTCTCAGTTAAGGTCATTGTTCATGATTCAACAACAAGAGGAGACTGGGCAACAATAGAACTCAAAGGCTGATGTTACATTTAGCCAAAAAGCATCTTGATTATCCTCAAGAGCTTTTAAAAAATATTTTGTGGACAAAAGTTGAATGTTTTGAAAGGTGTTTCTCCCGGTACATTTGTTGTAAAACTAACTCAGTATTTAATAATAAAAAAACAAAAACATTCCTACATTAAAACATGGTGGTGGTAGTGTTAAGGTCTGGGGTTACTTTGTAGCTTTAGGACTTGGATGACTTACCATAATTGATGGAACCATGAATTCTGTGCTTTACCAGAAAATCCTGAAGGAGAATATCTGTCTGGTCATCAGTTTGTGACCTTAAGTTCAAGTGCACTTGAGTTGTGCAGCAGGACAATGATCTAAAACACAACAGCAAGTCCAAGTTTGGCATTGGGTCATGTTGGGTCAACTTGTCACTCTTGTAGCACATTTGCACATGTACTGTACTTTCTGTTGTCTTTTGCTGTGTTTTGTATAGTACTTAGATAGTTTTTTTTAAATATAATTTATGGTGTTCATTTGTTTTGTCTTTGCTAGTTAGGACTTGACTACTGAATAGCTGAAAAGTAGCTTGGAGTAGCCTAGTAAAAGTCCAAACTTAAAGTCTCTTGATGTGCTGTGAGATGTAAAAGATTCAGATTCATTATCCGTTATCGCAATTGTTGCTGCCGAAAGTAGCACTAGGTTTAGTGTCTTTTTTACATAAGGCCATGAGTTTGAACATTCCTTAATAAATTAAACCATCATTTAAAAACTGCATTTTGTGACAAAAACGGCATGACAAATATGCAATAAATAAAATATCAGGAAGAGACATATACTTTTTCACAGCACTATATATAATGTGACTACACACTGAAAATGTTAGCATAGGCTTCATATGTGTACATAAGCAAAAAAGAACATACTCTACACAGTGGGCTGCAGTCAGCACAAAATCATGTCTGATGAGCATACCACCACATATGTGTTTTTTGTTAATCTGAACAGATACCATGTAGGGTCGGGAGTGTGGTTTCACTACCTTTCCACCAATAATGCCGCTCTCCACTGCCTCTGAAGGAAAAAAAGAGGCATAATGTTGAAAACATTGCAGTATATTTTATATACAGTACACTGCCTGGTCATCCTAATTCAATGTTTCTTGATTTGTCATTTATTTTCTACATCTATAACAATACTGGAGCTTTACAGAGCATAAGTAGCAGACACATCTCAATATCAACTGTTCAAAGGAGATTATTGCATGTTTTGGATGCCTTCAGCATTGTTTTACAATGAAGAAAGAAATAAAAATCAGGTCAGACAATGTAATTACAAGGTGTGTCCAAACTAGTGACTGCTATTATTTAAGTGTATATATGAAAAAATACATTACCGCATAAAGGGAGGACAGAAAGTATGAGGACAGAGATGCTGAAGAACATGTCTACTTGTCTGCTTTAGAAACAAACCAAATGATTCCTCTTATTTTTTAACAAATATTCTATCATAGCCCCTCCTCCGTAGAAGCTTTGAAACCTCATCCACCTCACATGTCACACAGTGCATGCAAAGTTCACACACATAGGGATCTTTTTAGTCGTTCAAGGTGGCAGAAATGACTCAAACTGAAACTAGAGGTGAATGGAAACAGTTGGTGAGGACTTTCATTGTTCAAGGAAAAAAATAGCTATACTGCATATGTTGAACTTTAGCTTGAAGGCTATTTTTTTAATGCAAAAAAAGGAAAGAAAAATCCAACTCTTAATAATAATAATAATAATAATAATAATAATAATAATAACAAATGTTACTTATAATGCACTTTATATTTGAAGCAAATCTCAAAGTGCTACAAATGAGTTCAACCCAAAAGCTCTGATAAAAAGTTTTAAGACCAGATTTAAAATTAACATCAACGGTCGGTGGTGTCCTCAGATACTCTGGAAGAGCAGTCCATAGTCTAGGTGAGGAGTCATTGCAGAAGTTCAGCCTGGAAGAGACAAATGCATGGACTAACTTTTCCGCATCTGCAAATGTGAGTGCTGGATGCAATTTTAGCATTGTTCCTGAGGTGAAAGAAAGATGTTTGATATGAGCCTCATACATCAAATGAGAGACCATTAACTAATTTTATCTTCTACTAACTTATTGGTCAACTGACTTTCACTGCATGGAGTATAGGTTTATTTCTTTCTTTTTTGCACACCCACTCATCTGTTCCAGGAACTGATCAGGAGCACTGATGCATTTGGTCCTTAGCTCCCAAATACAGGGCATGCTGTGACATACTGTCACCTTGGCAGTCACACTGCTGGGGTGAGATGCCTGCTGGGACAGATGGGCTCTTCCTCGAGGTTAATAAAAGATGTTGACAACGGGATATCCTGACCAGAAAAAGGTGATATTAGTGATGTTAAATGTCCTAACCTGGTGTGGGGTGCTTACTAAAATTGCTCAGTCTTAGAACTGTTCAGCTGCGAGAAAGTTTTCTTCATCCATGATTTTATCTCCTCCAAACAGATGGTAAAAGTGGATGATGGTGGAGAAGATGAATAGGTTAATTTTATCCTGAGGTAAAGCTGAGTATCATCAGCTTAGCAATGAAATACATTTTTGTGCCAGCTGATAACACAGCCCAGAGGAAGCATATACAATATAAACAAAATGGGGCCGAGCACTGAGCCCTGAGGAACACCACAGGTAACACTGTGTGTAGCGGATTTCGCTTCTACCAGAGCAACATGCTCTGTTCTTCCTGCAAGATAAGATGAGAACCAGATGAGAACCAGTTGTAAACCAGTTGTAAACCAGTGTCCTACAATATGATGTAATCTGTGAAGAAGAATGTTGTGATTAACAGTATCAAAGGCCGAAGTCAAGTCCAACAGGAAGAGAAGTGATGGAGAGCCAGCATCTAACTCTAACCAGAGCTGTTTCTGCACTGTGGCAAAAGCGTAAACCAGACCAGAAATTTTTCAAACAAATCATTTTGTTTTAGATGAAACCTGTGGCAGTACCTGTCTACATAGACACTCGTTTGTCCGGCGCCCCGCGTACACGAACACAAATGAACGTAATAGTTTCGATTTTTTTTAATTGCAAATAAATTATATTAAGAAATACAGCGGAATATTGTGACTAAATTACTTTATTTCATTATTAAAATAAATAATTATTATGTTAAATAATTACATGTTAAAGGAGCATTCTTCTCTGCCTAACTTTAAGGGGGACAGCGCCCCTGCGCCCTGTATTGACTGGCTGCCACTGGATGAAACTGAAGCTGTGCAGCAATGACTTTTTCCAGAACTTTTGAAAGGAAAGGAAGGTTAGAAATAAGCCTGTAGTTTGCAATCACTTTTGGATCTAAGGTGGATTTTTTAAGAAGCGGTCTGATGACAGCAGTTTTCAGTGAAGGGGGAACATATCCAGACCGGAGAGAGTGATTTATGATCCTGGTAAACAGGGGACTTATAGCACAGAGGTTGGATTTAGCCAGAATTGCCGGAAAGGGGTCCAGAGCACGATTTGATGGTTTCATCTTTCTGATAATGACCTTAACCTCTTGCTGTGAAATGTCTTGTTGTTGCAAAATCCCTGGCTGTGGGTTATCCATCAAGACAGGCAGTGCAGAGGAACCGGATAGAGACGAGAGGGTGGTAGCCACTTTGTTCCTGAAGAAAGTGCTGATGATATTGTATCTCTCCTCTGTAGCTTAAATTATTATTTTTTTTATTTGATTGATTCAAGTATTGATATTAAATTATGTTATTATAATTTATATAATTTATATATAATATATATTATTAGCTACAATTATTACAAAAATACAAAAATTATATATAATTATACAAAAATCCCACGTTGAGTTTTTCCCCCCGAAATCATGTGTGCCAAAATTATTGGCACCCCTGATGTTAATACTTCGAACAGTCCCCTTTTGCCAACAAGACTTAACCTTTTCCTACAGCATTTCACAAGATAGAAGGAGAATACAGATAGAAGGATCTTTGAGCATTTTTCTTTGCACAGTCTTTCCAGATCATCCTGAGCCCTCTCTTATGAACTCTCCTCTTCAGCTCACCCCACAAGTTTTCAAGTGGGTTGAGGTCTAGTTACCAAGATGGCAATGAGAGGAACTTGATTTTGTGTCTGCTGAACCATTTTTGAGAGGATTTTGCCACGTTTTCAGCTTGAAACCAATTTTCAGCTTTTTGTCAGAGGACATCAGGTTTTGATTTAAAATGTTCAATCACCTTGCACTGGATCTTCCACTGGATCTTCCACTCTCCATTAATTTCCTTAAGTACTTTTTATAAATATCTGTACTTTACTAAAGTATTTAATTTTTGGGGGACTTTTTAATTGAACTCCACTACATTTCAAAGTAAAATATTATACTTTATACTGCATTAGATGTTGCAACATTTTGTAGGCTGTGCACATAAAATAATTGCTTCTGCCTGTGGATGTTCACTCACTACTTAATGCATTGGCTGTTGATATAATTTCATTTTATTGTTCAACCTGATGTTGTTTAAGTTGCAAAATGTTATGATTGAAGAAATAAATTAAACAAATAAAATAGTCATCCATTCTTGCTTATGAGTGGGAAAATATTTTAATTGTACTGGGTTTGTATTATGCCAAACACATAGCACATGCTTTATTTTGGGTGAATTGCTTTAACATTGGACCAATTAGTTGGCGTCACTAATTGGCCCAATGTTGGCTTATTTGTGGGGCCAAAGATAATGGCAAAGTTGGAAATTAAATTAAACTCTTTTCAGCATCACTAATAAAAAGAAAACACATTTATATCTTCAAAAATGAATTCATTATTTTTTATTGTGATAAAATAATTACAAACTAAGAAAATATATGCTACCATTATGATGATAAACTACAAAATAAACACATAGTACAACCACCTTTTTCTCTCAGCAAAGTGGATGAAACTTATTGCATATAAACAAAGTACCCATTGCATCAAACTGTCTTTTATATCAGGTGGTTCTGCATCTGCAAAACAATATGTACTATATATTAGCCCTTTAATGATTCTGGCACTTAATATGGCAACAAGCACTATGGTTCTAACCTCGCTATGGCCGTATGCTGCTGTATTCACTGGCAACAGGTCAATTATCCTAGCATAATAGTGCATAGCTAAGCATATTTCTCACCACATTACAGCAAAACTACTAACTGCTCGCTTTTCATGTTACCACCACAAATTCTCAACAAACTTATGTCTTACTTAAGGGTATTTACATCTGATTTGGAGGAATATTTTACCCCACCTGTAGTTAGGAGCAAAGTGGCCCAAAACTTTAGCTTGTGTTTAGCTCAGAACTTTTACAGCACCTATCCTCTGTGGGGTTTTAGGTTCCTTTCTAGCGATTAGCGCCATCTAGTGACCTGTTTGACAGTGTTCACAGTTGAGCACAAAGCACAATGAATTGAACAGTTTTCATTTAGAAAACATCCACTGAGATCGATACACGAGTTCTTGTTATTTATGTAGTAGATTGGTGACCAACTTTCATATGAGCTCTTGATTTGATGGCTCCTATCCCAGGAGACTTCGGGCACAAGGCCCTGGACAGGGTGCCAATTCATCGCAGGGCGCGTGCGCGCACACACACACTCATTCACACAATATGGGCAATTTGGGAGCAAAATTAGCCTAAACAGCATAGACCAGCACAGCTGGTTAGCATTATACCAGCTTATGTTGTGTTTTGGTGTGCTGGCCACTTTACTGATGCTGGTCCACAGCATACCAGCATATATTTTGCATTATAGTGCCATGATTCTATGCTGTTCACCACCAATGTTGGTATGGTATAAAAGCCAGAATACATGGAAGATTGTCATCCAATATGTAAAATATAAAACAGAATCAGTATAAAATCAGCTTTATTGGCCAACACAAACAATATTAACATTGTGTAATATGTAACAATATGCACATTTGATATTGACATATAACAATATGATAATTTAACAATGAACAGCAAATAGGTTTTGATATATATATACACACACACACACACACACACACACAAAACATGAGACCAACCTCTCAGAGACACTTTCACACAGTTACTGTAAATACAGGACACAGGAGTGTAAATAAGTGAGCTTGGCCCTCACTCTTTATTTAGGGGTCTGTGGGTTTATAGGCCCTGAAGTAGTTCTGACATGTCCTGACATTTCTGTATTTTTCTTACTTATGAACATATACAGTACAGACCAAAAGTTTGGATACTCTTTCTCATTAAAAGAGGTTGAATCTGTATTATGGCAAGAAAAAAGCAGCTAATTAAAGAAAAACGAGTGGCCATTAATACTTTAATAAAAGAAGGTCAGTCAGTCCGAAAAATTGGGAAAACTTTGAAAGTGTCCCCAAGTGCAGTCACAAAAACCATCAAGCGCTTCAAAGAAACTGTCTCACATGCGGACCGCCCCAGGAAAGGAAGACCAAAAGTCACCTCTGCTGCAGAGGATAAGTTCATCCAAGTCACCAGCCTCAGAAATCACAGGTTAACAGCAGCTCAGATCAGGTCAATGCCACACAGAACAGTACACTATGAAGAAAGGGTGTAGGGTTTGTAAAAGCTCACCTTCACACCCTAATGACAAACCGCAAGAAACAGCCTTCGTCAGTCTCGTGAGCAACTCCGTGTAAATAATATATTCAGCGCGCTGTATCTCCATAACTCTCTCTTCCTGCATGCTTACCCCTCTATACAGTTGCCCCTTATGTGGCAGTGCTACAATCTGACAAAAGTAATAATTAAAAAAAAATCTATGAATGTTAACCAATGAAAGTCAGACATTGCTTTTCAACCATGCTTCAACAGAATTATTTAAAAAATTAACTCATGGAACAGGCCTGGACAAAAATGATGGTACCCCTAGAAAATACTGAAAATAATGTGACCAAAGGGACATGTTAATTCAAGGTGTGTCCACTAATTAGCATCATAGGTGTCTACAATCTTGTAATCAGTCAGTGGGCCTATATATAGGGCTCCAGGTAGTCACTGTGTTGTTTGGTGACATGGTGTGTACCACACTCAACATGGACCAGAGGAAGCGAAGCAAAGAGTTGTCTCAGGAGATTCGAAAGAAAATTATAGACGAGCATGTTAAAGATAAAGGCTATAAGACCATTTCCAAGCAGCTAGATGTTCCTGTGACTACAGTTGCACATATTATTCAGAAATTTAAGATCCATGGGACTGGAGCCAACCTCCCTGGACGTGGCCGCAGGAGGAAAATTGATGACAAATCAAAGAGACGGATAATCCGAATGGTAACAAAAGAGCCCAGAAAGACTTCTAAAGAGATCCAAGGTGAACTTCATGCTCAAGGAACATCAGTGTCAGAACGCACCATCCGTCGTTGTTTGAGCCAAAGTGGACTACATGAGAGACGACCAAGGAGGACACCATTGTTGAAAACAAATCATAAAAAAGCCAGACTGGAATATGCCAAACTACATGTTGACAAGCCACAAAGCTTCTGGGAGAATGTCCTATGGACAGATGAGATAAAAATGGAAACTTTTGCCAAGGCACATCAGCTCTATGTTCACAGACGGAAAAATGAAGCATATCAAGAAAAGAACACTGTCCCTACTGTGAAACATGGAGGAGGCTCTGTTATGTTCTGGGGCTGCTTTGCTGTATCTGGCACAGGGTGTCTTGAATCTGTGCAGGGTACAATGAAATCTCAAGACTATCAAGGGATTCTAGAGAGAAATGTGCTGGCCAGTGTCAGAAAGTTCATGGGTCTTGCAACAGGACAATGACCCAAAACACACAGCTAAAAACACCCAAGAATGGCTAAGAAGAAAACATTGGACTATTCTAAAGTGGCCTTCTATGAGCCCTGACCTCAATCCTATTGAGCATCTTTGGAAGGAGCTGAAACATGCTGTCTGGAAAAGATACCCTTCAAACCGGAAACAACTGGAGCAGCTTGCTCATGAGGAGTGGGCCAAAATACCTGCAGAGAGGTGCAGAAGTCTCATTGACAGTTACAGGAATCGTTTGATTGCAGTGATTGCCTCAAAAGGTTGTGCAACAAACTATTAAGTTAGGGGTACCATCATTTTTGTCCAGGCCTGTTCCATGAGTTCATTTTTTAAAATAATTCTGTTGAAGCATGGTTGAAAAGCAATGTCTGACTTTCATTGGTTAACATTCATAGAATTCTTATTTACTATTACTTTTGTCAGATTAAAGTTATTTCTGTGACCATTGTGAGTTTTTCTTTCATTAACCGAAGGGTACCAACAATTTTGTCCATGTGTGTACATATAATATTCACGGGGTGAATATTATAAACATTTATACCACAGCTGATACTGACAACCATCTGTAATCTATATACTGGTAGTTATTAGCTTAGCCACCTGTGAGCAAAGCTACATAAGGCAGTATGTTAGCATGATTTAGCAGCGTTATCTACATGCTAACCATGTAAAAACCAAACCATGTAAGTGATATTAAATGACAATGTTTCACATAAACTGGCAAAAGCTTGTGAGAAAATGATAATATTAGTTTTATATTATGAGAATAAGGATTATATAAGGTTGAAAAACTTACCCATGGTAACAGCTTGCTGTATTCTCCTCCTTCGTTCTCTGTTGAAGTCTCAGTATAGTTCTGAGGTAAATCTAAACTCCTCCCACTGTCCAGAACATTCTGTAGAGCTTCAGAAAGCTGTACAGCGCCTAACATCTACACGCGCAGGAAAATTATCGGATCTACTGTTTGTGTGTGTGTGTGTGTGTTTGGGGGTGTGGCCTTGTATGTAGATTACCCTGACTGTTTCCCTGTGAACAGCGTGTGGGCGTGTCCTGTCTCAGGTCATTATCAGTGAATGAAGTGTGGCAGAAAGACTGTATCTCTCCTTAGATTCATATGGATTACATAAACTGAGAATATTTATTTTTGATTAAGCTTGCTACATTTAAAAGTAGACACTTTAAGCTTTCTATAGATATATATGTACAGATATAGATATATGGATATGTGTGTGTTCATTTTAGTTCATTTTAGTGACGCTTTTCAAAAAGATTTTCTGGGAGACTGAGATGGCAGAAAGTGCACCCTGTTTATTTTCTTTATTTTACAAAAGCACAATGTTTTATTGATATGTCAGTGTACATTAACAAATAAAGATATAAATCGATACATTACACGTATGTGTATGGTTAAAAATGATGGAACATTTTAAGTTATTTTGAGGGCTACCAAAAAAAATGCAAGACCCCATGATGCTGGTGCTGGTATACTGGTAACCCTGCTGGTATAATTGCTGGTCAAGCTGGTAACCAGCTATGGTGGTCTATGCTGTTTTTTTTTTTCAGTTTTAAGTGATTTCCATTGATTACTTTAAAAAAAGTGCATTTATATAAAAGGTTTGTGTTGTGTTTTTAGACAACCCACAGATATTTAATAAATGTAAAATAATGTATTTACATGTTTTTGGTAAATGGATTATTTTTGTCTCTTGTATGTAAATGCATTTAAAGATAACTCTACACAGTCCATGTATTTACCTCACACATTATTTTCAGTACTAGCTCTTAAAAAACAAGATAATGAGCTAAAATGGTAACCAATTTTAACTACCAAAACCTTGCTGATGGCCCAGCATATAAATCATGGTGGCTTATGCTGGATTTTTCAGCAGGCATGCTGGTCTTCCATCAGTTATGCTGGTTCACCAGCCAAACCAGCACCAGACCAGCACTAACTAGCAAGACCAATGCTGGTGGTAAGGTTTCATCAGCATAGATCTGCTGGTCTTCCATGAGTTATGCTGGGTCACCAGCTAAACCAGCATCAGACCAGCACTAACCAGTATTAACCAGCATAGACCAGAATATAAATCATGCTGGTCTATGCTGTTTTTTTTCAGGAGGGTTTGGACTGTTGGAGGAAACCGGAGTGGCCTGAGAAACATGTAAACTCCACGCACACAGAGGCGGGAATTGAATCTGGCCGGGAATCAAACCCGGCCGTGAATCAAACCCAAACCCTGGCGGTGCAAGGCAACAGTGCTAAGCACTAAGCCACCCCAAGAAGACTCTAATTACAAAAAAGATAATAAAACATTATTTTATATTATTATTTGTCATTTCTATTTAATACTTGAGTACATTTGAAGCCAACTACTTTTGCACTTTGACTCAAGTGGGAATGTAAATAGAGGCCTTTTTCCTGGAGTGTATCTGGTATCTGGTATCTCTACTCTCATCCATCTACAGGATTTGTGTACTTGTCCACCACTGGTGGTTTCCACAGAAAGTAACTTTAACACTATCATTACACTGAAAAAGGAAACTTGAAGGAGAACCTGACAAAGTACTAAGTACAGATATATTGAAGCATTAAACATGAACCTATGACTAGACAGAAGGACTGAAGTGAGAAGAGACAGATACAAGAGAGCAGAATGAGGTCTGGAACAAAACAACACATTTATACACACTTTCAGTACCTTTACCTCCATTCTCTAAAACCTTTTACTCTAATCGGTCACTTTTCCCCCACATGACACACACACACACACACACACACACACACACACACACACACACACACACACACACACACACACACACACACACACACACACACACACACACACACACACCCTTGCACACACAAATACACACCCAGGTATTGTCATCATACACATGCACTGTAAATGGAAACTAACACATTCATTAGACCATGTTTACTAATTTGAGTCAGCTAACACTGATGATACAAATTTGCATTAAAGTTCACTCTGTGATAGGAAACATGATACCAGTAATGTTTTTATATTGACACCGTGCATTGAGTTAGCAGACCAAGGGTCTCCTCAAGGGTTTCTCCATCTCTTTGTGTGATAGTTGCCCTAGACCAGGTCTGTGTACTCAATACATAAAGAAGTATGCATTTCACTGCATATCGTACTGTGTATGACTGTGTATGTGACAAATAAAATTTGAATTTGAATTTTGAAGTTTTAATTAGGTTTCAATAGCCAGCCATAATACTGACCAAACCCCTCAGATACAAATAAAGATTATTTGTCTTATAACAACAGCTGAACAATTTTGTTACCTTATAGAGCCATTTCTGAAATGTTTCTTTTTTTTTAAAATAAACTGATTCAGCAGGGTCCGTATGACATGTTAAGGGTATTTTAAAGATCAGTGAATTATTCATTTTGCTTATTCTTAATAACGTTGTTAAACCAGTGAAGATGTGCTTCCACCTCACAACTTTTGATATGTTGCTCTGATTTGCCGTTCTAATTTCAGGTTACAATGAAGAGCTATTTGCAGAAACCAAGTCCAACCTGCATGCTATATCTTTTCTCCATTATTTTTTTTTTTGAGCTGTCAATAAGTGTTCTCAAATATGACCCAGGCTGGCGGCATTTCCCCCCCCCGTTCCTGACTATCAATCCCACTACCACCATGTCTTTCCATCATACTCAAATTTGCATAATTTAGTTTAAAATGACTTTTATTTAACTTTAAGATTTCAGTAAAGGAAGTATTCTTATTTATTTTACAACATAAATGCCAATGTGAGAGGTACACAATAGAAGAAAAGACACATATTGTATAAATGCAATGTGTATTTTATTGGATTATTGTTACTTCCATTTTGTTCACTCTCTATTGTATAACTTGTTTAATCCATGGAATAAAGTAAGCAATCTTCATATATACCTCTGGATACTGAGGGTCTAAGCAGTCGTTTGGGTTATATGCAGCTAATCCTTGTGGTTTCGTTCCACAGATAAGAGGACTCCCTGAATCACCCTGTAGAGAAAACAAGAGAATAAACATAAACATTAAGATTCTATAAAAAAAATGAAAGTCTGATTTTAAAAGATTTGAAATGCTACATCACAGTACCTTGCAAAAAGCTTTCCTCCCATCAGGGGCAGTGCAGATCATGTTGTCTGTGTCAAAAAGAGTGCGTCTCTTGCACTCAGAGTTATTTTGTATCTTCAGCGTGATTTCTCGTAGGACACTTGATGCAGCGCTGTTCTGGTGTATTTTGCCCCAGCCAGCAATTGAACATTTCTCCTTGTCTGGAATGTTTTCATTTTTTGCAGGAAGATCAATAGGCTTTACAGCTTCGCTGTCCTTGGGTTTGGACTTCAGCTGTAACAGATTTGTTAGGTGGTGTTTGAGGTGGGATTCTCTGCTGCTGCGGTTCATTGTCACTGATGTTGTGAGCTCCCAGGAGCACTTCCAGTTTGTAGTCTCTAGGGTGTTTAATTTCGCTAGTGACACGCATAACATACATCAGATTTCATTATATTTATTTACTATATAATGTGACTACAAACTCAAAATCAGAGTCATTTATTAGCATAGTCTTTAAAATTGTAAAAACAAAACTATAACATACTCTACACAGTGGGCTGCAGTCAGCACGTAATTGTTTTTGATGAGCATACCACCACACACATGGAAATTTTTAATCTGAACAGACACCATGTAAGGTCGGGAGTGTGGTTTTGTTTGATTTCCTCCAATAATACCACTCTCCATTCCCCCTGAGAAAAACAATATTGTTATTTAGCTATAATTTTAATATAGGAGCACATACTCTTGTGAACACAATAATATATCAATCACAATGTTAAACATTTTATAAAAAGTTAGTTTTTAAATTGTATACATTACCACACAGAGGAAGGACAGAAAGTACAAGTAGAGAGATGCTGAAAAACATGTCTGTAGTACACCACACGAACAAAACTGTGCAACATGATTTTTCTTTTCTGTTTTATTTGAACACACTTCCAATCAGAACCCCTCCCCTTTAGGGGCTTTAAAATCTCTAACACTTTTCTTCTAACATGGTGTACAGTTGCCGCTCACACAGCCAGAACATTAGAAGTGCTTCTGGTGGCAGAAATAACTAAGAAATAACTAAGTTCTGAAGATATTCTTTGTTAGGCAACCAGCCAAAGATAATAGTGAAATTTAGCTGTAGCCTTCCCAACATTGGGACAAACCAGAGTGTGTTTCCTCAAGTGTTTAACTACTTTGTAACCTCGCTTTTAAGAATAAAAATGTTTCCAAAAATGCTTAATGTGTAACATACAGTAATACACAACCTGATTATAAGAACTTCTTTATTTGGTGCTTTCACATTTATCTATGACTGATTAATCATTCATGGAAATACATAGGGGTAGATGGTTGACTGTTCATGTGGTGAAGATGCAGAGAATGCAAGGAATCTTGTTTTAAAAGTGAAGACATGTTTGAAACAATTAAATCTTTTACAAACTTGTGTGGTTTGCTTTAATGCTGCTGTTACTTTAAATATGAACCCATCTCTATCTTAGTGATGACATGCTGATTTAAGATGAAGGCTTGAGACTATGGCGCTCTGTGATTTGGTGCAGGAGTGGTTGATAAGAGGAACCAGAAGAAAATTTCCCCCATAACCCCACATGGTAGTTATCAACAGCTTTCCAATTTTATTTCATTTTTATTTTATTTCTAAAAAAAAAAAAAAAACTTATGTAAAACCTATCTTTAAGAAGATATCACCAAAATCACCATGCAAAGAAAGCATATTAGGGAGCAAATCAACTTCAAAGCAATATCAAGGTTATTTCATGCTGATGTCTCAGATTATATAGAGTCAAGTCAAGTCAAGTAGGCTTTTATTGTCATTCCAACCATATACAGTTCACTACAGTTCATGGAACCATCCCCAGTCACTACATGTTTCCCAAGCAGACCACATGGGGTCTCCATGTAATGAGATCTTCAACTTGAAGCAGTGCACCAGGATACTGTATGTCAGACAAGTCAGAGGGGGTCTGGATCACTGGGAGCTCAGGAATGCCATGTGTAGCTCGACAGAGAGAGACAGGGAAAGGGAGAAGAGAAGACTTAAACTGAGTCCCAAACATTAATTGGATAGCTATTCCATAACCTTGGGGATTTGTAAGAAAAAGCTCTGCCATTGACTGCAGTTTTCATAATATAAGGTACTGACAAGCAGCCTGCATCCTTTGATCAAAAGATGGTTTGATAGTAAGATACTAGCAGTTCACTCAGGTACTGCGGTGCGAGACAGCTCTCGAGATCTTTTAGTGCTTTATAGGCCAATGGTAGTATTTTAAAATCAATGCACAATTTCACTGGGAGCCAATGCAGTGTGGATACCATTGGGGCAAAATGCTCATAGTTTCTGGTTCTAGTGAGGACTCTTGCTGCTGCATTCTGAACTAACTGTAGCTTGTTATGCTCCTAGTTAGACATCCAGACAGTAAGGTGTTACAGTAGTCCAAACTAGAGATGACAAGAGCATTAGCTAATTTTTCTGCATCATGTAGTGACAATATATTTCTTATCTTGGCAATATTTCTGAGGTAAAAGGATGCTATCCTGGTAATATCATTTACATGAGCTTCAAATGAAAGATTTGAACCCTGAACCCTGTGGAACACCAAACTTCATTTTAGAATATGCAGAATAGTCATCATTTAAATCTAAAAACTGATAATGATCAGTCAAATAAGAACTGAGCTGAGAGAAGGCTGTTTCATGGATCAAAATTTATACTATATTTTCTAACAGGTGAGGGGAAAATATTATGATCAATGATTATGATTATGATTACGGTCAAAAGCTGCACTAAGGTCAAATAACACACCACCCCACTTCTCACTAGCTTCCTGTAACTCCTCTCATGAAATTCGAAACCATGATGCTTGCCTACAAAACTAAAAACGGCCAGAACCCTCTTACCTCTAAACAATAATCACATCGCACCACATTCCCTCAGATCTGCCGACACTACTTAACTGTTCCTCACCATATCTCAGCGAATGAGGAACTGAGCTGTTTTCTGTTCTGGCCTAGGTGGTAAAACAAACTTCTTCTAGATGGCTGTATAGCTGAGTCACTGGTAACCTTTAAGCGACTTTTCTTATATATTTGGATATGGATATATGTGGAACAAAATGTTAACTTTATATACACTTTTACAACCTATTTACCACAACTGGTCAATCTTTCCTTTACACAACACAACAAACTTTGAATTCACTTTACACACACACACACACACACACACACACACACACACACACACACACACACACACACACACACACACACACACACACACACACACACACACACACACACACACACACACACACACGCACACACACACAATATATATATCTTTTTGGGATCTAGTAATAGTATGACAAAGTTTACTAAGTCATAGCATACAAGTCAGTTACTGAAAAAGCTGATGTGGGAGAGAGGAGGTGATGCAGATATTGTGCTACAAATTTGCATCAGTAGGGACTGATAGGAGTGATGCTTTTACTAATGCAAAGTGCATCAGATCAAAAGCAGCTCAACGACATCTACCAGTGCTTTACGTCATGACTTTCCCCTAAAAGCCCAAACATTGTGGGCTTTAGACTTAAAACAAACAAGACGATACACTATGTTTCCAGCAAGGGTTCTGAGTTATTATTATTATTTTTAATAAATCTTAAAGCTGTGTAGATAATTCTGTGTTGATTCACAAGATTGTACGTGATTTGATAAGTTGGTCTGATGTGCCATGTGTCACTCTTGTTTCTGCAGAGACCTGAGCTCAGCCTGTAATCATGCCTGCAGTGGTTTACTCTGAACAGAATCATAGCCTCAGTCTGTAAATGAGTATTCCTGTGCCGATTTTTAGTCTCAAAACTAATTGTAATGCTTATGTTTTTCTGTATTAATTTCTTTAACCTGCAACAGTCTGTGTGACTGAGACATCTGAGTGGTCTGAGTGGAAGCTCCCCCCCCCCCCCCAAAGTTCCTCTGCATCAGCCTGAAAACAGCATAATTTAATTAACATTATTATTATTTTTTAATAAATATTTTGATTTCTGAGTTTTAAACTGTATAATATAGTGTGAGGCAGTGAACATATTTATAAAATTTTTCAAATAGTGGAAGTTTTTGGTGGGTACTTAAGACATTCTGAAGAAGGCTGTGGCTGGCATTCACAAAACAGTAAGATGCACTATAATGTCTAAGAAAGTTAACACAAGTGTTAGTTGGTTCTGGTGACAAATCTTTTCAGGTTCACCTGAATATACTTAAACAAAGTTTTCAGTGCGTTAATAATAAAGAAGAGGAAAAGCATGAATATACTATAAAAGCAAAACTATTATATAGTGTAAGAATATTCCAACACTGATTCACACGGGCTGTGGTTTTATGGTTAGCGCTGTCTTCTTGCACTTCCAGGGTCTTGGTTCGATTCCGAGCCAGACTCGATTCTCTGTGTCTGTGAGCTCTGTGTGTTTAGCTTTGGGTCAGTCATTGTGCTCAGATGGTCTGCCACGCAGTACACTGCAGTTTAGTTTGTCTGTACCCTGACGAAGTACAAACTCAGTGAGCACCGTCAGGCCGTAGAGACGGGCAACACAGACAGTCCTGGCTGATCCGAGAGAAGAGACTGTGCCAGTTTCAACAAAATAGAGACAGAGCTGCACTGGCCGAAATATCACCACATTCCCACAGAATTTTTCACCAAATTCAATAAAATCATCCTGTCTCCCCGACCCCGACAATCTTCCCCAACTACTGGGGAGCACAGAGAGAACTGCACACTAGCTGCACACCACACCATATCACACACACACACACACACACGCGCACACACGCACACACACACACACACACACACACACACACACACACACACACACACACACACACACTGATCACTGTTATTATTACTATGTACATACATGTATATAAATTTTTTTTATGTTCACAAGAGTCACTTTAAGGCTCCCACATTAAGGCTACTACTACCACTCAGTCGGAAGGGTCGAAGACTATCACGTGTTTCCTCTGAACCACGTGAGTCCAGCCAACTGCATCTTCACTCATGCACCGTTGAGGGCATCATAACACACTTTGAGGACAGCGCTATCTGCTCTTTCCGCTGATTGCCTGTAGAGCCTTGATTAATATGGGAGCACTAAGTACCTCTCATCCCTCACCTCTGAGTCAGCTCTCTAGACCTCCGGCTGCGAGAGGTTACAGCATCACCCGGGAATCGAACTCACGATCTCCAAATGATAGCGCGAGCACATATATATACAGGCGTGCACCTGTGATGGGCGTGCGCCCAAATCTATTATCGCCACTCGCTCACTTCGTAGGCTTCCTGAGTAGGCAGCACCCCTTCTGCAGGTATGCGAAGGGACGGGTGATGATTAATGTTAATAGGATCTGGGGCTTGCTCCGCAGTATAAAAGCAAGGCGCGGAGTTTAGTCCAGAGAGAGCTGAGAGGGGCCAGGCCGGCCATCGATAGCAGGAAAAAGAACCGTTGAGGGAGCGTGCCGGAGTGCTGCCTCCGTGTGATCCGTTTTGTCACTCCGCCCACCACCACCTTTCGCCAGCTGCTCGCCCACATGCCAGCTGGGCACTGCCTCGAACCCGCACGTGCAACTTACCACTTCATTCCTTCCCCATCTTTCCATCCTCCCTCCTTTAACCCTTCCCTTCCCCATTTATTCTAAATAAAATTATCCTTTTTCCCATTAAGACCTTGCTTCATGGTACCGCCTGTGCACATAGGGCCGTTACAATACATTTATTTATTGTCCTCTTTTCTACTCAATGGGACCAAGGGCACTGACCTGGCCCCCAAACCCCTCAGATCCCAATCTGATCAAGCACAAAAGATGTACCTTGTTATGTAATGTTATGTAATGGTATATAATACCAAATTAAGGTTCTTTGTCTTATAACAATAGCTGAACATTTTTGTTAGCTTATAGAGCTATTTCTAAAACGTTTTTGGAACATGGAATGAACTTGAACTTCCAGACTTGAATTTTAAAATGATTTTATTTAATTTTTAGATTTCAGTAAAGGAAGTATTCTTATTCACTTGTTATTCAACAAAATCCCCATGTGAGAGGTATACAATAGAAAAAAGACACATATTATACAAATGCAATGTGTATTTTATTGGATTATTGTTACTTCCACTGTGTTTCCTCTCTAGCGTATAACTTGTATAATCCATGGAATAAACTAGGAGATCTTCATATATACCTCTGGATACTGACGGTTTAAGCAGTTTTCAGGATGGGTATATGCAGCTAATCCTTGTGGTTTATTGCCACAGATAAGAGGACCCCCTGAATAACACTGGGGAAAGAACTAGAGAATAAACATAAACTAATTATTTAACACCAAGATTCTCTAAAATTTTAAGTTTGATTTTAAAAGATTTTGTACCATAATGCTGTTTAATATTGAAATTTAAAGATGTTAATTTTCTCTAATAGAACAGCTCTGACAGTAATCGTAAGTTCACCAAAAAAAAACAAACATTTTTTTTTCATTTAAAATATATGTTGCTATTTAAAAATAACTATATCAAACCATATCATATAATTTTCCTTTAACAGCACACCCCCAACATGTTTTTATTTACTTGTATCGCAATACCTGGCAAAAAGCTTTCCTCCCATCAGGGGCAGTGCAGATCATGTTATCTGTGTCAAAGTAATGCTGTGACTCTTAAAATGTTATCTATGTCTCTTGCACTCAGTGTTATTTTGTATCTTCAGCGTGACTTCTCATAGGACACTTGATTCAGTGCTGTTCTGGTGTGTTCTGCCCCAACCAGCAACTGAACATTTCTCCTTGTCTGGAATGTTTTAATTTGTGTAGGAAGATAGGCTTTACAGCTTTGTTCTACTTGGCTTTGGACCTCAGTTGCAACATATTCGTTAGGTAGTGTTGAGGTCAGAGCTGGTTTGCCCTAAATGACCAGAAACAAATGTTATAAAAGTAGAAAAAAGTACCTTCAGTAACACGATATCATTTTGACGTTCATTCTTCTTGTAACAGGGATGCTTGGTGTAGTTCTGTACCTGGATTCTCTGCTGCTGCAGTTCATTTCGACTGATGTTGTGAGCTCCCAGGAGCACTTCCAGCTTGTCCTCTCTAGGGTGTTTAATTTCGGTAGTGACACGCATAACATACATCAGATTTTATTATATTTATTTACTACATAATGTGACTACAAACTCAAAATCAGAATCATTTATTAGCATAGTCTTTAAAATTGTAAAAACAAAACTATAACTATATAGCCTTCATATGTGCACGTAAGCAAAAAAGAACATACTCTACACAGTCGGCTGCAGTCAGCACGTAATCATTTCTGATGAGCATACCACCACACACATGGGAATTGTTAATCTGAACAGACACCAGGTAGGGTCGGGAGTGTGGTTTTGTTTAATTTCCTCCAATAATACCACTCTCCATTCTCCCTGAGAAATACAATACTGCTATTTAGCTATAATTTTAATATAAGAGCACATACAGTACTCTTAAGAAGACAATAATTGCGAGTAACGTGGTTTATGAGTGTTCCGCAAACCGAGCAAAGATTTGTAATAAATTTTTTTATCGGAAACCGAGCAAGTATTAGTTTACGAGCGCCGAGTATCATGTATCACACACACTTTTTACACACACACACACTTACTTGTGTGTGCGTGTGCGCGTAATTTGACACCGACACAGACACACACACACACAGATCTCCCCGGCTTCACACACGCTTTATTTACACTGAAAACTCAGCTCTGTCGCGATTCTTTTCAAAGGTAATGTGTTGGTTCATCTGTTATTTTAAATTTTTTACTTTTAGCAGTGATTCCATTGCTAAAAGTATGCTCACGTGAGTATCATTAGAGAGAATTCTTTTTTTCCCTGTTAAAACAGTGTTTGCATTGTGTATGTTAGTTGTGAAACTTAAAAAGCGAGGTGTGGGAGGGAGAAGGAGTTTTACTGTTTACGACGAGGCGAGGGGCTAATTCCCCACACACACATACAAATACATGGTGCCTGCGCGCACAAACGGAAACACTTAACTGTCTGGATTTATTTACTTTTTTAAAAATGTTAAGTGCAGGTTAATTTGTTTTATTTTTACTTTATATGTTGTATTTATTTTTATGTATTTATTGTTTTGGGCTGTAGAATGAATAATCTGAGTTTTCATTATTTCTTATAGGAAAAGTCTATTTGGTTTACGAGTGTTTTTGGAATACGAGCCCGCTTCCGGAACGAATTATGCTTGTAATCCAAGGTTCCACTGTATCTATCACAATTTTAAACCATAAAACAAAACATTTTGTTTACAAATTTTATATTATACATGAGTAGAATACATTACCACACAGGTGAAGAGGAGAAAGTACAAGGAGTGAGATGCTGAAGAACATGATTGTAGTACACCACACTAACAAAACTGTGCAACATGATTTTTTTGTTACATTTGAACACACTTCCAATCAGAAACCCTCCGCTTTAGGGACTTTAAAATCTCTAACACCTTTCTTCTAACCACAGGTGGGTAGAGTAGCCAAAAATTGTACTCAAGTAAGAGTAGCTGTAGAAGTCAAAAGTAGCATCCAAAATATTACTCAAGTAAGAGTAAAAAAGTATTTGGTAAAAAGACTACTCAAGTACTGAGTAACTGTTTCATCGTAATGACTGATTTTTTTAATTTTAATTTTTAGAAATTATTTAAGCAGCCAGACAAAATTAGAAAATAATGTAAATTTTTTACATTTCCAAATAATAAAATAAATGAAATAAATAAGATAAAGTAAATTAATAAAAATAAATATCTTTACAAAATAGCTAATTAAGGATCAAGAAACACAAATTTCCTAATCTCACTTTTTCCCCCAACATAAAGCTTATGAAACAAATACCTACTGTAGATAACATATGTATGTTTGAATAGTGTAAACTATTTCAAGTGTAAGATATACTGTATATTCAGTTGCTCTCATAATGGCTCAACAGGTAGAAAATAAAATCAGAACATGTGTACAGAACATGTGTCTCACTTTACCATAAACTGTGTCCAGTGGAACAAATGTAAGAAACTTATATATTTTTTAGCCTCTAACTTATTTGGTAATTAATGTATATGTTAACATTGCAACAGTAAATAAAACAGCTAAAGTAACTGCGGCACGTGTCCTCAGGTTAGAAGTTGAGTTATTGTATGCTGAAATGTCTGTTTTGGCAGACAGAGGAGACACCACATTATGAAGCTGTTCTTTTGCACTTTGTGTATGCGAAACATGCTTTGTATACTTGAGGGGTGTTCATCCACTTCTGTTGTAGCATTGGAGACTGAAGCTTCTTTTCATTCCCTCTTTCATTCGCAGTCTACCACAGCTGACGATTGTTTTCCCGCGATGCAGCCAGTTTGTGTGTGGTCATGTGACTACAAGTGGTTATTGTTAACTACTGATTGGTCAAATGGAGTCACGTGATTATTTTTGCTACATCTTATTGGTGAAACACAGTCATGTGCTAGATCCACCAGCTGCATTTTTCTGACAAAATAAAGAAAATCTAATGTGTAGAATAAATGATTAGAAAAGTACCGAGTCGAGTGTAGCCGAATGTAGCAGAGTAAGAGTAACGTTTCTTCTTTGCAAATCTACTCAAGTAAAAGTAAAAAGTATGGTGAAGTAAAAATAATTATAGAAGTTTTTTTTTTTTTTAAAAAAGCTATGAAGTAAAAAAGAAACAGTAAGTAACTGTTTCTAAGATGGTGCACAGTTCATGCAAAGTTGCCACTCAAACACAGGGAGCAGGAGCGCTATCATTATAAGACGTTAATAGGAGTACTTCTGGTGGCACAAATGGTATACAGTTGTGAAGATATTCTTTGTTAAGCAACCAGTCAAAGATAATAGTTAAATTTAGCTTTGTCCATTCCCAACAACATTGTAACCTCACTTTTAAGAATGTTCCCAAAAAATGTGTTTCCATAAAATGTTTAATGAGCAACAAAATACATAACCTGACTATAAGAACTTCTTTATTTGGAGCTCATTCATCTATGTATTTATTTACTTGACTGATTAATTATTAAAGGAAATATGTAGGGGAAGATGAGTGATGGTGCTCATTTGGTAAGGTGCAGAGAATGCAAAGAATCTTGTTTCAAAAGTGAAGACACCTTTAAAATAATTAAATCTTTTTAAAAATTGTGTGGTTTGTTTTAATGCTGTTGTTCCTTTAAATATGTGTTAGTGATGACATGCTGATTAAAGATGAAGGCTTGAGACCTTGGCCCTCTGTGATTTGAACATTTGCCTTTAGCCCCACATGGAAGTTATTGATAGCTCTCCAATTGTATTTTATTATGATGTATGTCTGCCAAAAATAAAAAGATCTTTAAGAAGATATCACCAAAATCACCATGAAAAGACAGCATATGAGGAAGCAAAATAACTCCAAAGCAATACCAATTCATAGTTAATGGATTTTGATAATGAGCTAGTGTCTCAGATTATATAGAAGTATTCCTATAGTGACTCAATTCAGATGAGAGAGTATGATATATTTTGCCGTGTGACCCCCAGGCTCGGTTAACTGTACAGGTGCCCTGAGAACTAAAGCAGTCAGTCACCCCACCTTCACAAACTTGAATGATCAATGATAGTTGGCAAGACAGCATCCAAACATACCAGGTCACCATAATACCCTATGTTCATGAGTCCCCCAGATCTGCTCCTTTACCTAAGACAAAACTTTTCATAAAAAATGGCTGGCTAAATAAATAGTTGTTCAGACTTAAATTGTGTCTGAGTCCTGAACATTAATTGGCTGGATATTCCATTACTTTGGAATATCCAGCCAATATTGTATGTATTATACTTTGTATAATACATACAATACACATTCATAATACATGATGCATTGCATGTATGCTATTCTTATGTAGATATGAGCACAGCTGCTGTGTTACTACCTTGTCTAGGATCTTGGAGCTGAAAGCGCTTTCACATAATCAAACTCATTTTTACTATACGCATGTTCTACACAAGTGCCATTGGGCCTGGCAATGTTTCTGAAGGAACACCACCAAAATACCCATCAAAGATGTCTTCTTTTGAAGAGAAAATTGTCAAATTTTGTACTGAAAAATGAAGCAGAGTTCCCTCATCATTTTCTTATGACATTAGTTAGGCAAGAGGGCCTACAAATGAACAGATGTTCATACAACTGTTACCTTTGTACATACTTTTACAACATATTTACCACAACAGGTCAATCTTTCCCCTACACAACAAACTTTGAACTCACTTCATGAGTCCAAAAAAGCTATATATATATATATATATATATATATATATATATATATATATATATATATATATATATATATATATATATATATATATATATATATATTCAAAGTGGAACGATGCCCAGTCACCATACACATTCGAAGCAGACCACGCAGGCTTCCATGCGTCAAGATCTCCAGCCAGAAGCGGGGTGACCAGAATGAGTCAGACAGAATCAGGGTGCAGAGAATTCACATTACACGCACATGCACGCACGCACGCACATACGCACGCACACACACACAATAGGTCTTTTTGGGGTCTAGTAATAGTATGACTAAGTTTACTAATTCAGTAAGTTACTGAAAAAACTGATGTGGGAGAGAGGAGGTGATGGAGATATTGTGAACAAATTTGCATCAATAGTGACTGATAGGAGTGATGTGAAACATGATGCGACACTTTTACTAATGCAAAGTGCATCAGATCAGAAGCAGCACAACGCCTACCAGTGCTTTACGTCATGACTTTCCCCCAAAAGCCCCAACATTGTGTGCTCTAGACTTAAGACAAACACTAAAAGATGATAGACTAGGTTTCCAGCAAGCGTTCTAAGCTTTTTTTTAATTATTAAATCTTAAAGCTGTGTAGATAACTCTGTCCTGTTTCACAAGATTATACATGGTTTGATAAGTTGGTCTGATGTGTCATTCTCTCTTGTTTCTGCAAAGACCTGAGCTCAGCCTGTAATCACACCTCCAATTGTAATTATATGAAAAAAACTCATGCTTATGCAACAGTCTGTGTGACTGAGACACACTCGTTATACAAAGCATTTTATATATATATATATATATATATAGCTCTTTTTTTTTGTTGAGCTGACACATTTTCTGTCTGTGAATAAGTGTTCTCAAACATGACACAGGCTTGCGCCTTTCCTGCTGGCCCCTGTTCCTGACTACAGTATCAAACCCAGCATCACTGTCTTTCCATCAGACTTGAATTTGCATAATTTAGTTTAAAATATTTTTTTTTCTTTTTAAGATTTCAGTAAAGGAAGAAATCTTGTTTACTTTACAACATAAATGCCCACGTGAGAGGTACACAGAAATTTTACTGGATTATGGTTATTTCTATTGTGTTCACTCTCTAGTGTATAGTTCAATATGCTTAAATTTTGCATTGTAGTTATTGACATCTCTCCAATTTTATTTTATTTTATTTAACTGCTTATATTGCTTATATAACTTCAAAGCTATATCAATTCATAGTTAATGAATTTTGATGACATCATTTTGATGTCTCAGATTATATAGAAGTACACCAGCAGAGATCAGATGAGAGAGTGTATTGTGTTTTGTCGTGTGGGCTCTGTTACCTGTACAGCCTGCAGTTACATACTGTATGCAATATTTTAATTTTAACAGCTTCACAAACTTGATCAATACAAATCTGCCCTGTTTTTATTTTTTATTTTTATTTTTTAAAGAATCCAGACGAAACAATGAGTCCAAAAAAGCTATTTATATATATATTCAAAGTGGAACGATGCCCAGTCACCATACACATTCCAAGGACACCACGCAGGCTTCCATGCGTCAAGATCTCCAGCCAGAAGCGGGGTGACCAGAATGAGTCAGACAGAATCAGGGCGCAGAGAATTCACATTACACGCACACACACACGCACACGCATGCACGCACACACACACGCACACACACACGCACACACACACGCACACACACACGCACACACACACACACACACACACACACACACACACACACACACACACACACACACACACACACACACACACACACACACACACACACACACACACACACACACACACACACACAGAATCTTAGCCTCAGTTTGTGAATGGTTATTCATTTCTTTCAAAGCCTCAAAATTTATTAAAACTATGTGAAAAAACTCTTAACTCATACATATGTTTTTCCATTTCAATTTCTTTAACCTGCAACATTTTGTGTCTGTGTGAGTTGTAGCTTCCCCCACCCCTATTCCTCTGCATCAGACTTGAAACATCAAGTTTAATTAACCTTATTTTTGTAAGTGTAAGCCTTACTGGATAGTATTTATTGTAGACAATAGAATGGGAGACACATATTTGTGTATGCAAATTCAATGTGTATTTTATTACACATTCCATTGTATTTCCAGTTACTTCCATTATATTTGCTTGCTAGTGTATAACTTGTTTAATCCATGGAAGAAAGTAGGCGATCTTCATATATACCTCTGGATACTGGGGGTCTAAGCAGTTGTCAGGATGGTTATATGCCACTAATCCTTGTAGTTTTACTCCACATATAAGAGGACTCCCTGAATCACCCTGCAGAGAGAACGAAAGAATAAACATCCAAAAATAATTTTAACATTATGATTCTCTAAAAATTAAAGTTTGATCTTAAAAGATTTTTACATCACATTGCTGTTTAATATGGAAATTTAAGGATGTAAAATATTTTTATAATAACACAGCTCTGTTAGTGCCAGTTGCATTGAAGAACAATCACAGGTTTATTTCAAAATATGAGTTGCTATTTGATAATAATATGGTAATAATAATAATAATAATGCTGATAATAATAATAAATTAATTGTCTGCAAATATATGTGATATATGAGGAATAAAACACTTTGCTTTTCTAGGAAAATAATAAACTTTAAGATTGTAATGAAACCACATCATATACCACTCATTGATCCTTTTTCTTTAACAGCACATCCCATTGTGCTTTTATTTATTTAATTATTATCTTGAGACTGATTGTATTTATCAAATGCTACATCACAGTACCTGGCAAAAAGCTTTCCTCCCATCAGGGGCAGTGCAGATCATGTTGTCTGTGTCAAAGTGATGCTGCCAAAGTCCCTTGCACTCATTGTTATTTTGTATCTTCAGCGTGACTTCTCGTAGGACACTTGATGCAGCGCTGTTCTGGTGTGTCCTGCCCCAGCCAGCGATTGAACATTTCTCCATTTCTGGAACATTTTCATTTTCATTTTTAGGAAGACCAATAGTTTTTACAGCTTTGTTCTGCTTGGCTTTGGACTTCAGCTGTAAGAGAGAAATGAAGTAGTGTTTAAGTGAGAGCTGGTTTGCACTAAATGACCAGAAATGAATGTTGTAAAAGTAGAAAAAATTACCTTCAGTAACATGATATCATTTAAACGTTCATTCTTCTTGTAACAAGGATGCTTGATGTATTTCTTTACTTGGATTCTCTGCTGCTGAGGTTCATTGTCACTGATGTTGTGAGCTCCCAGGAGCACTTCCAGCTTGTCCTTTCCAGGGTGTTCAGTGTTGCTAGTAACCCACACAACATACATCAGATTTTCTCATATGTATTAAATTAAATTAAATACATAATTATTTAATGTGACTGCGCACTGAAAATGTTAGAAAAGTGTCTACATTTGTTCAAAAGCACAAAGTACATACTCTACACAGTGGGCTGCAGTCAGCACATAATCTTTTCTGATGAGTATACCACCACACGCATGGGACTTGTTAATCTGAACAGACACCATGTAGGGTCGGGAGTGTGGTTTCACTTCATTTCCTCCAATAATACGTCCCTCCATTCCCTCTGAGGGGGAAAAAAAATCAAACAAATAAAAACAAAAGAATATATAAATTACAGAATGCTAAGAATGTGATTCTATCAATCATAGTTGTAAACAACTTTAAAATGAACTAACAATTAATTCATATATGTTTTAAATATCTAATACAGGATACATTACCACAGAACGGGAATAGAGAAAGTACAAGGAGAGAGATGCTGAAGAACATGTCTGTAGTAAATCACACTCACAGAGCTCTGCAACATGTTTCTTTTTTTTTCTCAGTTACATTTGAATAAACATCCAATCAGAGCCCTTGAAGGTGTTCAAAGTTACCACATTTCTGACCTCAGTTTTGATGCACAGTGCATGCACCAGTGTCACTCACACAGAGGGAACTTAAAAGAAGGTCATTCTGATGTCTCATTTTACAAAGAAGAGCTATTCGTAGAAACCAACCCGCTGTTACACATGCGGTACATTTTACTCAAAAAAAATTTCTGTGACTGAGACATCACACATTGGTTGTGGCTTTTATTTTTCTTGCCTATCAAACCCACCACCACTACATCTTTCCTTCACATTTGAATTTGCATAGTTTAGTTTAAAATGAATTTATTTCTAGAAAGTTCGGAAAAATTTTATATTTCAAAAGCTTCACAAACGTAATCAGTCCCCCCAAAATCTGGGCTGTTTTGTTTTTAAATTCCTAGAAAAAAACAATACAAAGTTACAGTTACCAAACTGACCATTAAAAGTCATCTCATGATTTCTTTTAATGTGAAAGTTAAATTATACTGTAAAATAAAACTCAGCTGAGGTGTTTAAAATGTTGTACACATCTGTCATCTTTTTCACGCTTAATCATATGGTCATTGTATAAAATGTGTCAAATTTATTAAAGGCCTAGACTTGTATTTTTTTCTCATTTTGCCTTACAGCTTAATTAATAATAAAAAGAAATCTTACACATTTTGTATTCAAAATTGCAGCACTGAGTTTCCTCGTCACTTAGCAGGAAGTTGGTTAGCCATTAGAGCCGATTGAGGTGTGGAACAAAATGTTACCTTTTATACAAACCTTTACAACCTGTTTACCACAATTGGTCGCTCTTTCCTGCATAGAACACAGCAGACGTTAAACTGTTAAAAGTTACATTATAAATGTTAAGCTCTCTCTCTCTCTCTCTCCCACACACACACACACACACACACACACACACACACACACACACACACACACACACACACACACACACACACACACACACACACACACACACACACACACACACACTAATGCACCCATCTGCAACACACCTCCATCTGTGGACTCGACACATGAAGCACTTTTTACTGAGGTTTCAACAATGAGACACAAGACAGAACACACACAAGCCTCTGTATGGCTTTATCCAGAGGCACAAGGTATACAAATATTGTGAGCTTTAGACTTAAGCCAAACAAGATGATACACTGTTTTCCAACAAGAGATTATTAAAAAAAAAATTAATCTTAAAGCAGGCGGCACAGTGGTGTAGTGGTTAGCACTGTCGCCTTGCACCACCAGGGTCCGGGTTCGATCCCCGGCCAGGCTCGATTCTCGTCTCTGTGTGCATGGAGTTTGCATGTTCTCCCCGTGCTTGGGGAGGTTTCCTCCCACAGTCCAAAGACATGTAGTTTAGGCTGATTGGCGTTCCCAAATTGCCTGTAGTGTGTGAGTGAGTGTGTGTTGGTGCCCTGTGATGGGTTGGCACCCTGTCTAGGGTGTACCCTGCCATGTGCCCTAAGTCTCCTAGGATAGGCTCCAGGCCCCCTGTGAGCGGTATAGATGATGAGTGAGTGAGTAATCTTAAAGCTGGGTAGATAATTCTGTGCTGATTCACAAGATTATATTTGTATTGATACGTTGCTCTAAGGTGTCATTCTCACTGCTCTGCCTGTAATCACACATGCAGTGGTTTTCTCTGAACAGAATCATAGCCTCAGCCTGTGAATGAGCTCATGCTTACATTTTAAGCTCTTTGTGTTGCTAGATCAACATATCTTTCCACTCTTATAGAAAATGGCTAAAAATAAAAAATAATCATAGATTTTTATTTTATATCATAGCAAAATTAACCAGGAATAAGACCACTACAGAAATATCCACATTAATAACATGTAGTAGTGAGGATTTCACAAAATTAAAAAAATAATAAAAAATTGCAAACATTAGGCAAAAAATTCAGGCTTTAAAACCAGACAATTTATTTGATGCAGATTATAAACTAACCATATTAGATCAGAACCAAGAATACTTTACTCCACTTAAAGAGAATTACCTAATTTCACTCAACTCTTCTGCAAAATCATCAACCTGTGTATTAGATCCCATACCGACAGGTTTTCTCAAGCAAATAGTATCAGCAATCACAAAGAAAAAAAAAAAAAAACAGCTTAATAAAGTAGAGCAATGGATGTTAATGAACTTCCGTCTACTTAATCCTGACATGACAGTAGTTCTGGTACTAGGACCACATGCGCCTAGAAATAAGCTTTTTGACCAGACTGTAACTCTGGATGGCCTTTCTGTTCCATCATGTGCAACAGTAAAAGAACTTGGTGTGATTGGAGATTCCAATAAATTCCAAGCTCATGTAGATAATATTACCAGGATAGCATTCTTTCATCTGAGAAATATAAGAATTATATGATATAAAAAGGAGTCATTTCTACTCTTTTGCTCTCTTCCTCATAGATCTGATATTAATGTATTAAATCTTCCTTGCTGCTATCTTTCTGTCTCCTCTCGCATCTGTTCTTGAAGGTGCGAACGCTACCACGCTCACCTTCTCATTCTCTCTTTATGTCTCTCTCTCTATCTCTCTCTGTCTTCTTCCCCTTCTCCCCCTAACTAGAGCCAACATCTTGTGTATTGGTCTATGGACAGATACAGTACCTCTATGTCTTCCTCTCCTTTGTTCTTCAGGATCTCACCAGGACATTTTATGTTCTTTGTAGTAACATATGTCGATGGCACAGGCATTTGGTCAAACATATAAAAATCCAATTTTCTGCTGTTAATAAACAGAGACCTTTCTGACAGACAACCTGTGTGTGTGTTTGACTGAGCCTCTCCTGGCGCCAGAAAAGCTTACCGAAACACAACGGACAAACTGCGCAACTCGCTTCTTCTACTACGCAACTATAAAACTTTACAAGAAATATTGCCCATATTTTCACTAAACAATGCAGAAAAATTGAAGGCGATTCATATCAACTCTAGGTTGAACTGTTGTAACACCTTACTGTCTGGCGAGAGTCCTCACTAGATCCAGAAGATTCGAGTACATCACCCCTATCTTATCCCAGTGAAATTTTGCACTGATTTGAAAAATACTACTACTGACCTATAAAATACTAAACAGTCTCGTGCAGCAGTACCTGAGTGAACTGCTAGTGTCTTATGATCAAAACCTACTTGAATTAAAGGATGCAGGCTGCTTGTCAGTACCACATATTATGAAAACTACAGCAGGGAGCAGAACCTTTTCTTTTAAAGCTCCAAAGTTATGTTATAGTCTTCCAATTAATGCTCGTGATTCAGTCACAGTCTCAGTGTTTAAGCCTAGGTTAAAAACTTTTTAATTTAAGTCTTGGTTAAAAACCAAATTTATTTAGACAAACATTTTTGTAAATAAATTTGCCTTAGGTAAAGAAGCAGATTTAGGGGACTTATGGATGTAGAATTTTATAGTGTACTGGTATGTTTAGATGCTAGATCCCCAGTCACATTGATCACTCATGTTTGTTGATGGTGGAGTGACTGATTGATTTACATCCCAGGGAGTCTTTATGTCTGTGTTTCGTTCTGGCTCTCCCTTTAAGTTGCTGTCATAGTCCTGTTGGAGTCCTGATATCCAATAAATCTACATTCACCTTATACATTATGTTACGGTGACCATACCTAACTGTTATCTCTCTTCTCTTCTCTTCTCTTCTCTTCTCTTCTCTTCTCTTCTCTTCTCTTCTCTTCTCTTCTCTTCTCTTCTCTTCTCTTCTCTTCTCTTCTCTTCTCTTCTCTTCTCTTCTCTCTGTCTGTCTCCCTGTTGAGCTACACATGTCATTACTGAGCTGCCAGTGATAGAGACCCCCTCTACCCTCTGGACCTGTCTGACTCGACAATGATTATTCTTGAAAACACTACACAAATGTCTGCTTCAAGAGATGGCTCCACTTTACCATGAAACTGGTAAACCTTGGCTAATGCAGACAGATGTTCAGGAACAATCTGATCATTTTGATTCATACACATTTTTTCACCTTTCATATACATTTCCATAATTTTCTTTTGATTCTGTAAACCTTCTGTGTGTCACGTTGTGGTGTGCGAGGCATAAGTGCAGAGGATCCAGGTGGTAAAGGAAACAATTTTTATTTAAATAAAAAACAGGGAAAATCAACAAAACAAAGATACTTTAAATGAAACTGAAACAAAAACACGACTAGACGAAACAAAAGACACTAGGAAACAGGCAGATCATGACTAAGGTAAATTAACAGACGCAAGACAAGAAACTAACTGAAACTAACCTATTTATAATAAAACTAATAACCAACTCGGTTCAGGTGAGCGCCCCCTGGTCACCTGACCGAGTTGCCACATGGGAACTGAAGTCTAAACAAAGGAACTACAAACAAAATCACAGGGCGCTTTGGCGCCCTCTAGGGGTTATCCCTGACATAACCCCCCCTCAAAGGGCGCAACTCCGGGGCGCCACAGGAGGTCCAGGGCACCCCCCCCAGGGTCCAATGTCCGCCCCTCTCACCCAGAGGCTGGCACCTATGTCCTGTGGGCCAGGTGGCTTCATGCCCCCGTTGAAGCAGGGCGGTGGAGACGGAGGAGGCTCGCCGTCCTCTTTGACGCTGGGCGGCGAAGGCAGTGGGTGCTCGCCGTCCTCGGTGACGCAGGGCGGCAGAGGATGAGGAGGCTCGCTGTCCTCGGCGGCGCATGACGGCAGCGGCGGAGGAAGAGGAAGCTCGCTGTCCTCGGCGGCGCACGACGGCGGCGGAAGAGGACGCTCGTTGTCCTCGGCGGCGCACGACGGCGGCGGCGGAAGAAGAGGGAGCTCGCTGTCGGCGGCGGCGCACGACGGCGGCGGCGGAGGAAGAGGAAGCTCGCTGTCCTCAACGGCGCACGAAGGCGGCGGCGGAGGAAGAGGAAGCTCGCTGTCCTCAACGGCGCACGAAGGCGGCGGCGGAGGAAGAGGAAGCTCGAAGTCCTCGGCGGCGCATGAAGGCGGCGGCGGAGGAAGAGGATGGCGCTCGTGCTCCTCGGCGGCGCATGAAGGCGGCGGCGGAGGAAGAGGATGGAGCTCGTGCTCCTCGGCGGCGCATGAAGGCGGCGGCGGAGGAAGAGGATGGAGCTCGTGCTCCTCGGCGGCGCATGAAGGCGGCGGCGGAGGAAGAGGATGGAGCTCGTGCTCCTCGGCGGCGCATGAAGGCGGCGGCGGAGGAGGCTGGAGCTCGTGCTCCTCGGCGGCGCATGAAGGCGGCGGCGGAGGAAGAGGCTGGAGCTCGTGCTCCTCGGCGGCGCATGAAGGCGGCGGCGGAGGAAGAGGATGGAGCTCGTGCTCCTCGGCGGCGCATGAAGGCGGCGGCGGAGGAAGAGGATGGAGCTCGTGCTCCTCGGCGGCGCATGAAGGCGGCGGCGGAGGAAGAGGATGGAGCTCGTGCTCCTCGGCGGCGCATGAAGGCGGCGGCGGAGGAAGAGGATGGAGCTCGTGCTCCTCGGCGGCGCATGAAGGCGGCAGCGGAGGAAGAGGAAGCTCGCTGTCCTCAACGGCGCACGAAGGCGGCGGCGGAGGAAGAGGATGGCGCTCGTGCTCCTCGGCGGCGCATGAAGGCGGCGGCGGAGGAAGAGGATGGAGCTCGTGCTCCTCGGCGGCGCATGAAGGCGGCAGCGGAGGAAGAGGAAGCTCGCTGTCCTCAACGGCGCACGAAGGCGGCGGCGGAGGAAGAGGATGGCGCTCGTGCTCCTCGGCGGCGCATGAAGGCGGCGGCGGAGGAAGAGGATGGAGCTCGTGCTCCTCGGCGGCGCATGAAGGCGGCGGCGGAGGAAGAGGAAGCTCGCTGTCCTCAACGGCGCACGAAGGCGGCGGCGGAGGAAGAGGATGGCGCTCGTGCTCCTCGGCGGCGCATGAAGGCGGCGGCGGAGGAAGAGGAAGCTCGCTGACCTCGGTGGCACTGTGCAGCGGCGGCAGCTCGCTGTGCACGACGAAGGCGCGGTGCAGCGGCGACAGCTCGCTGTGCACAATGACGGCGCTGTGCGGCGGTGGCAGCTCGCTGTGCTCGGCGGCACTGTGCAGCGGCGGCCGCTCGCTGTCCACAATGAAGGCGTGGTGCAGTGGCGGCTGCTCGTTGTCCACCACGAAGGCGCGGTGCGGCGGCGGCAGCTCGCTGTGCTCGGCGGCAGTGTGCAGCGGCGGCGGCTCGTCATCGACGAAGCAGCTGCGCGGCAGAATATAGAGCTCGCTGTCGTCGTTGCCGCCGCTGTGCGGCGGAAAGATGAGCTCACCGTCTTCGTCGTCGCTGCCGCACTCGCTTTCATCGTCGAGAGTATACAGCATATAGTAGTGCTCACCGCTGTCATCGTAGACCGCCATGCAGTTGAGCTCACCGTCTTCGTCGCTGCTGAAACCCGGGAAAGGGGCTGGCAGGTCTGGACCTTCCTCGAGGCGTATCTGCATCAGCATTCCCTGGAGTTCAGCTACCTGCTCCTGCAGGTTACGGATGCGCCATTCATTCCCTTTGGCGCTCCGCCCGACGCTGCTCCAGTTTAGCTGGGAGGCTGCTCCCGGCTGTGCATACCTCCCGCACGCCGTTCCTTGTAGCCGCACGCTGTGGGGTGCCCCTTCCCCCCGCTCACCTCCGAAACTAGACCTCCTGGTCTCTGCCTTCCGGCCGGTGCGGGGACTCATGTCACCCCGAGCTGCGCCACCTCTGAACGGCGTGCGCCGTATCGCCAGCCGGCAGCCGTCCCAGTCACTCTGCCGTCTTAGCTCCTCTTGCTCCTTCCTTTCCGGTTTCCCTCTCCTCCTTCCACTACGCCGTTTGGTTCCCCTCCTGCTCTCCGCGTCGGTTTCCCAAACTCCAAGCATCGTTGCCCCCCCCAAAAGAATCTGCCCGGGGCAGGGCTCCTCTGCTATGCCTCTTTGGAGGTCTTGCGTTCTGTCACGTTGTGGTGTGCGAGGCATAAGTGCAGAGGATCCAGGTGGTAAAGGAAACGATTTTTATTTAAATAAAAAACAGGGAAAATCAACAAAACAAAGATACTTTAAATGAAACTGAAACAAAAACACGACTAGACGAAACAAAAGACACTAGGAAACAGGCAGATCATGACTAAGGTAAATTAACAGACGCAAGACAAGAAACTAACTGAAACTAACCTATTTATAATAAAACTAATAACCAACTCGGTTCAGGTGAGCGCCCCCTGGTCACCTGACCGAGTTGCCACATGGGAACTGAAGTCTAAACAAAGGAACTACAAACAAAATCACAGGGCGCTTTGGCGCCCTCTAGGGGTTATCCCTGACACTGTGCGACAATGACCATTTTTAAAATCACTACACAAGTAAAATTAAATTAAAATGTTTTTCCGTTTCAATTTCTTTAACCTGCACCATTTTGTGACAGTGTGACTGGGACAGTCTGAGTTTGTACAAACATTACAAAGCTTGTGTCTTTTTTTCTGTTTCTAAATCTATAACCCACTATTGCCATATCTCTGCAGACTTAAGACCTCATACTTTAGTTTCCATTTATTTAAAGTTTAAGTCTTACTACAGTAGATGGCAATTGTTTTGTTTAAACTATGAGATTTGATTTGATTTGTCACTTTTTATCATAACTGCCCATGTGAAAGGTAGACAATAGAAAGGAAGACACATATTTTGCATATGCAATGTGTATTTTATTGGACTGTGGTTACTGTACTTCTATTGTGCTCATGTATTAGTGTATAACTTGTTCAATCCATGGAATAAAGTAAGGGATGTTCATATATACCTCTGGATACTCATGGTTTAAGCAGTTTTCAGGATGTGTATATGCAGCTAATCCTTGTAGTTTTTTTCCACAGATGAGAGGACCCCCTGAATCACCCTGCAAAGAGAACCAGAGAATAAACATACACAAATTATTTTAACACTAAGTTTCTCTAATAATAATTGTTATCGCTCCTCTTCTGCTCTCCCCCACTCTCTCTTTCCCTCTCTCTGTTGAGCTACGCATGTCGTTCCTGAGCTGCCATTGATCCAGACTCCCTCTGCCCTCTGGATCTGTCTGACTCATCCTGGTGCCCCGCTTCTGGTTGGAGATCTCATCACATGGATTTCCCGTGTGTCTCTTTGGGAAGCGTCCGATGTCTGGGGACGATTTCACTCTACTATGAAGACGGTTCTGGTCTCGACTGATGTTGACAGCTGTTTGTCTGAGGACTTGGCTGAAGTCGCTCAATAGTTCAGGACTGGAATTTCCTAGGAGTCTACCTGAGTCTCCAATAACTACCTGGACTCCATATTAATATCTGTTAACATCTGTTAACAACTGCTACACTGAACCGTCTGCCACCTAACACACAGTATGAATGCAGATCAATTCCTGCTTTCTGTTCACCCAAACGAGGATGGGTTCCCTGTTGAGTCCGGTTCCTCTCAAGGTTTCTCAGGGAGTTTTTCTTTGCCACTGTTGCCCTCGGCTTGCTCATCAGGGACTATCTGACCATTTTGATTCATACACATTCACATTCCATACAAACTTAATGTCACGGACTTGGGTGCAAGGCATAAATGCAGAGGTCCAGGTGGTTGAAGGAAACGATGTATTATAACAGAAAACAGGGAAATTAAATAAACAAATAGACTTTAATCTAAAACAAACCAAAACACGAAGCACAATGAACGGACATGAACGAGGTGAAAATCAACAGATGCAAGATGCAAGGGTCCAATGTCCGCCCCTCTCACCCAGAGGCTGGCACCTATGTCCTGTGGGCCAGGTGGCTTGATGCCCCCGTTGAAGCAGGGCGGCGAAGACGGAGGAAGCTTGCCGTCCTCGTTGAAGCAGGGCGGCGGAGATGGAGGAAGCTCGCCGTCCTCGTTGAAGCAGGGCAGCGGAGACGGAGGAAGCTCTACGTCTACGTAAGAAGGCGGCGGCACAGGAAGCGGAAGCTCGACGTCCTCGGCGGCGCATGAAGGCGGCGGCGGAGGAAGAGGAAGCAGCTCGCTATCCTCGGCGGCGCATGAAGGAGGCGGTGGAGGAAGAGGAAGCAGCTCGCTATCCTCGGCGGCGCATGATGGCGGCGGCGGAGGAAGAGGAAGCTCGCTGATCTCGGCGGCGCATGAAGGCGGCGGCGGAGGAAGAGGAAGCTCGCTGACCTCGGCAGCGCATGAAGGTGGCGTCGGAGGAAGAGGAAGCTCGCTGACCTCGGCGGCGCATGAAGGCGGCGGCGGAGGAAGAGGAAGCTCCCTGAACTCGGCGGCGCATGAAGGCGGCGGAGGAAGAGGAAGCTCGCTGAGCTCAATGGTGCATGAAGGCGGCGGCCGAGGAAGAGGAAGCTCGCTGAACTCGGCGGCGCATGAAGGCGGCAGAGGAAGAGGAAGCTCGCGGACCTCAACGGCGCATGAAGGCGGCGGCGGAGGAACAGGCGGCTCATCGTCCTCGGCGGCGCATGAAGGCGGCGGCGGAGGAAGAGGAAGCAGCTCGCTATCCTCGGCGGCGCATGAAGGCGGCGGCGGAGGAAGAGGAAGCAGCTCGCTATCCTCGAAGGCGCATGAAGGCGGCGGCGGAGGAAGAGGAAGCTTGCTGAACTCGGCGGCGCATGAAGGCGGCGGAGGAAGAGGAAGCTCGCTGACCTCAACGGCGCATGAAGGCGGCGGCGGAGGAACAGGCGGCTCATCGTCCTCTGCGGCGCATGAAGGCGGCGGCGGAGGAAGAGGAAGCAGCTCGCTATCCTCGGCGGCGCATGAAGGCGGCGGCGGAGGAAGAGGAAGCAGCTCGCTATCCTCGAAGGCGCATGAAGGCGGCGGAGGAGGAAGAGGAAGCTCGCTGACCTCGGCGGCGCATGAAGGCGGCGGCGGAGGAAGAGGAAGCTCTCTGACCTCGGCGGCGCATGAAGGCGGCGGAGGAAGAGGAAGCAGCTCGTTGTTCTCGAAGGCGCATGAAGGCGGCGGAGGAGGAAGAGGAAGCTCGCTAACCTCGGCGGCGCATGAAGGCGGCGGCGGAGGAAGAGGAAGCTCGCTGACCTCAACGGCGCATGAAGGCGGCGGCGGAGGAAGAGGCAGCTCGTTGTCCTCAGCGGCGCATGAAGGCGGCGGACGAAGAAGAAGCTCGCTGACCATGAAGGCACTGTGCTGCGTCGGAAGCTCGCCGTCCACGAAGGCACTGTGCAGCGACGGAAGCTCGCCGTCCACGAAGGCACTGTGCAGCGACGGAAGCTCGCCGTCCACGAAGGCACAGTGCAGCGACGGAAACTCGCCGTCCACGAAGGCACAGTGCAGCGACGGAAGCTCGCCGTCCACGAAGGCACAGTGCAGCGTCGGAAGCTCGCCCTCCTCTTCACCGCAGTGCAGCGGCGGCAGCTCGCTGTGCTCTGCGGTGCGGTGCAGCTGTGCTAGCAGCCCTTGGAGCGTGGCCACCTGCAGGTCACGAATGCGCTCTTCATTTCTTTTAGCGCACCGCCGAAAGCTGCTCCAATCATGCTGCACGTCCCACTCACACTCTTCTCTTGCCGCTACGCCGCTTGGTTCTCCGGCTACCTTCTGCGTCGGCTCCCCACAACGCATGCATCGTTGCCCCCCCCAAAAGAATCTCCCGGGGGAAGGGCTCCTCTGCTATGTCTCTTGTACGGTCTTGCATTCTGTCACGGACTTGGGTGCGAGGCATAAATGCAGAGGTCCAGATGGTTGAAGGAAACGATGTATTTTTATTATAACAGAAAACAGGGAAATTAAATAAACAAATAGACTTTAATATAAAACAAACCAAAACACGAAGCACAATGAATGGACATGAACGAGGTGAAAATCAACAGATGCAAGACGCTAAACTGAACTAAAACAAACCATTTATAATAAAACTAATGAGCTACTCGGTTCAGGTGAGCGCCCCACGGTTTCTTTTTGACTGATGTTGTAAGCTCCCAGGAGCACTTCCAGCTTGTGTTTTCCATGGTATTCAGTGTTGCTAGAAACACACATAACATAAATCAAATTTTACTATATGTACTTACTTGCTTACTATATAAGTGAATAATTGCATAGTATAGTGTTTATACTTGTAGAAAAGCATTAAACATACTCTAAACAGTGAGCTGCTGTCAGCACATAATTGCTTTTGATGAGTATACCACCACACACATGGTTTTTGTTTATCTGAACAGGCACCATGTAGGGTCGGGAGTGTGGTTTCGCTTCATTTCCACCAATAATACGACTCTCCATTCCACCTGAGGAAATAAACAAAAGCAAGACGTATAAAGTACAGAATGTTGAGAACACAGTGTACCAATCACATATTTAAACTGTTAAAAAGTAAAAAATATTTTTAAATTGCAGATATATGTTTAAAGTATCTAATACAGGATACATTACCACAGAACGGGAGGAGAGGAAGTACAAGAAGATAAATGCTGAAGAACATGTCTGTCATGTATCATACTTACATGTGCTCTGCAACATGCTAACTCTGTTAGATTTGAACAAACATCCAATCAGAGCCTTTTAAGGTGTTGAAAGTTACCACATTTTGACCTCAGTTTTGATGCACAGTGCATGCACCAGTGTCATGCACACTCAGGGATCTTAAGGGGGGTCTGAGGCAGCAGGAATGACACAAAATGAAACTAGAGTGGAGAGTGCGGACAATCTGTGAAGACATTTCCAAGTTACATTCAAATGAAGCTTGATTCTTCTTTTTTGCCTTAAATGTATTTATTTTACTTTATTGCTAGAAATATATAATATTAGAATTACTGTCAACTTAAAAAAACACCTTAGCGACTCTCCCTAATCTCTCTCTATTGCTATAAATATTGTGTAGGAAAAATATTGCCACCCCTTGAAAACATTGTAAATTAATTAATCTTAGATTTTTAAGTGCATTTTAAAACACTAACAGATGAAATTCAGTCCAAGAAAAAAAATGGGAAGAAAACTAAAATGGAAAGGTATCCAGTTTGGAGTGTGTGTAAGTACAGTTGTGGCCAAAATTTTTGAGAATGACACAAATATTAGTTTTCACAAATTTTGCTGCTAAACTGCTTTTAGATCCTTGTTTCAGTTGTTTCTGTGATGTACTGAAATATAACTACAAGCACTTCATACGTTTCAAAGGCTTTTATCGACAATTACATGACATTTATGCAAAGAGTCAGTATTTGCAGTATTGGCCCTTCTTTTTCAGGACCACTGCAATTCGACTGGGGATGCTCTTAATCAACTTCTGGGCCAAATCCTGACCGAAAGCAACCCATTCTTTCATAATCACTTCTTGGAGTTTGTCAGAATTAGTGAGTTTTTGTTTGTCCATCCATCATGCTGGAAAATGCATTGTTCTTCACCAAACTGTTGTTGGATTGTTGGAAGAAGTTGCTGTTGGAGGGTGTATTGGTACCATTCTTTATTCATGGCTGTGTTTTTGGGCAAAATTGTGAGTGAGCCCACTCCCTTGGATGAGAAGCAACCCAACACATGAATGGTCTCAGGATGCTTTACTGTTGGCATGACACAGGACTGATGGTAGCGCTCACCTTTTCTTCTCCGGACAAGCCTTTTTCCAGATACCCCAAACATTCGGAAAGAGGCTTCATCCGAGAATATGACTTTGCCCCAGTCCTCAGCAGTCCATTCGCCATACTTTTTGCAGAAGATCAATCTGGCCCTGATGTTTTTTTTGGAGAGAAGTGGCTTCTTTGCCACCCTTCTTGACCAGACCATCTTCCAAAAGTCTTCGCCTCACTGTGCGTGCAGATGCGCTCACACCTGCCTGCTGCCATTCCTGAGCAAGCTCTGCACTGGTGGCACTCCGATTCCGCAGCTCAATCCTCTTTAGGAGACGATCCTGGCGCTCGCTGGACTTTCTTGGATGCCCTGAAGCCTTCTTAACAAGAATTGAACCTCTTTCCTTGAAGTTCTTGATGATCCTATAAATTGTTGATTTAGGTGCAATCTTAGTAGCCACAATATCCTTGCCTGTGAAGCTATTTTTATGCAATGCAATGATGGCTGCACACGTTTCTTTGCAGGTCACCATGGTTAACAAAGAAAGAACAATGATTTCAAGCATCACCCTCCTTTTAACATGTCAAGTCTGCCATTCGAACCCAATCAGCCTGAAATACAGTAATGATCTCCAGCCTTGTGCTCGTCAACATTCTCATCTGAGTTAACAAGACGATTACTGAAATGATCTCAGCAGGTCCTTTAATAACAGGAATGAAATGCAGTGGAAAGTTTTTTTTCGGGATTAAGTTAATTTTCATGGCAAAGAAGGACTATGCAATTCATCGGATCACTCTTCATAACATTCTGGAGTATATGCAAATTGCTATTATAAAAACTTATGCAGCAACTTTTCTAATTTCCAATATTTAAGTAATTCTCAAAACTTTTGGCCACAACTGTACAGTATGTTTGTATGTATGTATGTATAGTACACACGTGGACAAAATTGTTGGTACCCATCGGTCAATGAAAGAAAAACTCACAATGGTCACATAAATAACTTTAATCTGACAAAAGTAATAATTTAAAAAAATTCTATGAATGTTAACCAATGAAAGTCAGACATTGCTTTTCAACCATGCTTCAACAGAATTATTTAAAAAAATTAACTCATGGAACAGGCCTGGACAAAAATTATGGTACCCCTAGAAAATACTGAAAATAATGTGACCAAAGGGACATGTTAATTCAAGGTGTGTCCACTAATTACCATCACAGGTGTCTACAATCTTGTAATCAGTCAGTGGGCCTATATATAGGGCTCCAGGTGGTCACTGTGTTGTTTGGTGACATGGTATGTACCACACTCAACATGGACCAGAGGAAGAGAAGGAAAGAGTTGTCTCAGGAGATTCGAAAGAAAATTATAGACGAGCATGTTAAAGGTAAAGGCTATAAGACCATTTCCAAGCAGCTAGATGTTCCTGTGACTACAGTTGCACATATTATTCAGAAATTTAAGCTCAATGGGACTGTAGCCAACCTCCCTGGACGTGGCCGCAGGAGGAAAATTGATGACAAATCAAAGAGACGGATAATCCAAATGGTAACAAAAGAGCCCAGAAAGACTTCTAAAGAGATCCAAGGTGAACTTCATGCTCAAGGAACATCAGTGTCAGATCGCACCATCCGTCATTGTTTGAGCCAAAGTGGACTACATGGGAGACGACCAAGGAGGACACCATTGTTGAAAACAAATCATAAAAAAGCCAGACTGGAATATGCCAAACTACATGTTGACAAGCCACAAAGCTTCTGGGAGAATGTCCTATGGACAGATGAGACAAAAATGGAACTTTTTGCCAAGGCACATCAGCTCTATGTTCACAGACGGAAAAATGAAGCATATCAAGAAAAGAACACTGTCCCTACTGTGAAACATGGAGGAGGCTCTGTTATGTTTTGGGGCTGCTTTGCTGCATCTGGCACAGGGTGTCTTGAATCTGTGCAGGGTACAGTGAAATCTCAAGACTATCAAGGGATTCTAGAGAGAAATGTGCTGGTCAGTGTCAGAAAGCTGGGTCTAAGTCGCAGGTCATGGGTCAACAGGACAATGACCCAAAACACACAGCTAAAAATACACAAGAATGGCTAAGAGGAAAACATTGGACTGTTCTAAAGTTCTATGAGCCCTGACCTCAATCCTATTGAGCATCTTTGGAAGTAGCTGAAACATGCTGTCTGGAAAAGGCACCCTTCAAACTGGAAACAACTGGAGCTGCTTGCTCATGAGGAGTGGGCCAAAATACCTGCAGAGAGGTGCAGAAGTCTCATTGACAGTTACAGGAATCGTTTGATTGCAGTGATTGCCTCTAAAGGTTGTGCAACAAACTATTAAGTTAGGGGTACCATCATTTTTGTCCAGGCCTGTTCCATGAGTTCATTTTTTAAAAATAATTCTGTTGAAGCATGGTTGAAAAGCAATGTCTGACTTTCATTGGTTAACATTCATAGAATTCTTATTTATCATTACTTTTGTCAGATTAAAGTTATTTCTGTGACCATTGTGAGTTTTTCTTTCATTGACCGAAGGGTACCAACAATTTTGTCCACGTGTGTACATCTATGTATGTATGTATGTATGTATGTATGTATGTATGTATGTATGTATGTGTGACAGTAAAGGATCTTTTTCTTTCACACAATCTGAGAGTGTGGGCCTGAATGCTTCATTACCTTTTTTTAAGAAGGCAGAAGAGAAAAAAGTAATGCAGCTTCTCAGAATGATCTCTATTTTCCATCTGTAGATTGTAGTGAGGATGGGCAGAGCTTTTTTCATGCTTCAGAAAGTGCAGACACTGCTGGACTGTCGTGGTTATGAGGCTGGTGTTGAAGCTACAGCTGAGATTCTCCTCCAGGTGAACACCAAGAAATTTAGACAATTAATTTGCTCTTGACAAACTCTATGATGACTCTGTTGATGTTTATTCAATTGAGGGTCTTTCTGTGCTTTCCTCAAGTCACCAAAAATGTCTTTAGTTTTGTTCACGTTCAAAGTCCTCCTCTCTACATACTGACTCATCATTCTTGCTAAAGAGACCCAGCACTCTTCTAGCTGTGCATCTCTGTCCATTATCCAGTTGCATAGGGAGGTTTTAGGGCTCAGCAATTTGATTAGGTCCTGAGGAATGTGTTAAATCACCACATCACATTGTCTGTAAATGAATGCAATGTGGCTGTGTATATTACTCTTAGCGAATGTAAAATGTTTGCATGAACCTGTGGTGTGCACTTTCACTTTGTAGAGTTTTGATTAAAAGGCAGTTGAAAGAACAAATTTTAGAAGAGCGCTGAATAACTGCAGGTCACTCTTTAAGCATTTGAGCACTGAAAACACCAGTTGTTCAAGGTCAGCTCCCGGGAGTTTCCCCGTTTTTATGAACATCTTATTTATTGAACATCATAATTAACCACACATTCTCAATTGGACTAGGCAGGCAAGCCAGTCTAGCACCCACTCTCTGTGTTTAGCAGCCATGAATGTGTATCCAAGAGAATGCGGTTTGGCGTTATCCTGCTAGAAAATACAGGATTGTTTCTGAAAAAGATGGTGTTTGGATAGCAACATATGTTGCTCCAAAAAGAACACATTTTTCTCCGTTAATGGTGCCCTCACAGATATTCAATTTACCCATGCCGCGGACATTGGCACACCCCATATCATGACTGTTGCTGGCTTTTGGACCTGGTGCTGATAACAGCTTGGATGGTCCTTTTCATCTTTTCCCCAGAGATGATCACAGCTGTCGTTTCCAAATACTATTTGAAATGATGACTACTCTGACCAAAAACATGTTTCCAGTGTGCACTGTCTATCACAGATGACTTTAAGTTGCATTTGTAAATGTTGTAAAGGTTTAACAAAATGTTTCAGAGACCATCATAATATTCACTACAGAAGCATAATAGTTTTGAAAACAGTTATGACTAAGAGATTAAAGATTCAAAAGTGGCTTTTGATCCAAACCCGGAGATTACACTGGTTTTCTTGAATTTCCTGATATCTTGGATAATTTCCTATTGCATTCTTTTGGCAAATCAACAACCTCCGCCCATCCATGCTCTAGAAGGTCTAGGCCTTTCTTTGAAACTCTATAACATAATTGGCTCACCTGTTTATCAGCACTACTTTACAGACTGTTTAACTTGTCACATTGTTATTAATCTAAAATTGTCCCTGTCCGAACATTTTTGGAGTTTTTGCAGCCACCAGAATTGAAATGAGTGCATATTTTTATCAAATAATTAAACTAACATGGTCAATCAACAAATAATGAGTTGTTGTCGAGAATATAGTACAAGGTGAAGAGACTTTACAGATTCTGTCCTAACTTTTCTGGAATTGGGATGTATTAAATCTCTATAACCTGTAAATCTGGAAACATGGACTCAATCTGTGAATTATGAGCAGAGTGCTGATTGGCTCCTGAGATACAGTAGGCTTCAGGCCCCCGCGACCCTTAATACAGGAAAAAACTACTTGACCACATCCACCCCCCTTGATTTTTTATTAGTGATATATTAAATATTGCGATATATTAAATATATTTTGGGGGAATTAAGATGAATAATAGAACCCATCAAGAATTTTTGTTTGTGTCCATTTGTCTATTTGTTTGTGCACACATCATGTAAAAACTACTGAACAAATTTTAATGGGGTTTTCACAGGTATAAGTGAAATCTACTCATTAAATGCAATCTCACACCTTCACTTCACGGTATCATGTAAAAATTTTAGTTCATTCTAAAATCCAGATTCCAAAACTCCACATGAACAAAGTCGTGAGCACAGCTAGCTTATATATATATATATATATATATATATATATATATATATATATATATAAGCTAGCTGTGCTCACGACTTTGTTCATATATATATATATATATATATATAGCATGTTAGTTGCTGCTGCTGTTGAAGAAATTAATCGTATCTTATTAACAAACATGACTGCAACTGCATTACTAAATGTAGGGAAAAGACCTCTTACATTTGTTTAAAAGTTTTATTGTAAGAAGAATTTAATGAAAACCAGGTTGTTTTTTTTTACAATAAAAGAGAAGACAAATATACAGTATCCAATGCATATTTTATTGGATTGCAGTTACTCCCACATTGTGTACTGTCTAGCATATGACTTGTTTAATCCATGCATAAAAAAAGGAGAGCTTCATATATACCTCTGGATATTTGCGATTTAAACAGTTTCCACTGAAGGTATATGCAGCCATTCCTTGTGGTTTATTACCACAGATAAGAGGACTCCCTGAATCACCCTGCAGAGAGAACGAAAGTATGATGCATATATAGGAGATATATAAATAAGAAACATTACAAATTGCAGTGGCAATGTTTTTATTTGGATATTAATTGTCTGTACTTCAAGACGGTACCTGACAAAAAGCTGTTTTTCCATCGGACACAGTGCAGATCATGTTCTCAGTGGAAAAATAATCACTCCAAATCTTTTTGCACTCGAAGTTAAACTGTATTTTGAGTTTGACTTCTTGTAGGACATTTGATTCTGCGCTGTTCTGGTGTGTCTTGCCCCAGCCAGCGATTGAACATTTCTCATGGGCTGGAATGTTTTCATTGTCCTTAGGAAGAGCAATAATGTCTACCACCCCTTTTATCAGTTTTGCGTTGGACTTCAGCTGTAACAGATTATTTAGCAAGTTTTTGAGGTGAGAAAACAAACAAATGACCAGAAACAAATGTTGTAAAAGTATTTTTTTTTAAAGTACCTTCAGTAGCATGATGTCATTTAAACGTTCATTCTTCTTGTAACAGGAATGCTTGAAGTATCCCTGTACTTGGATTCTCTGCTGCTGCGGTTCATTTTCACTGATGTTCCAGCTTGTTTTTTGCAGGGTCTGCAATGTTGCTTGTGTCACAGATAATACACATCAGATTTTGCTATATTTACCTGCCACAGTGCTGTGAAAATTATTTCCCCTTTACTGACAAGTTTTTTTTTTTCATATTTGTCACACTTAAATGATTCAGATCATAAAACAACTTTTAATATCACACAAAGATAACCTGATTAACACAAAATGACAATCTAAACTTATCTGGCCGTATGTGAAAAAAGTAAATGCCCCCTTGCATTTTTTGGAAAGGTGAGTTAAATTTCACTTGTCTCCCCAAGGCCTGATTACTACCAGAACTGCTGAATCAAGAAATCACTTAAATAGTATCTGTCTGACAAAGTGACGCATGATAAAAGGTTTCAAAAAGCAACAAATGATCCAGAAATTTTTATCTTTGCAAGAAAAAAAATTATTTATATGTATGTGTGTGCAAAGGATTACCAAGCCATTTCAAAGGCTTTTAGACTCCAGCGAACCATGGTGAGAGTCATTATTCACAAATGGAGAAAACCTTCCAGAGTGACCAGCATACAAAAAAATACTCAAAGCGCACGATGACTACTCATCCAGGAGCTCACAAACCCAGAACAACATCTAAAGAACTGCAGGCCTCACTTGTCTCAGTTAAGGTCATTTGTCATGATTCAATAACAAGAGGACACTTTGCAAAAATAGCATCCATGGAAGAGAACTCAAAGGCTGATCTTACATTTGCCAAAAAGCATCTTGATTATCCTTAAGAGCTTTTTGCAAATATTTTGTGGACTCATAAAACAAAAGTTGAACATTTTAGAAGGTGTTGCAAGGGTGGCACTAGGTTTAGGGAATTTTTCACATAAGGTCAGGTAGGTTTGGACATTCCTTAATAAATTAAACCATCTTTTAAAAACTGCATTTTGTATAAACTCAGGTTATCTTCATGTAATATTAAAATTTGTTTGCTGACCTGAATCATTTAAGCATGCCAAATATGCAATAAATAAATAATCAGGAAGAGGCATATACTTTTTCACAGCACTATATAAACTATACACACTGAAAATGTTAGCATAGGCTTCATATGTGTACATAAGCGAAAAAGAACATACTCTACACAGTGGGCTGCAGTCAGCACAAAATCATGTCTGATGAGCATACCACCACACTCGTGTTTATTGTTAATCTGAACAGATACCATGTAGGGTGGGGAGTGTGGTTTCACTACCTTTCCACCAATAATGCCGCTCTTCATTGCCTCTGAAGGAAAAAAAGGGCATAAAGTTGAAAACATTGCAGTATATTTTATATACAGTACACTGCCTGATCATCCTAATTCAACGTTTCTTGATTTGTCATTTATTTTCTACATCTATAACAATACTGGAGCTTTCAAAAATTTTAAATAACACATATGGAATGCTGTAATAATGTAAAAATAACACCAACACTGAGTTTTTATTTTAAGACATAAAGGTCAGCTGTTCTGGAATAGTTCTTTAAAGAACAGTATTGTCGAGTGCATTTGAAAAACCCATCAAGCACCATGATGAAACTGAATCTCATTAAGACCTTCACAGGAAAGCAAGACCAAAACATCCCTCTGCTGCAGAGGAGAAGTTCATTTAGAGTTAGCAGCCTCAAAAATCAACAATTTACAGCACCTCAGGTTAAAGCAGTGATGAAGACTTTACAGAGCATAAGTAGCAGACACATCTCAATAGCAACTGTTCAAAGGAGATTATTGCATGTTTTGGATGCCTCCAGCATTGTTTTACAATGAAGAAAGAAATAAAAATCAGGTCAGACAATGAAATTACAAGGTGTGTCCAAACTAGTGACTGCTATTATTTAAGTGTATATATGAAAAAATCAATTTCCGCATAAAGGGAGGACAGAAAGTATGAGGACAGAGATGCTGAACAACATGTCTACTTGTCTGCTTTAGAAACAAATCACATGGTTCTATATTCTATCATAGCCCCTCCTCTGTAGAAGCTTTGAAACCTCATCCACCTCACTGGTCACACAGTGCATGCACAGTTCACACACATAGGGATCTTTTTAGTCGTTCAAGGTGGCAGAAATGACTCAAACTGAAACTAGAGGTGAATGGAAACAACTGGTGAGGACTTTGTTCAAGGAAATAAATAGCTATACTGCATATGTTGAACTTTAGCTTGAAGGCTATTCTTTTAATGCACAAATTATTTCAACCCAAAAGCTCTGATAAAAAGTTTTAAGACCAGATTTAAAATTAACATCAAGTCTGTGGTGTCCTCAGATACTCTGGAAGAGCAGTCCATAGTCTAGGTGAGGAGTCATTGCAGAAGTTCAGCCTGGAGGAGGGAGATAAATGCATGGACTAACTTTTTCACATCTGCAAATGTGAGTGCTGGATGCAGTTTTAGCATTGATCAAAGATGCATGCTATGATCCTCATACATCAAATGAGAGACCATTAACTAATTTTATCTTCTACTAACTTATTGGTCAACTGACTTTTACTGCATGCAGTATGGGTTTGTTTATTTCTTTTTGCACACCCACTCAACTATTCCAGGAACTGATCAGGAGCACTGTAGTATTTGGTCCTTAGCTCCCAAATACAGCAGTCACACTGCTGGGGTGAGATGCCTGCTGGGACAGATGGGCTCTTCCTCGAGGTTAATAAAAGATGTTGACAACGGGATATCCTGACCAGAAAAGGTGATACTAGTGATGTTAGATGTCCTAACCTGGTGTGGGGTGCCTACTAAAATAGCTCAGTCTTAGAGCTGTTCAGCTGCGAGAAAGTTTGCTTCATCCATGATTTTATCTCCTCCAAACAGATGGTCAAAGTGGATGATGTCTGAGAAGATGAATAGGTAAATTTTATCCTGAGGTAAAGCTGAGTACATCAGCTTGTCAATGAAATACAATTTTGTGCTGGCTGATGACACAGCCCAGAGGAAGCATATACAATATAAACAAAATGGGGCCGAGCACTGAGCCCTGAGGAACACCACAGGTAACACTGTCTGAAGCGGATTTCGCTTCTCCCAGAGCAACATGCTCTGTTCTTCCTGGAAAATAAGATGAGAACCAGTTGTAAACAGAGTCAGTGTCCTACAGTATGATGTCATCTGTGAAGAAGAATGTTGTGATTAACAGTATCAAAGGCCGAAGTCAAGTCCAACAGGATGAGAAGTGATGGGGAGCCAGCATCTAACTCTAACCAGAGCTATTTCTGCACTGTGGCAAAAGCATAAACCAGACTGGAATTTTTCCAACAAATCTTTTTGTTTTAGATGAAACTGAAGCTGTGCATCAACGACTTTTTCCAGAACTTTTGAAAGGAAAGGGAGGTTAGAAATAGGCCTGTAGTTTGCAATCACTTCTGGATCTAAGGTGGATTTTTTAAGAATTGGTCTGATGACAGCAGTTTTCAGTTAAGGGGGAACATATCCAGACCAGAGAGAGTGATTTATGATCCTGGTAAACAGGGGACTTATAGCACAGAGGTTGGATTTAGCCAGAATTGCCAGAAAGGGGTCCAGAGCACGATTTGATGGTTTCATCTTTCTGATAATGACCTTAACCTCTTGCTGTGAAATGTCAGAAAAACAGCTGAAAGGTTGCAAAATCCCTGGCTGTGGGTATCATCAGCACTATCAAGACAGATAGTGCAGAGGAACTGGATAGAGACGAGCGGATGGTATCCACTTTGTTCCTGAAGAAAGTGCTGATGATACTCCTCTGTAGCTTCAATTATTTAGGTATTGATTCAAGTATTGATATAAAATTATTTTATTATAATTTATATATCTATATCTATATCTATATATATATATATATATATATATATATATATATATATATATATATATATATATAGTATATATTATTAGCTACAATTATTCAGTGGAAAAAAATACCATGTTCCCCCGAAATCATGTGTGCCAAAATTATTGGCACCCCTGATGTTGATACTTCGAACAGCCACCTTTGGCCAACAAGACTTAACCTTTTCCTATAGCATTTCACAAAATAGAAGGAGAATACAGATAGAAGGATCTTTGAGCATTTCTCTTTCCACAATCTTTCCAGATCATCCTGAGCCCTCTCTTGTAAACTCTCCTCTTCAGCTCTCCCCACAAGTTTTCAAGTGGGTTGAGGTCTAGTTACCAAGATGGCAATGAGAGGAACTTGATTTTGTGTCTGCTGAACCATTTTTGAGTAGATTTCGCCACGTTTTGGGTCATTATCCTGCTGAAACCAATTTTCAGCTTTTTGTCAGAGGACATCAGATTTTGATTTAAAATGTCCAATCACCTTGCACTGGAACTTCCACTGGATTTCCATTAATTTCCTTAAGTACTTTTTATAAATATCTGTACTTTATTAAAGTATTTTAATTGAACTCCATTACATTTCAAAGTAAAATATTATACTTTATACATTATATGTTGCAACATTTTGTAGGCTGTGCACATAAAAGAATTGCTTCTGCCTGTGAATGTTCACTCACTACTTAATGCATTGGCTGTTGATAGAATTTCATTTTACTGTTCAACCTGATGTTGTTTAAGCTGCAAAATGTTATGATTGAAGAAATAAATTAAACAAATCAAATAGTCATCCATTCTTGCTTATGAGTAGAAAAATATTTAAATTGTACAGGGTGTGTATTATGCCAAACAGGGTATAGCACATGCTTTATTTTGGGTGAATTGCTTTAACCTGTGCACCCATTACCCAGATAGCACACTGCTGAAGGGCCAACACTGAGCCAATGGCAGTGCATACGTTGGACCACTGTTGGCATCACTAATTGGCCCAATGTTGGCTTATTGGTGGGGCCAAAGATAATGGCAAAGTTGGAAATTAAACTAAACTCTTTTCATCATCATTAATAAAAAAAAAACCCACATTTATATCTTCAAAAATGTATTTATTAATTTTTATTGTGATAAAATGATTACAAACTAAGAAAATATATGCTACCATTATGATGATAAACTACAAAATAAACACATAGTACAACCACCTTTTCTCTCAGCAAAGTGGATGAAACTTATTGCATATAAACAAAGTACCCATTGCATCAAACTGTCTTTTATATCAGGTGGTTCTGTATCTGCAAAACAATATGTACTGTATATTAGCCCTTTAATGATTCTGGCACTTAATATGGCAACAAACACTATGGTTCTAACCTCGCTATGGCCATATGCTACTGTATTCACTGGCAACAGGTTGATTAGCCTAGCATAATAGTGCATAGCTAAGCATATTTCTCACCACATTACAGCAAAACTACTAACTGCGCGCTTTTCATGTTACCACCACAGATTCTCAACACACTTATGTCTTACTTAAGGGTATTTACATCTGATTTGGAGGAATATTTTACCCCACCTGTAGTTAGGAACAAAGAGGCCCAAAACTTTAGCTTGTATTTAGCTTAGCTTCAGAACTTGAATTTACAGCACCTGCCCTCTGTGGGGTTTTAGGTTCCGCTCTAGCGATTAGCGCCATCTAGTGACCTGTTTGACAGCGTTCACAGTTGTTCACAATGAATTTAACATTTTTCATTTAGAAAACATCCACCGAGATCGATATATAGTTCTTGTTATTTATGTACTAGTTTGGTGACCAACTTTCATATGAGCTCTTGATTTGATGGCTTCAGTAAGAGAGTCTGCTGCACAAAGCTAAAGCAATATAATTTAATTTCCAATTTCCAACCCAGGAGACTTCGAGCACAAGGCCCTGGACAGTGTGCCAATCCATCGCAGGGCACACACACACTCATTCACACACAATGGGCAATTTGGGAACAAAATTAGCCTAATCTGCACGTGTTTGGACTGTTGGAGGAAACTGGAGTGTCCTGAGGAACATATAAATTCCACGCACACGGAGGCGGGAATCGAATCTGGGCGGGAATCAAATCACCCTGCTAAGCACTAAGCCACCCCAAGAAGACTCTAATTACATAATTTCTATTTAATACTTGAGTACATTTGAAGCCAACTACTCTTGCACTTTTACTCAAGTGGGAATATAAATAGAGGGCTTTTTCCTGGAGTATATCTGGTACCTGGTATTTCAACTTTCATCCATCTACAGGATTTGTGTACTTGTTCACTACTGGTGGTTTCCACAGAAAGTAACTTTAACACTATCTTTACACTGAAAATGGAAACTTGAAGGAGAACCTGACAAAGTACTAAGTACAGATATATTGAAGCATTAAACATGAACCCATGACTAGACAGAAGGACTGAAGTGAGAAGAGAGAGATACAAGAGAGCAGAATGAGGTCTGGAACAAAACAACACATTTATACACACTTTCAGTACCTTTACCTCCATTCTATAAAACCTTTTACTCTAATCGGTCACTTTTCCCCCACATGACTGACACACGCACACACACGCACGCACGCACACACACACTAATTCACACACAATGGGCAATTTGGGAACAAAATTAGCCTAATCTGCATGTGTTTGGACTACTCTAATCGGTCACTTTTCCCCCACATGACTGACACACACACACACACACACACACACACACACACACACACACACACACACACACACACACACACACACACACACACACACACACACACACACACACACACAGACACACACACACACACACACACACACACACACACACACACACACACACACACACACACACACACACACACACACACCCTTGCACACACAAATACACACCCAGGTATTGTCATCATACACATGCACTGTAAATGGAAACTAACACATTCATTAGACCATGTTTACTAATTTGAGTCAGCTAACACTGATGATACAAATTTGCATTAAAGTTCACTCTGTGATAGGTAATGATGATACCAGTAATGTTTTTATATTGACACCGTGCATTGAGTCAAAGGTTTCTCCATCTTTTTGTGTGATAGTTGCCCTAGACCAGGTCTGTGTACTCAACACATAAAGAAGTTTTAATGAGGTTTCAATAGCCAGCAGTAATACTGACCAAACCCCTCAGATACAAATAAAGATTATTTGTGTTATGACAACAGCTGAACATTTTTGTTACCTTATAGAGCCATTTCTAAAAATTTTTTTTTTTTTTTAATAAACTGATTCAGCAGGGTCCGTATGGAATGTTAAGGGTATTTTGAAGATCAGTGGATTATTCATTTTGCTTATTCTTAATAACGTTGTTAAACCAGTGAAGTTGCAGTGCTGCCACCTCACAACTTTTGATATGTTGCTCTGATTTGTTGTTCTAATTTCAGGTTACAATGAAGAGCTATTTGCAGAAACCAAGTCCAACCTGCATGCTATATCTTTTCTCCATTTTTTTGTTGTTGAGCTGACACATTTTCTGTCTGTGAATAAATGTTCTCAAATATGACACAGGCTGGCGGCATTCTCCCCCCCTGTTCCTGACTATCAATCCCACCACCTCCATGTCTTTCCATCAGACTCGAATTTGAATAATTTAGTTAATTTGGTTAACCCGGTCCAACCTGTCTGCTGTATCTTTTCCCCATCTTTTGAGCTGACACATTTTCTGTTTGTAAATGAGTGTTCTCAAACATGACACAGGCTTGCGCACCCTACCATCACTATGTCTTTTTAAAATTATTTTATTTAACTTTAAGATTTCAGTAAAGGAAGTATTCTTATTTACTTTACAACATAAATGCCCATGTGAGAGGTACACAATAGAAGAAAAGACAAATGCAATGTGTATTTTATTGGATTATTGTTACTTCCATTTTGTTCACTCTCTATTGTATAACTTGTTTAATCCATGGAAGAAAGTAAGCAATCTTCATATATACATCTGGATATTGACGGTCTAAGCAGTTGTTTGGGGTATATGCAGCTAATCCTTGTGGTTTCGTTCCACAGATAAGAGGACTCCCTGAATCACCCTGTAGAGAGAACAAGAGAATAAACATAAACACTAAGATTCTATAAAAAAAATGAAAGCTTGATTTTTAAAAGATTTTAAATGCTACATCACAGTACCTTGCAAAAAGCTTTCCTCCCATCAGGGGCAGTGCAGATCATGTTGTCTGTGTCAAAGTGATGCTGCCATTGACTCTTGCACTCAGTGTTATTTTGTATCTTCAGCGTGATTTCTCGTAGGACACTTGATGCAGCGCTGTTCTGGTGTATTTTGCCCCAGCCAGCAATTGAACATTTCTTCTGGTCTGGAATGTTTTCATTTTTTGCAGGAAGATCAATAGGCTTTACAGCTTCGCTGTCCTTGGGTTTGGACTTCAGCTGTAACAGATTTGTTAGGTAGTGTTTAAGATCAGAGCTGGTTTGCCCTAAATGACCAGAAACAAATGTTGTGAAAGTAGAAAAAAGTACCTTCAGTAACATGATATCATTTTGACGTTCATTCTTCTTGTAACAGGGATGCTTGGTGTAGTTCTGTACCGGGATTCTCTGCTGCTGCGGTTCATTGTCACTGATGTTGTGAGCTCCCAGGAGCACTTCCAGTTTGTAGTCTCTAAGGTGTTTAATTTCGCTAGTGACACGCATAACATACATCAGATTTTATTATATTTATTTACTATATAATGTGACTACAAACTCAAAATCAGAGTCATTTATTAGCATAGTCTTTAAAATTGTAAAAACAAAACTATAACATACTCTACACAGTGGGCTGCAGTCAGCACGTAATTGTTTTTGATGAGCATACCACCACACACATGGGAATTTTTAATCTGAACAGACACCATGTAGGGTCGGGAGTGTGGTTTTGTTTGATTTCCTCCAATAATACCACTCTCCATTCCCCCTGAGAAAAACAATATTGTTATTTAGCTATAATTTTAATATAGGAGCACATACTCTTGTGAACACAATAATATATCAATCACAATGTTAAACATTTTTTTAAAAAGTTAGTTTTTAAATTGTATACATTACCACACAAAGGAAGGACAGAAAGTACAAGTAGAGAGATGCTGAAAAACATGTCTGTAGTACACCACACGAACAAAACTGTGCAACATGATTTTTCTTTTCTGTTTTATTTGAACACACTTCCAATTAGAACCCCTCCCCTTTAGGGGCTTTAAAATCTCTAATACCTTTCTTCTAACATGGTGTACAGTTGCCGCTCACACAGCCAGAACATTAGAAGTGCTTCTGGTGGCAGAAATAACTAAGTTCTGAAGATATTCTTTGTTAGGCAACCAGTCAAAGATAATAGTGAAATTTAGCTGTAGCCTTCCCAACATTGGGACAAACCAGGGTGTGTTTCCTCAAGTGTTTAACTACTTTGTAACCTCGCTTTTAAGAATAAAAATGTTTCCAAAAATGCTTAATGTGTAACATAATACACAACCTGATTATAAGAACTTCTTCATTTGGTGCTTTCACATTTATCTATGACTGATTAATCATTCATGGAAATACATAGGGGTAGATGGTTGACTGCTCATGTGGTGAAGATGCAGAGAATGCAAGGAATCTTGTTTTAAAAGTGAAGACATGTTTGAAATAATAAAATCTTTTACAAACTTGTGTGGTTTGCTTTTATGTACTGCTGTTCCTTTAAATATGAACCCATCTCTATCTTAGTGATGACATGCTGATTTAAGATGAAGGATTGAGACTATGGCGCTCTGTGATTTGGTGCAGTAGGGGTTGATAAGAGGAACCAGAAGAAAATTTCCCCCATAACCCCACATGGTAGTTATTGACAGCTTTCCAATTTTATTTAATTTTTATTTATTTCTGAAAAAAAAAAGACTTATGTAAAAGAGAAACCTATCTTTAAGAAGATATCACCAAAATCACCATGCAAAGAAAGCATATTAGGGAGCAAAGCTTCAAAGCAATATCAAGGTTATTTCATTCTGATGTCTCAGATTATATAGAGTCAAGACAAGTCAAGTAGGCTTTTATTGTCATTCCAACCATATACAGTTCAGTACACAGTGAAACGAAACAACGTTCCTCTAGGTCCAAGGTGCTACATACATACAGCAACATAAATTAACAACACAACTTTACTGGAACCTGTAACATCTGTACCTCCACAGCTCAGGGGAATAAGATCAGGTTCCCCGGATTACTGAGTTGGTACTTTGTCCCCACCTAGTGTGTCTATGTATGTACTACCAGCACTCAAACACTAAACACGAACACCTGTGATCCCCTTGTGTGTCTGACTATTTATTCCAGTCGAACCCGTAGGGCTTCGCCTGTTCACCGTTGTGCACCTGTCTTGTCTTCACCTGGTTTGTCTAGTATGTTGTGTGTAAAACGTATTGTCTCTTCTCCCCGTCTCACTCCCAGGACTGAGTGTGTCTGCAGGTGAAGGACCGTTTGGGACTTGGAATATCCCTCCCTTGCCACATGGACTTTGCAAGTGCCTCTTTTAAGTTCACGTTCTCCTCACCTGAGTGATTGTTTTTTTTTGTTAGCTCACCTGCAGACCCGGCCTGGGAGGTCAGCTCCGGACCGCTGTACGCGCCCGGAGAGGTTGTTGTATTGTAAAAAAGAAATAAAAAGGACTATTTTTTGTGAATATGGAAACTGCATCTGCGTCTGATTTATATCCAGGAGTCATGACAGATGAACAGGCCCATCCAGACGCAGCAGGAACCCCTCTTCCTGAGGAGCAGGCCCCAGTCCTCGATTACATTCGGGGACAGCAACATGAGATCGATGGGCTGGCCCGAGCGGTGAATGACATGGCGCGAGGAATGGAACAACTCATGCGCCGCTTGCCCGATCTCTGCGCACCTGGTTCGCGCTCCGCTCCACTACCACCCCGCTCTAACCCCCCGGAAAGATATGATGGAAATCCGGAGGGGTGCAAGCGGTTTCTCCTGGCCTGTGAGCTGTGGCTCGCAGAGTATCCGGAGATGACGGATGCGCAGAAAATCAGCTTCGTCACCCAGCAGCTCGCAGGGACCGCAATGGATTGGGCCGCGGCAGTGTGGAGCGCAGGCGGGATCGCCGCGAAGGATTACCCGCAGTTTCTCTCGGAGTTTCGTACGGTATTCGACCACCCCGATCAGGGTAAAACGGGGGAACAACAGCTGCTGAGGCTGAAACAGGGGACGACCACCGTCGCGGATTATGCGATTCGGTTTCGGGTCCTGGCTGCGGAGAGTGGCTGGTGCGACCGCAGTCTCCTGGCAAGGTTCCGGGACGGACTACAACCCGAAGTCCAACTGGAATTAGCCTGCCGGGACACAGGCATGTCCCTGAACGACTGTATCGCACTAGCCATCAAACTAGATCAGCACCTCCGTAGCCAACGACGACACATCTCCCCGAAAATCGCCCCCGCACGGCAGGAGATTAACCGTCGCGCTAGCCTCAGCACTCCCACGACGGACCCCCGCGAAGGAACTCCGGGAGAACCGATGGACCTCAGCACCTCCCGCCTCACGGCCCAGGAGAGAAGGCGGCGTATACAAGCGGGATTGTGCCTATACTGCGGAGGGGACAAGCATCGCATAACACATTGCCCATTATTACAAAAAGTAATACGCATCACTCCACCACGCACCCATCACTCATTCTGTGTACCAGCTCACATATCATATTTTAACCGTTCTTTGTGTGTTTTCCCCCTTATAGATTCGGGTTCGGCTGGAAATTTTATAACTTCTTCTCTTCTTTCCTCGCTACAGGCTCCCTTGTCGAAGCTACCAGCCCCTATCGCGATTAAAGCTCTGGATGGTCATAACCTTCGACATTCGCCCATTAAACAGATATCGGCGCCACTGCGATTAACTTTTCCCGGTCACTCCGAGGAACTAAAATTCTTTGTTCTCCCTCGGTCCGATCATTCCGTCGTGCTGGGTCTACCATGGCTCAGCTCTCATAATCCCAATTTTGATTGGGAAAAATCTCGCATCCTATCCTGGGCCCCTAGATGTGCAAAAAAATGTATACCGCCGACATTGACGGTTCAAACCACCTCAATTGAAAGCCCGCAAGCCCTAGTATCAACACAGGTACCATCAGAGTATGCACAGTTTCAAGACGTGTTTAGCATTAGGGCGGCCGCACGACTTCCCCCTCATCGGCCGTGGGACTGCGCGATAGATATCTTGCCGGGGAAAACACCGCCGAGCTCGCGGGTTTATCCATTGTCCGTGGAGGAAACGCGGGCTATGGAGGAATACGTGAGTGAAGCTCTCCGGCAGGGGCTCATCAGTAGGTCCACGTCACCCGCGTCGGCAGGTTTTTTCTTTATCGATAAGAAAGGGGGGGGCTTACGTCCCTGTATTGATTATAGGGGTCTCAATGCAGTCACAGTGAAATACAAGCACCCACTACCGTTGGTACCGGCCGCCATCGACCAACTCCGAGGCGCCTCTATTTTCACCAAACTCGACCTCCGCAGCGCCTATAATCTCGTTCGTGTGCGTAACGGCGATGAGTGGAAGACTGCGTTTAGCACAACATCAGGCCATTACCAATATAATGTGATGGCTTATGGATTGGTAAACGCACCTGCGGTGTTTCAGGGGTTCATGAACGACGTGTTTAGGGATATGTTAAGCCGGTATGTTATAGTGTACTTGGATGACATCTTGGTATACTCTCGGTCATATGCCGAACACGTCCAACATGTAACTGCCGTCCTTCATCGACTGCGCAAACACGGGCTCTATGCGAAGGCAGAGAAATGCGAGTTCCATAAAAAAGAGGTTGCATTCCTCGGCTACCGCATAGGGCCACAGGGGGTCGAAATGGAGACGACTAAGGTGGAGGCGGTGCAACTATGGCCGGAACCCCAATCGGTAAAGGCGCTACAGAGTTTTCTGGGATTCGCTAACTTTTACAGACGCTTTATTCGAGGATTCAGTATGCTGGCAGCGCCGCTCACAACCCTGCTAAAGGGGAAGCCTAAGCGTCTGCGTGAGTTTCCGCCGGAGGCACGCAGGGCATTTCAACATCTAAAGACCGCTTTCACTACGGCACCCATACTGAAAATCCCCGACTCAACCAAGCCTTTTTTGGTTGAAGTCGATGCCTCCGAAGTGGGTGTAGGAGCGGTGCTGTCGCAACGTCATGGCAACCCAGAAAAACTCCACCCTTGCGCTTTCTTCTCGCGTAAACTAACACCTGCCGAGCGCAACTATGATATCGGCAATCGCGAACTGTTAGCAGTAAAAGCGGCGTTAGAGGAGTGGCGGCACTGGCTAGAGGGAGCCGAACACCCATTCTTAGTCCTAACCGATCATCGCAACTTAGAATACATCCAACAGGCAAAACGATTAAACCCGCGCCAAGCACGCTGGGCACTGTTCTTTACTCGCTTCCGCTTCACTATCACCTATCGTCCCGGTTCCAAAAATAAGAAAGCGGATGCTTTATCCCGGTGCTACACAGCCCCGGAGGAACCATCAGAACCCGAGCCGATTCTGCCTTCGTCTCTCGTGGTGGCACCGATCACGTGGGACCTCGACTCGGAAATCGCACAGGCGGCACGGTCCCAAACCGCACCACGACACTGCCCTCCGGGAAGAACCTACGTGCCGATGTCACTACGAGAGCAGGTAATTATCCAGGCACACACTAGCCTAGCAGCCGGGCACCCCGGGACGATCCGTACATTTCGGCTGTTAGAACCAAAATACTGGTGGCCGGATATGCGGAGGTTAGTAGGAACAGTGGTTTCATCCTGTACAGTTTGCGCGACATCTAAGAATCCTAGACACCTGCCGGTTGGAAAATTAATGCCATTAGTCACACCTAACAGACCGTGGTCCCATATCTCCGTGGACTTTGTCACGGATCTGCCCGTTTCTAAAGGCTACACCACTATTCTAGTCGTGATCGATCGATTTTCCAAGGGGTGCAGATTTATCCCCTTCGGCTCCCTCCCGTCAGCCTTCCAGGTAGCAGAAGCCCTGTTTACAACTGTGTTTCGTTGCTATGGCATCCCCGAAGATATAGTATCCGATCGTGGTCCCCAATTTATCGCGCGTGTCTGGAAAGCTTTCTTTCAGAAATTGGGAACCACTGTTAGCCTAACGTCGGGCTATCATCCCGAGTCTAATGGGCAGGCAGAGCGGACTGTCCAAGAACTCGGAAAATATCTTCGAGCATATTGTAGCAGCCGTCAACACGAATGGGCAGAATGTTTAATCTGGGCGGAATATGCTCAAAACTCGCTACGTCACTCCGCTACCGGCCTAACGCCCTTCCAATGTATACTCGGGCATCAGCCCCCGCTCTGTCCCTGGGATAACACACCCACCGAAGTCCCTACGGTGGACGATTGGTTTAAAAGAGCGGAAAAAGTATGGGAAGATGCCCATACCAAAATCTCTCAAGCAGTTCGTCGCTTTAAGAAATTTGCCGATAGACGACGAAGGGAAAGTCCTCCGCTCCAGGTAGGTGATAGAGTATGGCTCTCGACAAGGGACCTTCACCTGAACCTTCCGTGCCGTAAACTCACTCCCCGGTATATAGGTCCCTTTCCCATAGTGTCTCAAATAAACCCCGTGTCATATAAATTGCAACTCCCCTCTCACATCCGCATTCATCCTGTCTTCCATATCTCTCTTCTTAAACCAGTGACCCGGGGACCGCTGGACGGAGGTATGGCGGAACCAGCAACCCCTGGAGCGGTGGAGATTGAGGGCGCTCCGGCGTTTCGAGTCAGTAAACTCCTAGACTCCCGGAGGAGGGGAGGTGCCCTCCAATATCTGGTGGAATGGGAGGGGTACGGCCCGGAGGAAAGGAGCTGGGTGCCAGCCAAGGACATCTTACATCAAGGGCTCATCACAGAGTTCCATCAGGAAAGGCCGGAACGCCCGGCCCCACGACGTCCGGGTCGTCCCCCTCACCGGCCATCCCGTCAGGTTGGTGGGCCTCGACCCTCTCCGGTAAGACGGAGACAGCCCTCACATCCCCGCCTGGGAGCCGGTCCTGGGGGGGGGGTACTGTAACATCTGTACCTCCACAGCTCAGGGGAATAAGATCAGGTTCCCCGGATTACTGAGTTGGTACTTTGTCCCCACCTAGTGTGTCTATGTATGTACTACCAGCACTCAAACACTAAACACGAACACCTGTGATCCCCTTGTGTGTCTGACTATTTACTCCAGTCGAACCCGTAGGGCTTCGCCTGTTCACCGTTGTGCACCTGTCTTGTCTTCACCTGGTTTGTCTAGTATGTTGTGTGTAAAACGTATTGTCTCTTCTCCCCGTCTCACTCCCAGGACTGAGTGTGTCTGCAGGTGAAGGACCGTTTGGGACTTGGAATATCCCTCCCTTGCCACATGGACTTTGCAAGTGCCTCTTTTAAGTTCACGTTCTCCTCACCTGAGTGATTGTTTTTTTTTGTTAGCTCACCTGCAGACCCGGCCTGGGAGGTCAGCTCCGGACCGCTGTACGCGCCCGGAGAGGTTGTTGTATTGTAAAAAAGAAATAAAAAGGACTATTTTTTGTGAATATGGAAACTGCATCTGCGTCTGATTTATATCCAGGAGTCATGACAGAACCAGCTAGCTAACTAAGAGATCTAATTAGCTGACTAGCTCAGATATGACAACTTTACATTTTTTATTTTTAAGTTAACCTAAAACTATCTATTTCTATACAAAAAAAGGTACTCCAGCAGAAACTCGATTTAGATGAGTGTGTTGTGTTTTGTTGTGTGATAATCAGGCTCTGTTACCTGTATAGTTTGCAGTTACACATGCAGTATTTTAATTTTAACAGCTTCACAAACTTGATTAATATAAATCTGTGTTGATTTTGGAATCCAAAAAGCTATTTTTATATATAATTCAAAGTGGAACCATCCCCAGTCACTACATGTTTCCCAAGCAGACCACATGGGGTCTCCATGTGATGAGATCTCCAACTTGAAGCAGTGCACCTGGATATATTAGACAAGTCAGAGGGGGTCTGGATCACTGGGAGCTCAGGAATGCCATGTGTAGCTCGACAGAGAGAGACAGGGAGAGGGAGGGAGAAGAGCTAACAGTTAGGTGACAGTGCCAGAATATATAAGGTGAATGAATGTTGAGTGCAGAGTGCAAGCAGGGACTCCAGCAGGACTAACTATGACAGCATAACTAAACTGGAAAGCCAGAAGGAAACACAGACATGAGAGCTCCCTGGGATGTAAAGCAACCAGTCACTCCACTGTCAACAAACCTGAATGATCAATGAAAGTGGGGAAGACGGGATCCAAAATTACCAATTCACCATATACTCTACATCCACAAGTTCCCCCAGATCTTTTCACAAAAATGATTGGCTAAATAAATAGTTTTTCAGCCTAGACTTAAACTGTGTCTGAGTCCCAAACATTAATTGGATAGCTATTCCATAACCTTGGGGCTTTGTAAGAAAAAGCTCTGCCATTGACTGCAGTTTTCATAATATAAGGTACTGACAAGCAGCCTGCATCCTTTGATCAAAAGATGGTTTGATAGTAAGATACTAGCAGTTCACTCAGGTACTGCGGTGCGAGACAGCTCTCGAGATCTTTTAGTGCTTTATAGGCCAATGGTAGTATTTTAAAATCAATGCACAATTTCACTGGGAGCCAATGCAGTGTGGATACCATTGGGGCAAAATGCTCATAGTTTCTGGTTCTAGTGAGGACTCTTGCTGCTGCATTCTGAACTAACTGTAGCTTGTTATGCTCCTAGTTAGACATCCAGACAGTAAGGTGTTACAGTAGTCCAAACTAGAGATGACAAGAGCATTAGCTAATTGTTCTGCATCATGTAGTGACAATATATTTCTTATCTTGGCAATATTTCTGAGGTAAAAGGATGCTATCCTGGTAATATCATTTACATGAGCTTCAAATGAAAGATTTGAACCCTGAACCCTGTCGAACACCAAACTTCATTTTAGAATATGCAGAATAGTCATCATTTAAATCTACAAACTGATAATGATCAGTCAAATAAGAACTGAGCTGAGAGAAGGCTGTTTTATGGATCAAAATTTATACTATATTTTCTAACATGTGAGGGGAAAATATTATCATTAATGATTATGATTACAGTCAAAAGCTGCACTAAGGTCAAGTGACACAAAGCTGCACTAAGGTCAAGTAACACACCACCCCACTTCTCACTAGCTTCCTGTAACTCCTCGCACCAAATTCAAAACCATGATGCTTGCCTACAAAACTAAAAACGGCCAGAACCCTCTTACCTCTAAACAATAATCACACCCCGCACCGCACCCTGTTCCCTCAGATCTGCCGGCACTACTTAACTGTTCCTCACCATATCTCAGCGAATGAGGAAGACATGCATCAGGGCTGCTTTCTGTTCTGGCCTAGGTGGTAAAACTAACTTCTTCTAGATGGCTGTATAGCTGAGTCACTGGTAACGTTTATATTTGGATATGGTTATATATGTAACAAAATGTTAACTTTATATACACTTTTACAACCTATTTACCACAACTGGTCAATTTTTCCTTTACACAACACAACAAACTTTGAATTCACTTTACACACACACACACACACACACACACACACACACACACACACACACACACACACACACACACACACACACACACACACACACACACACACACAATATATATATATCTTTTTGGGATCTAGTAATAGTATGACAAAGTTTACTAAGTCATAGCATACACGTCAGTTACTGAAAAAGCTGATGTGGGAGAGAGGAGGTGATGCAGATATTGTGCTACAAATTTGCATCAGTAGTGTCTGATAGGAGTGATGCGAAACATGATGCGACACTTTTACTAATGCAAAGTGCATCAGATCAAAAGTAGCTCAACGGCATCTACCAGTGTTTTAGGTCATGACTTTCCCCTAAAAGCCCAAACATTGTGGGCTTTAGACTTAAGACAAACAAGACGATACACTATGTTTCCAGCAAGGGTTCTGAGTTATTATTATTATTTTCAATAAATCTTAAAGCTGTGTAGATAATTCTGTGTTGATTCACAAGATTGTACGTGATATGATAAGTTGGTCTGATGTGCCATGTGTCACTCTTGTTTCTGCAGAGACCTGAGCTCAGCCTGTAATCATGCCTGCAGTGGTTTACTCTGAATTAAATCAAGTTTAATTAACATTATTATTATTTTTTAAATAAATATTTTGATTTCTGAGGTTTAAACTGTATAATATAGAGTGAGGCAGTGAACATATTTATCCAATTTTTCAAATAGTGGAAGTTTTTGGTGGGTACTTAAGACATTCTGAAGAAGGCTGTGGCTGGCATTCACAAAACAGTAAGATGCACTATAATGTCTAAGAAAGTTAACACAAGTGTTAGTTGGTTCTGGTGACAAATCTTTTCAGATTCACCTGAATATACTTAAACAAAGTTTACAGTGCATTAATAATAAAGAAAAGGAGAAGCATGAATATACTATAAAAGCAAAACTATTATATAGTGTAAGAATATTCCAACACTGATTCACACACGTGCGGCACGGTGGTTTTGTGGTTAGCGCTGTCGTCTTGCACCTCCAGGGTCTGGGTTCGATTCTGAGCCAGACTCGATTCTCTGTGTCTTTGAGCTCTGTGTGTTTAGCTTTGGGTCAGTCATTGTGCTCAGATGGTCTGCCACGCTGTCCTGTATGTTTAGGGCCAGACAACACTGCAGTTTAGTTTGTCTGTACAAATTCAGTGAACACCGTCAGGCCATAGAGAGACGGGCAACAAAGACAGTCCTGGCTGCCCCGAGAGAAGAGACTGTGCCAGCGGTGTACACTCAACAAAATAGAGACAGAGCAGTAACTTCCTTGCTGAATGGCCAAAATATCACCACATTCACACTGAATTTTTCACCAAATTCAATAAAATCATCCTGTCTCCCCGACCCCGACAATCTTCCCCACCTTCTGAGGAGCACAGGGAGAATTGCACACTAGCTGCACACCACACCACACACACACACACACACACACACACACACACACACACACACACACACACACACACACACACACACACACACACACACACAGACACACACACACACACAGACACACACACACAGACACACACACACTGATAACTGTTATTATTACTATGTACATACATGTATATAATTTTTTTTATGTTTACAAGAGTCACTTTAAGGCTACCACATTAAGGCTACTACTACCACTCAGTCGGAAGGGTCGAAGACTATCACGTGTTTCCTCTGAACCACGTGAGTCCAGCCGACTGCATCTTTTCGAACTGCTCTCTCATGCACCGTTGAGGGCATCATAACACTCTTTGAGGACAGCGCTATCTGCTCTTTTCACTGATTGCCTGTAGAGCCTTGATTAATGTGGGAGCACTAAGTACCTCTCATCCCTCACCTCTGAGTCAGCTCTCTAGACCTCCGGCTGCGAGAGGTTACAGCATCACCCGGGAATCGAACTCACGATCTCCAAATGATAGGGCGAGCACATATATATACAGGCGTGCACCTGTGATGGGCGTGCGCCCAAATCTATTATCGCCTCTCGCTCACTTCATGGGCTCCCTGAGTAGGCGGCACCCCTTCTGCAGGTATGCGAAGGGACAGGCGATGATTAATGTTAATAGGATCTGGGGCTTGCTCCGCAGTATAAAAGCAAGGCGCGGAGTTTAGTCCAGAGAGAGCTGAGAGGGGCCAGGCCGGCCATCGATAGCGGGAAAAAGAACCGTTGAGGGAGCGTGCCGGAGTGCTGCCTCCGTGTGATCCGTGTTGTCACTCCGCCCACTGCCACCTTTTGCCAGCTGCGCACCCGCATGCCAGCTGGGCACTGCCTCGGACCTGCACGTGCACCTTTCCACTTCATTCCTTCCCTATCTTTCCGTCCTCCCTCCTTTAACCATTCCCTTCCCCATTTATTCTAAATAAAATTATCCTTTTTCCCATTAAGACCTCGCCTTGTGTCCATGCTTCATGGTACCACCTGTGCACATAGGGCCGTTTAAATACATTTATTTATTGTTACTCTTTCTATACTGTTTTTTTTGCTCTCTACTTCTGTTATTTTCTTGTGCTTTATCTCTAAGCTTTGGCAAAACTAATGTAAATATTTGTCATGCCAATAAAGCTCCTTTGAATCTTAAATCTTAATACAAGAGAGCAGAATAAGGTGTGGAACATAACACATTTATACATTTTTTTCAACACCGACACCTCCATTCTCTATAACCTTTTGCCCTAATCGGTCACTTTTCCTCCATATGACACACACACAAGAGGTATTGTCATAAACCATACACATGTAACTGTAATCTTACATATTCATTAGACCACATTCACTAATTTGCATCAGATACAACACCACTGATGGGGTGTGAAGAAGCGTTGGAGGAATCTTGCTACAAATTTGCAACAAAAATCCACTCTGTCATACGAAACATGATACCAGTAATATTTTTACATTGTCTATCAGGAGTCTTGCATGTACCTGCCCTGGACCGGGTCTGTGTACTCAACACATGAAGAAGTCTTTAATGAGGTTTCAATAATCAGCAATAATACTCACCACACACACACTTAAAAAAGGGTTTCTCAAAGTTCTTTGGATAGTTTTTAGCTAAAAGTATTGAACTCAAATCCTTCTGTTCCCCCTCACATATACTAATGTGCCACAAACAGGGCGTTAATATCACCAACCATTCCCATTTTATTAAGGTGTATCCATATAAATGGCCCACCTGTCATGACTCGTGTGACGAGAGGCGGACGCAGACGCAGGGTTAATTCAGGTACTTTAGTCTTTATTTCTTTTCTTTTTTCAGTCAAGCAATGTCCAGGAAAACAAAATCAAGGAAAGCAAACTAAACACAGGCAATCTCCCCCGGCTGGGTCTGGAGGTGGGCTGGTAGCAATCGTTACAACAAAGAAAACAAAAAAAAAGAAACAACTTAAACAGCCAACGAGAACTGGCAACAGACTGAGCTTCCTTCAGCCTTGACCTTGAAGATGACCAGCCGCACCGTGCAGAGCCTCCTCAGTCCTGTGGGAGAGATGAAACGAACGTGTTTCTCGACGTACAAACATGAAACATAAAGGTGCACAACGGTGAACAGACAAGTGTGTACGGGTTCGAACGGAATAAATAGAGAGACACACGGGGACGACACAGGTGAACTTAATTTGGTTAAACAGTGAAAACAAGTACACTCGTAGACACACTAGGGGGGGACAAAAGCGTCGGCTCAGTAATCCGGTGAGCCAGATCTTACTCCCCAGGGCTGAGATGGCACAGATGTGACACCACCCTGTAGATATACCCTATCCACCCCCCCCCCCCCCCCCCACCTCTCCCCAACAGTACTATACATCCCTCACATCATTTAAAAAATGACAATAGAATTGATTTATTAAAGTCAATAAGATTTCTTTTATTAAAATCAAATCAAACACTAATAAATATACAAAGCAAAGTAAGAATAAGGGGTAAAAAAACAAAATATGGAAAGAAATAAACAAATGGGCATTTATGAAGGTGCAATTAAATTTAAAGCAATACTAAAACAAACATGCACCAGTGCTTGTTAGATGTACAAAATAAATGTCCTTCTAGCTCGGTCCTGACGGCAGGCACACAATGGCATCCTCCTGATCGGACATCAGCTCCAGCATTGCAGTCTGCCACAGTTCTCTGTCTGGATCTGTGTGAACGACCCTACACCTGGACTTCAGCAACTGCAAAACACACCATACGTTAACACCTAAAAACACTGCATCAAGACACTGGATAGCCTTTTTGAGAGGAGCAGTGTGTGTAGCTTGCTTCTCCTTCTAACTCTCAAGTTGAAGAGACAAAGGCACACCATGGCCAATCCCCCCACCTGGCTATGATAAGAAGTACAGCACCTCTTCCTGCTAGTCATTAACATGCAAAAGGCCTTTACACCTCACAGACATCAAATCTCACTGCTAGCTGTGAGGACTCCTGGAAAGTTTCACCGATTCCCGTATACATCCACATACATGAGGTATCTGGTCGTTTCACAAAATTTCCTTTTGCATTCTCCCTTTCCAAGCACTCTGCCTCAGACATCTGGCAAACTTAAAGTTTAGCGGGGATTTCCCACACCATATTTGTCCGGATACAGCTCTTTTCATGCAGTGAGAGGTATACAATAGAAAAAAAGACACATATTATACAAATGCAATGTGTATTTTATTGGATTATTGTTACTTCTACTGTGTTTACTCTCTAGCGTATAACTTGTATAATCCATGGAATAAAATAGGAGATCTTCATATATACCTCTGGATACTGATGGTTTAAGCAGTTTTCAGGATGGGTATATGCAGCTAATCCTTGTGGTTTATTGCCACAGATAAGAGGACCCCCTGAATAACACTGGGGAAAGAACTAGAGAATAAACATAAACTAATTATTTAACACCAAGATTCTCTAAAATTTTAAGTTTTATTTAAAAAGATTTTATACCATAATGCTGTTTAATATTGAAATTTAAAGATGTTAATTTTCTCTAATAGAACAGCTCTGACAGTAATCGTAACTTCACCAAAAAACAAAAAAACAAACAAACAAAACTTTTTTCTTTTAAAATATGTTTTGCTATTTAATAATAACCACATCAAACCATATCATATCATATCATATCATATCATATCATATCATATCATATCATATCATATCATATCATATCATATCATATCATATCATCATGCTGCCAAAGTCTCTTGCACTCAGTGTTATTTTGTATCTTCAGCGTGCCTTCTCATAGTACACTTGATTCAGTGCTGTTCTGGTCTGTTCTGCCCCAACCAGCAACTGAACATTTCTCCTGTTCTGGAATGTTTTCATTTTGTGCAAGAAGATAACAAATGTTATAAAAGTAGAAAAAAGAACCTTCAGAAGCATGATGTCATTTAAACGTTAATTCTTCTTGTAACAGGGATGCTTGGTGTAATTCTGTACCTGGATTCTCTGCTGCTGCGGTTCATTTCGACTGATGTTGTGAGCTGCCAGGAGCACTTCCAGCTTTTCCTCTCTAGGGTGCTTAAATTTGCTAGTGACACGCACAACATACATCAGATTATATTATACTGTACTTATTTACTATACATTGTAACTATAAAATGTAAATGTTAGCATAGTCTTTAAAATTGTGAAAACAACTACAGTATAACATACTCTACACAGTGGGCTGCAGTCAATTTCTAATGAGCATACCACCACACATGGGAATTTTGAATCTGATCAGACACCAGGTAGGGTCGGGAGTGTGGTTTTGTTTGATTTCCTCCAATAATACCACTCTCCATTCCACCTGAGAAAAACAATACTACTATTTAGCTATAATTTTAATATAAGAGCACATACAGTACCATTAAGATGACCATAATATATCTATCACAATTTTAAACCATAAAACAGCAAAAGTTAGTTTAAAATTTTTTATATTATACATGAGTTTACATTACCACACAGAGGAAGGGCAGAACATACAAGGAGAGAGATGCTGAAGAACATGTCTCTAGTACACCACACGAACAAAACTGTGCAACATGATTTTTCTTTTCTGTTTTATTTGAACACACTTCCAATCAGAACGCTTCCCCTTTAGCAAAATCTCTTACACCTGTCTTCTAACCAGAGGTGGGTAGAGTAGCCAAAAATTGTACTCAAGTAAGAGTAGCTGTAGAAGTAGAAGTAAAAAGTAGCATCCAAAATATTACTTAAGTAAGAGTAAAAAAGTATTTGGTAAAAAAGACTACTCAAGTACTGAGTAACTGTTTTATCGTAATAACTGTTTTTGTTTTGTTTTTTAGAGTTTATGTAAGCAGCCAGACAAAATGAGAAAATAATGTACATTTTTTACATTTCCAAATAAAAAAATAAAATAAAATAAAGTAAATTAATAAAAATAAATATCTTTACAAAATAGCTAAGTAAGGAACAAGAAACACAAATGTCCTAATCTCACTTTATTCTCAATATAAAGCTTATGAAACAACTACCTACGGTAGATAATATATGTATGTTTGAACAGTGTAAACTATTTCAAGTGTAAGATATACTGTATATTCAGTTGCTCTCATAATGGCTCAACAGGTAGAAAATACCAGTAGAACATGTGTACTAGAGGTCTCAATTTACCATAAACTGTGTCCAGTAGAACAAATGTAAGAAACTTTTTAGCCTCTAGCTTATTTGGTAATTCATGTATATGTTAACATTGCAACATTAAATAAAACAGCTAAACTAACCACAGCACATTTCCTCAGACTAGACGTTTTGGCAGACAGAGAAGACACCGCATTATGAAGCTGTTCTTTTGCACTTTGTGTAAGCGAAGCTTGCTTTGTATACATGAGGGGTGTTTACCAACTTTCGTTGTAGCATTGGAGACTGAAGCCTCTTTTCATTCCCACTTTCATTCGCAGTCTACCACAGCTGATGATTTTTTTTCCCCACGATGCAGCCAGTTTGTGTGTGGTCATGTAACTACAAGTGGTTATTGTTAACCACTGATTGGTCAAATGGAGTCACATGATTATTGTTGCTACATCTGATTGGTGAAACATAGTCATGTGGTAGATCCACCGGCTGCATTTTTCTGACGAAATAAAGAATATTTAATGTGTATAATAATGTGAATAAATGATTAGAAAATTACCGGGTCGTGTGTAGCCGAATATAGCGGAGTATTAGTAACTTTCTTCTTTGAAAATCTACTCAAGTAAAAGTAAAAAGTATGGTGCAGTAAAACTACTTATAGAAGTATTAAAAAAAAACTAAGTAAGTAAAAAAAAAGTAACAGAGTAAATATAACTTGTTGCTACCCACCTCTGTTTCTAAGATGGTGCACAGTTCATGCAAAGTTGCCCCTCAAACACAGGGAGCAGGAGCGCTATCATTATAAGACGTTATTAGGAGTACTTCTGGTGGTACAAATAGCATACAGTTGTGAAGATATTCTTTGTTAGGCAACCAGTCAAAGATAATAGTTAAATTTAGCTTTGTCCATTCCCAACAACTTTGTAACCTCACTTTTAAGAATGTTCCAAAAAAAATGTGTTTTTCATAAAATGTTTAATGAGCAGCATAATACAAAACCTGACTATAAGAACTTCTTTATTTGGAGCTCATTCATCTATGTATTTATTTACTTGACTGATTAATTATTAAAGGAAATACAGTACAGACCAAAAGTTTGGACACACCTTCTCATTCAAAGAGTTTTTTTTATTGTGTTCTTTATTGAGTTCTTTAGCCCAAACAAGTCTCTTCTGCTTGCTGCCTGTCCTTAGCAGTGGTTTCCTAGCAGATATTCTACCATGAAGGCCTGATTCACACAGTCTCCTCTTCACAGTTGTTCTAGAGATGTGTCTGCTGCTAGAACTCTGTGTGGCATTGACCTGCTCTCTGATCTGAGCTGCTGTTAACCTGCGATTTCTGAGGCTGGTGACTCGGATGAACTTATCCTCCGCAGCAGAGGTGACTCTCGGTCTTCCTTTCCTGGGGCGGTCCGCATGTGAGCCAGTTTCTTTGTAGCGCTTGATGGTTTTTGTGACTGCACTTGGGGACACTTTCAAAGTTTTCCCAATTTTTCGGACTGACTGACCTTCATTTCTTAAAGTAATGATGGCCACTTGTTTTTTTATTCACTTAGCTGCTTTTTTCTTGCCATAATACAAATTCAACCTCTTTGAATGAGAAGGTGTGTCCAAATGTTTGGTCTGTACTATATGTAGGGGAAGATGAGTGATGGTGCTCATTTGGTAAGGTGCAGAGAATGCAAAGAATCTTGTTTCAAAAGTGAAGACACCTTCAAAATAATTTAATCTTTTTAAAAATTGTGTGGTTTGTTTTAATGCTGCTGTTCCTTTAAATATGAGCCCATCTCTAGCTTAGTGATGACATGCTGATTTAAGATGAAGACTTGAGACCATGGCTCTCCGTGATTTGAACATTTGCTTTTAACCCGACATGGAAGTTATTGATAGCTTTCCAATTGTATTTTATTATGATGTATGTCTGCCAAAAATAAAAAGATCTTTAAGAAGATATCACCAAAATCACCATGCAAAGACAGCATATGAGGAAGCAAAATAACTCCAAAGCAATACCAATTCATAGTTAATGGATTTTGATAATAAGCTAGTCTCTCAGATTATATAGAAGTATGATATATTTTGCCGTGTGATACCCAGGCTCTGTTACCTGTAACAGAGAACTAAAGCAGCCAGTCACCCCACGTTCACAAACTTGAATGATCAATGATAGTTAGCAAGACAGCATCCAAACATACCAGGTCACCATAATACCCTACGTTCATGAGTCCCCCAGATATGTTCCTTTACATAAGACAAAACGTTTCATAAGAAAAAAACTGGCAAAATAAATAGTTGTTCAGCCAAGACTTAAGATCCCCCCCCTCCCTCCAGCAGTAGTTCTCTTAATACATGGTATAATACATACAATACACATTCATAATACATGATGCATTGTATGCTATTCCTATGTAGATATGAGCACTGCTGCTGTGTTACTACCTTGTCTAGGACCTTGCAGCTGAAAGCGCTTTCACATAATCAAACTCAGTGCCATTGAAGGAACACCACCAAAATACCCATCAAAGATGTCTTCTTTTGAAGAGAAAATTGCCAAATTTTGTACTGAAAAATGCAGCAGAGTTCCCTCATCATTTTCTTACGACATTAGTTAGGCAAGAGGGCCTACAAATGAACAGATGTTCATACAAATGTTACCTTTGTTTATACTTTTGAACTTTCAAACTTTGAACTCACTTTACACACACACACACACACACACACACACACACACACACACACACACGCGCGCACACACACGCGCGCACACACACGCGCGCACACACACACACAATAGGTTTTTTTGGGGTCTAGTAATAGTATGACTACGTTTACTAATTCAAGTCAGTTACTGAAAAAACTGATGTGGGAGAGAGGAGGTGATGGAGGTATTGTGCTACAACTTTGCATCAATAGTGACTGATAAAAGTGAGGTGAAACATGATGCAATACTTTTACTAATGCAAAGTGCATCAGATCAAAAGCAGCACAACGCCTACCAGTGCTTTACATCATGACTTCCATCCAAAGGCCCAAACATTGTGGGCTCTAGACTTAAGACAAACACTAAAAGACGATACACTAGGTTTCCAGCAAGCGTTCTGAGTTAGTATTTTTTTTTAAATAAATCTTAAAGCTGTGTAGATAACTGTATCGTGTTTCACAAGATTATACATGATTTGATAAGTTGGTCTGATGTGTCACTCTCGTTTGTTTCTGCAAAGACCTGAGCTCAGCCTTTAATCACACCTCCAGTGGTTTAATAGGGGGGGGAGGGGCTTTCCCCCCATCAGGGGCAGTGCAGATCATGTTGTTTTATTTTTCTTTTTGTTTTGAGCTGACACATTTTCTGTCCATGAATAAGTGTTCTCAAACATGACACAGGCTTGCACCTTCCCCCCCTCCCCCCTGTTCCTGACTATCAAACCCAGCACCACTGTCTTTCCATCAGACTTGATTACATAATTTAGTTTAAAAAATGTTTCTTTTTAAGATTACAGTAAAGGAAAAATTCTTATTTACTTTACAACATAAATGCCCATGTGAGAAGTACACAGAAATTTTACTGGATTATGGTTATTTCCATTGTGTTCACTCTCTAGTGTAGTTCAACATGCTTAAATTTTGCATTGTAGTTATTGACAGCTGTCCAATTTTATTTTATTTTATTTTTATGGATGGCAGATCTTTATGGATTTTATGGATTTTTATGGATTTGATGGAAAAAATAAAATAAAACAAAACTTCACAACAGACAAATCTGTGTGAATCTAGGAAGATATCGCCAAAATCACCATGCAAAAACTATATTATAGAAAGCACATAAGGGAGCAAAATAACTTCAAAGCAATATCAATTCATAATTAATGCATTTTGATGACTTGATGTATAATAAACTCGATTCAGATGAGAGAGTGAAGTGTGTTTTGTCGTGTGGGCTCTGTTACCTGTGCAGCCTGCAGTTACATATGCAATATTTAAATTTTAACAGCTTCACAAACTTGATAAATACAAATGCGCTGTTTTAAATTTTTTTTTTTTTTTTAAAGGTTCCAGATGAAAAAATTTGTCCATAAAAGCTATTTATTATAAGCCAAAGTGGAACGATGCCCAGTCACCATACACATCCCAAGCAGACCACGCAGGCTTCTATGCGTCAAGATCTCCAGCCAGAAGCGGGGTGACCAGAATGAGTCAGACAGAATCAGGGTGCAGAGAATTCACATTACACACACACACACACACACACACACACACACACACACACACACACACACACACACACACACACACACACACACACACACACACACACACACACACACACACACACACAGAATCTTAGCCTCAGTTTGTGAATGGCTATTCCTTTATTTCGAAGCCTCAAAATTTATTATAACTATGTGAAAAAACTCATAACTCATGCATATGTTTTTCCGTTTCAATTTCTATAACCCGCAACATTTTGTGTCTGTGTGAGTTGTAGCTTTTTTTCCCCCTATTCCTCTGCATCAGACTTGAAACAGCAAGTTTAATTAACCTTATTTAACCTATTTATTGTAGACAATAGAATGGAAGACACATATTTGTGTATGCAAATTCAATGTGTATTTTATTACACATTCCATTGTACTTCCAGTTACTTCCATTATATTTGCTTGCTAGTGTATAACTTGTTTAATCCATGGAAGAAAGTAGGCGATCTTCATATATACCTCTGGATACTGGGGGTCTAAGCAGTTGTCAGGATATGTATATGCAGCTAATCCTTGTAGTTTTTCTCCACATATAAGAGGACTCCCTGAATCACCCTGCAGAGAGAACGAAAGAATAAACATCCAAAAATAATTTTAACATTATGATTCTCAAAAAATTCAAGTTTGATCTTTAAAAATTTTTAAAAATTTTACATCACATTGCTTTTTAATACGGAAATTTAAAGATGTAAAATATTTTTCTAACAACACAGCTCTGTTAGTGCCAGTTGCATTGAAGAAAAATCACAGGTTTATTTCAAAATATGAGTTGCTATTTGATAATAATACAGTAATAATAATAATAATAATAATAATAATAATGCTGATAATAATAATAAATTAATTGCAAATATATGTGATATATGAGGAATCAAACACTTTGCTTTTCTAGGAAAATAATAAACTTTAAGATTGTAATGAAACCACATCATACCACTCATTGATCCTTTTTCTTTAACAGCACATCCCATTGTGCTTTTATTTCTTTAATTATTATCTTGAGACTGATTGTATTTATCAAATGCTACATCACAGTACCTGGCAAAAAGCTTTCCTCCCATCAGGGGCAGTGCAGATCATGTTGTCTGTGTCAAAGTAATGCTGCCAAAGTCTCTTGCACTCATTGTTATTTTGTATCTTCAGCGTGACTTCTCGTAGGACACTTGATGCAGCGCTGTTCTGGTGTGCTCTGCCCCAGCCAGCGATTGAACATTTCTCCATTTCTGGAACATTTTCATTTCATTTTAGGAAGACCAATAGTTTTTACAACTTTGTTCTCCTTGGCTTTGGACTTCAGCTGTAAGAGAGAAATGAAGTAGTGTTTAAGTGAGAGCTGGTTTGCACTAAATGACCAGAAATGAATGTTGTAAAAGTAGAAAAAATTACCTTCAGTAACATGATATCATTTAAACGTTCATTCTTCTTGTAACAAGGATGCTTGATGTATTTCTTTACTTGGATTCTCTGCTGCTGAGGTTCATTGTCACTGATGTTGTGAGCTCCCAGGAGCACTTCCAGCTTGTCCTTTCCAGGGTGTTCAGTGTTGCTAGTAACCCACACAACATACATCAGATTTTCTCATATGTATTAAATTAAATTAAATACATAATTATTTAATGTGACTGCGCACTGAAAATGTTAGAAAAGTGTCTACATTTCTTCAAAAGCACAAAGTACATACTCTACACAGTGGGCTGCAGTCAGCACATAATCGTTTCTGATGAGCATACCACCACACACATGGGACTTGTTAATCTGAACAGACACCACGTAGGGTCGGGAGTGTGGTTTCACTTCATTTCCTCCAATAATACGACCCCCCATTCCCCCTGAGGGCGAAAAAAATACAAAAATCAAACAAACAAAAACAAAAAATATATAAATTACAGAATGCTAAGAATGTGATTCTATCAATCATAGTTGTAAACAACTTTAAAATGAAGTAACAATTAATTCATATATGTTTTAAATATCTAATACAGGATACATTACCACAGAACGGGAGAAGAGAAAGTACAAGAAGAGAGATGCTGAAGAACATGTCTGTAGTAAATCACACTCACAGAGCTCTGCAACATGTTTCTTTTTTTTCCTCAGTTAAATTTGAATAAACATCCAATCAGAGCCCTTGAAGGTGTTCAAAGTTACCACATTTCTGCCCTCAGTTTTGATGCACAGTGCATGCACCAGTGTCACTATCAAAGAGGGATCTTAAGGGAGGGTCATTCTGATGTCTCAGAGTACAAAGAAGAGCTATTTGTAGAAATAAACCCGCAGTTACACATGCGGTACATTTTACTACATTTTTTTTTTTGTGACTGAGTGTTCTCAAATATCACAGGCTTGTGGCTTTTATTTTTCCAGCCTTTCAAACCCACAACCACTACATCTTTACTTCACATTCACATTTGAATTTGCATAATTTAGTTTCAAATTATTTTTTTCTAGAAAGTTCGAAAAAAAAAAAAAAAATATATATATATATATATATATATATATATATAGTCAATACCCCAAAAATCCGGGCTGTTTTGTTTTTAAATTCCTGGAAAAAAAAGGATACAAAAGCTGGTTGTTATATTGAGGTAAACTCTCATTCTGTTCAGGTCTTGGTTTGTAGATGACAGATGGCAGACAGAAAGTGCTACAACTGAGTAATATGAAAACCCCACAGAATCTTGTGGTTTTAGTCCTGTATTATTATCAAACTCAGTTTTATTATAAGCATGTTGTACACAAGTGCAAGTGGGCAATGTTTCTCAAGCACCATTACCAAACTAGCCATTAAAGGTCATCTTGTGTTTGTTTTAATGTGAAAGTTAAATGATTCTATAAAATAAAACTCAGCTGAGGTGTTTAAAATGTTGTACACATCTGTCATCTTTTTCGCAGTTAATCATATGGTCATTGTGTTAAATGTGTCAAACCACCAAGGTAATATTTTTTCAAGTATCACGATTACTGTCATGCACACTCGCTCCGCGACCGCCACGAGGACCCGGAAGTAAGACGGTCGCGCTTTCAGAAAGCATAAAAGGAAACAAGATGGCGCTTCACATCGCTCAGTCATTGAGTTCATTCATGCCTTCGCTATCGCTTCACCAACTATTTTGTGAGTACTCACCTATTCAGATCGCTTCCTTGATTGAGTGTGTGTTGCCAGAACGCGGGTTTATATGTGTAGATCCTTGCTCTTTGTGTAAGAGAGTTCTAAGAGTAAATGCGTGGTTATCCTGCCTGCTACGCGCTGCTTCCGCGTTTGGGTTTACCGTCCACGCAACACGGGCTAACTGCTAAGGCTCCTGTGTTCATCCCTCGGTTGCTCGTGACAGAATGACTGAGCCTAAAGCAGTAAACCCAGCGGAGTTTGCTCGCCTCTGCGCTGTGGTTGACCAGCATGCCGAGCTGATCAATGAGCTCCGTGGTGAAGTCGTGTCTCTCCGAAAGGAGCTCCAAGACATCGCGGTTTTGCGCCGCGAGGTGGCGGAGCTGCGGCAGGAGAACGTGACCCTCCGCGAGGCTGCTGTTCAGTCGGCTGTTGCCACGCCCCCCGCAGCGGCGGCAGCGCCGCCCCCTCCTCCCCCCTCTGACATTTTCATTGCTTTACCAGATAAGTGGGATGGCACAGATGGGAAGTGCAGTGTGTTTTTAACAGCATTAGATCTTGTGTTTGAGTTCAATTCCACCAGGTACTCCACAGACCGACTGCGCGTTGCACTTCTCGTCTCATTGCTATCTGGGCAGGCAGCTGAGTGGGCCATGGCGGTTCTCAGGTCAGATTCGGACACAGCCTATTCATACGGAGAATTCACCCGCCAACTCAAACTGACCTTCGAACATTCTGCTGCTGAGGTGGAGACCGACAGCAAATTGTACCATCTGCGGCAGGGTGGGTCGTCCGTGAGCCGCTACACCGCGGATTTCTGTACCCTCGCCGTGCAGACCACCTGGGGGGATGCCGCCCTCCGGACGGCTTACTACGAAGGACTGGCTTCTTGCATCAAGGACGAGCTTGCCGGACGAGAGCTTCCAGCTACACTGGAGGGATTGGTTCAGCTCGCCCTCCGGATTGACCAGCGCCTGCTCGCTCGTCCGAAGCCAGCCCCCCGAACCCTGCCGTCCATCACGCCCCTTTTTTCACATTCCACGCCCCGATCACCAGCTTTCACCACCACCACTAGGGCGTCTGCCGGGTCTCCACCGCCGGCTGGAACATGCTCTAGGGAGTCCGAGGCCCCCGAAGTCGACACCAACGCCATCCCTTCAGCATATCGTAACCTGGCTGAGGTCTTTTGTAAAAGACGTGCTAACCACCTTCCTCGGCATCGCCCCTATGACCTGGCGATTGAGATCCAGCCAGGCTCCACTCCACTCCGCGGCCGTCTATACTCTCTCTCTCTTCCACCGAGATGCGGGCGATGGAGGAGTATGTGTCCTCCGCTCTCCGTCAGGGTACCATCCGACCCTCTTCCTCGCCTTCTGGCGCGGGGTTTTTCTTCGTAAAGAAGAGTTTGGGCGAATTATGTCCATGTGTCGACTACCGGGGGTTAAACAACATCACCCTAAAAAACCGACACCCGCTGCCGCTTACCAACTCAGCCCTGGATGCCCTCTCTGGTGCCACCATTTTCTCAAAGTTGGACCTCCGGAGCGCCTACAACTTGGTGCGTATCAGAGAGGGCGATGAGTGGAAGACGGCCTTCATCACCCCTACTGGACACTATGAGAGTTTGGTCATCCCATTTGGACTCTGTAACGCTCCCACAGCTTTCCAGCAGTTCATCAATGATGTTCTCCGGGACATGTTGGGAAAGTGGGTATTTGTCTACCTAGACGATATACTCATCTACTCCCGTACCGCCGAAGAACACATTCGACACGTCAAGGCAGTTCTTAAGAGATTGCTTGCCCACCGACTGTACTGTAAGCTGGAGAAGTGCGCTTTTCACAAGCGCTCCACCATGTTCCTAGGTTTTGTCATCTCGTCCCAGGGTGTGGCCATGGACCCGCAGAAACTGGAAGCTGTACGTCATTGGCCCCTACCCAAGACTCTCAGGCAGCTTCAACGGTTTCTCGGGTTTGCGAACTTCTATCGTCGCTTTATCCGGGGCTACAGCACAGTCGCAGCACCCCTGACCGCATTGACTCGCCCCTCATCTCGTCCCTTCCAACTCGACTCCACGGCCATCAACGCCTTCTCCAAACTCTGCCATCTATTCACTACCACTCCAATTTTCCTCCATCCAGATGCCGACCAACAATTCGTTGTGGAGGTGGACGCCTCAGAGGTGGGCCCTGGGGCTGTTCTCTCCCAGCGTGGTCCAGACCAGAAACTACACCCTTTCTTCTCCAAGAAATTTGACCCCATTCAGCAGCAAACACAGGTAGGGGACCACGAGCTGCTGGCCATAAAATGGGCTTTGGAAGAATGGCGACACTGGCTCCAGGGTGCCAGAGAACCATTTATCGTCTGGACCGACCACCAAAACCTCATTACCATCAAGAACCTAAAACAACTCAACCTCAGGCAGGCGCGGTGGGCTCTATTTTTTGAGTCTTTTGATTTCCACCTATCCTATCGCCCGGGGTCAAAGAACATCAAAGCCGACGCCCTCTCCCGACAACATGAGGGGGACGTCCCCCGGGCGGACCCCGCGTCTGTCCTGCCACCTTCCAGAGTTATCGCCCCGCTCCGTTGGGAACTGGAGACGAGGGTTTGCCAGGCACAGGCCACGGAGACCGAACCGGCAGGGGCCCCGCCTGGACGACTCTTCGTACCCAGGAACATCAAGGGCAGCGTCATCAAATGGGGTCACTCCTCGCCGCTGTCGGGGCACCCAGGCACACAGCACACCCTCAAATACATCCAGCACGCTTTCTGGTGGCCCTCAATGGCCAAGGACGTCGAGGAGTTCGTTCGGGCGTGCCCAGTGTGCGCCAGGGCCAAGACCTCCAATCAACCAACACCAGGGGAACTCCAACCACTCCCAGTCCCACTCCCCCGTCGACCCTGGACGCACATTGCCCTTGACTTCATCACGAGCCTGCCGGCATCCAAAGGGAAAGACGTCATCATGACCATAGTGGATCGGTTCTCCAAAGCTGTGCACCTGGTGGCCCTCACCGGACTCCCGTCAGCTAAAAGGACAGCCGAGCTGATATTAGAGCACGTAATCCGTCTGCATGGGTTCCCTAAGGACATCGTCTCGGACAGGGGGCCCCAGTTCACTGCACTGTTCTGGAAGGCCTTCTGCCGTCTGATCAATTCTACCTGCAGTCTCTCCTCGGGCTATCACCCCCAAACAAATGGTCAGACGGAACGGGCCAACCAACAACTGGAGCGCTATCTGAGGTGCTTTGTTGCCGACCGTCAGCGCTCCTGGGCTCGCTATCTCATTTGAGCGGAGCTCTCCCACAACCTCCACGTCTCCTCCGCCATGAAGCTGAGTCCATTTGAGGTATGCCAGGGTTTCCAACCTCCGATGTTCGAACATCAAGAACCAGAGGTTGAAGTACCCTCAGCCCAACAGTTGGTCCGAAGGTGTCGGCGGTCCTGGACTCAAGCCAAGGAGGCCATTCAGCACGCAAATACCCTCTACACCTCACAACATCGCCGTCGACACAACACGGGACATTTGTACCACACAGGTGACAAGGTATGGCTCTCCACCAAAAATCTAAACCTCCATACAGAGTCCAAAAAACTCTCGCCTAAATTCATCGGTCCATATCGCATCACCCTCCGTGTCAACCCTGTCACCTATCGGCTCCAGCTGCCTGCGGCGCTCCGGATTCACCCAGTATTCCACACCTCTCAGCTCAAACCCTTCATCACGTCACCAATTTGCTATGACAGTTTTTTCAATACATTTAACAAGTTTCCTAAACTCTTAACGCACCAACACACCTAAAATACACAATTGGCAAAACGGTTAATTTCATGCTCAAAATCACACATTGTAAACTAAACCCCAAAACTCATTTTCAAAATACAATAATAAACTAACACAATACACTATGTCTAACAAAACACTACAAACATGTTTTAAAATCAAATAATTACTCAAAACACTAACACGTGTTCTCTTCCAACAGGAACATTTAGTCAATCATAACACAATGACAAAAAAACACTATCATCAGCTGAAATTACAGAAACTGCATTATTTTATGTGTCAGGTCTGCCCTTATATTTGAAGCCTCTCTATATTTTTGTTTTGTTGGGTTTAGTAAATGCATGCATTTTGTTTCGTTTGCTGCAGAAATGCAATACAAAAAATGTATGACCATCTTAGAATAGCTTTATAAAATGTACAGTATATGTAAAAAAAAAATACAGACACAGAATTGCTGCAGTACAGACTTTATTTGCAAAAGGACATTACTGCAAGATATACAAACACAAAAAGCACCGGAATTATAATAAAAAAACAAAAACAAAATAATCTTCTATCCTGCCCGGTCTTCTGCATTTGGCCACATGTTCTCATCCACATCACACTTGATATCTTCTCTGGCATGGCATCGTGGGAAGAATCTTTTGGCATGCCTTATCCACTCCTGGCAGTGTTCATCCAGGAGGGACATTTGGTGGACATGTGGACTATGGTCAAAAACCTTCCATCTCCAGGCTGAGAAAAACTCCTCAATAGGGTTGAGGAAAGGGGAGTAAGGGGCAAGGAAATGGGACATCATCCTTGGATGGGTGTCAAACTAGGCTGTGACTGCATGGGAATGGTGGAATGCCACATTGTCCCATGTGATAACATATATTGGCAAGTGGTCTCCCACCTGTCCCCTTTCTAACTCTCTGGCACCAGTCTTTCGTGCCAGTCTTCTAAAAACAGGAGAAGGTAGTCGGTGTTGTAGGGGCCAATCTGACATTTATGCAGGAGTACACCGTTGTTGGAGATTGTGGCGCACGTGGTGATGTTGGCTCCTCTCTGGCCCGGCACGGTAACTGTGCCCCTTTGGCCTATTATGTGTCTCCCACAGCGATGCCTTTTCGCAAAGTTGAAGCCAGCGTCGTCAACATAGATAATTTCATGTGGGACTTGATTGGCTTCCAACTCCATAACTCTCTGAAAGTAATTAGACACAGTGTATGTAAATGCTGTGCTGTACTGTATACCTACTGTATGTACTAATGTACTCCAGGTTTATAAAGTAGTTTACTGCAAAACACACTATGTATAGTGCAGTAATGACTGTATTGCAGGCATTTCTTTCTTTCTTTCTTTCTTTCTTTCTTTCTTTCTTTCTTTCAAAGAGTCCTCTTTTAGAACATATGATCATGTCATTGGAAAAAACTCAACACCTAAGTGTGGTTCCTAGATCGGAATCAGGATCTGTGATTTATATATTTGCATAGCTGCAATAAGCTATTTCTCATTGGCAATGGAATAAAATACAGGCAATATATTTGTGTTTCAATTCACAATATGAACAGCTGTTCACTTTGACTTCAGCCTATATAAGTTATGTTTAGAACATGATGTTATCTGTTCTGACATACATTGTGAAAGCATTTGTAAATTTGACTGTAAAATTACATTGTTTTGGTCTTGGTTGAGCTTGTGTGTAAAAGAAGTTCAAGCATTTTAAATTGTTGTTAACTGTATGCATTTTGTATCAAAGCAACAAGAAATTTGTTAATTGTATAGCCTACAAAGGCGGATGTTGTGCTAACTGTGTTAAGAGTTTAGGAAACTTGTTAAATGTATTGAAAAAACTGTCCTAGCGATTGTAAAAAACTGTAAACCCATTGAGAACTTGTGGTCAATCCTCAAGAGGCGGGTGGACAAACAAAAACCCACTAATTCTGACAAACTCCAAGAAGTGATTATGAAAGAATGGGTTGCTATCAGTCAGGATTTGGCCCAGAAGTTGATTGAGAGCAGCCCAGTCGAATTGCAGAGGTCCTGAAAAAGAAGGGCCAACACTGCAAATACTGACTCTTTGCATAAATGTCATGTAATTGTCGATAAAAGCCTTTGAAACGTATGAAGTGCTTGTAATTATATTTCAGTACATCACAGAAACAACTGAAACAAAGCTCTAAAAGCAGTTTAGCAGGAAACTTTGTGAAAACTAATATTTGTGTCATTCTCAATACTTTTGGCCACAACTGTAGAATTGAGAGAACAGGACACATAAAAATTTGATGCTGAGACACTTGAGCACAAACCTGAACATCTTTTTTTCTATGCAAACAGTATTGCATATTTCTAAATCTTTCTCTCATAATTAGAGTCTCCCTAATGTTAAATGTTATGAATACCTGAAAGTTTATCAAAAGTGACAATGCATAACATTAGCGCTCTTTTTTCAGACTTCAAATATTGTGGCTCACTGAATGAAAACTGTCCTGGAAGATCTCGATGTGTTTATCCGTGATGGATCATCTGCACTATTCAGAACATGTCTGGTGAGTATGTTGCATCGATTCTCTGCAGGCACTTTGACAAAAATACGGCTGTTAATGTTTGTGTTGACATTATTAAGATATTTAAATTCTTATTCATTTGAACTCTGGCTCTTATTTTACTTTATCTGATCATCTCAACTGATTTTATGAGGTGTTTCTGTACATTTTGTCTACATTAAATCTAGTAGGATCCAAAACTTTCATGGAACAAAAAGAAATATAACAACATAGAAAAGATGGATGTCAAAAGTGATTTTTTTTTTTGTACTCTTTATTACATTAGGGCAGTACTCCTGATGGCGGACAGACCAGAGGGATGAAAGTGGGAGTTCCTATTGTACTTGAAGATGATGACTCCCCTACGACTTTGACCAGTGTCATAAACTTTACTCTTGTGTTGGAGGAAGGGATTGTCTTGCAACATGCTCCAGAACAGTTTGGCCTTTGACCTGTTTGCCATGGATTTCAGTACCAAAAAATCGGAAGTACACTTTTGAGGTGATTGAGAAGGCGTTCATGAAATTGGGCACTCACTGCTCTGCAAGGGTACAATCCCTTAAGACTTAACTTCTGCTATGACTTTGCTTTTGTGAGCTGTTTTCAGACTTCAAATTGTTATTATTATTATTATTATTATTATTATTTTGTACTCTTTTCCTTGTTTTGTGAAGTTTAGACTGTAAAAGGCATCTTGCCATGTTTCTTTTTGTGTACCTTTATTTGAAAGTCATGGAATGTGGTTGTAGTGTGTTCCTTTTGGTTTAAAATAAAATTTGGAAGAAACTTTCAAGCATTCAATTACAGCTTTTTTCATTATATTGTATTACAAAAAAACCTGCCTCAGTAAATTTAAACACATATTTTTGTAAGGGACTGCCCCTAGAGGGCACTGTGATGTGTGGTTTTTAGTTTTTTGTAGTTCTGTTTGTAGACTCAGTTTCCCAGAAGGCACCTCGGTCAGGTGATGACGGAGCTCACCTGGGCCGGGGTTGCTCATTAGAGTAGTTATAAATAGCTGGTTGTTCTGGGAAACTGAGTCGAGCATTAATTATGTTATGAGGGCATTACGTGTTTTAGTTTTCGTTTTGTGTCATGTTTTGAAGGCTCTATATGATTTGAAAGTTGTTTGTGTGTTCCAGCCTTGATGTGAGTGTGTTTCAGCCTGTATGTGAGTGTGTTTCAGCCTGTATGTGAGTGTGTTTCAGCCTGTGTGTGTGAGTGTGTTTCAGCCTGTGTGTGTGTTTCAGCCTGGATGTGATTGTGTTTCAGCCTGGATGTGATTGTGTTTCAGCCTTTGTGTGATTGTGTTTCAGCCTTTGTGTGATTGTGTTTCAGCCTTTGTGTGATTGTGTTTCAGCCTTTGTGTGTGAGGGTGTTTCAGCCAGTATGTGTGAGTGTGTTTCAGCTTGTGTGTGGGTTCTCCATTTGTGCCTACTCTAAGCCCGGGTACGCTCGTGGAGTGTGTGTTTGCCGCTCGTATGAGCGCGGAGTGAGTGTTGGCCGCTCGTAGGAGCGCGGAGTGAGTGTTGGCCGCTCGTAGGAGCGCGGAGTGAGTGTTGGCCGCTCGTAGGAGCGCGGAGTGAGTGTTGGCCGCTCGTAGGAGCGCGGAGTGAGTGTTGGCCGCTCGTAGGAGCGCGGAGTGAGTGTTGGCCGCTCGTAGGAGCGCGGAGTGTGTGTTGGCGGCTCGTAGGAGCGCGGAGTGTGTGTTGGCGGCTCGTAGGAGCGCGGAGTGTGTGTTGGCGGCTCGTAGGAGCGCGGAGTGAGTGTTTGCCGCTCGTAGGAGCGCGGAGTGAGTGGTTGCCGCTCGTAGGAGCGCGGAGTGAGTGGTTGCCGCTCGTAGGAGCGCGGAGTGAGTGGTTGCCGCTCGTAGGAGCGCGGAGTGAGTGGTTGCCGCTCGTAGGAGCGCGGAGTGAGTGGTTGCCGCTCGTAGGAGCGCGGAGTGTGTGTGGTTCGCTCGTAGGAGCTGGTGCGCTATTAGAGGCGCGAGTGTGAGCGTGTCGCCCATAGGGGCGCGAGTGGGTCATGATTGGGAGAACCTGTGTGTTTTGTGTGATCTTTGTCTGTTTGTTTTGCAAAGAGCCTATGTGTTTTATTTAAAGAAGAGTCTGTGTTTTTCGTTACGTGGGTTTCTGTGTTTATTTTCTGTTCATGTTCTGTTTGATTGGATTATTAAACGACCTTTTTTGAGTCAAACAACTCTCTGCGTCTATGCCCGCCTTATTTAAGCCCTTGGCATTAACAACAGCCTGGACTACCCCTCAGATCGTGACAATTTTAAACCCAAAACGTATGACAAGTTCACATTTATTAAATTAATAAGTCTTTGAAACTATCAAAACACTTTTAACTTAACAAAATAATATAAGTTGCGAGACCTTACTCAGTAAATTTAGTTAAGTCAACAAGTTGATTTAACTCAAATTACAAGGCAACTTGCTGCACAGCTTTTTTGAGTTAACTCCACTTTTAACCCAAGTGGTTGATTTAACTCAAAATGTCAAGGCAACTTGCTGCACAGCTTTTTTGTGTTAAGTGAACAAGTTGGGTTAAAAGTGGAGTTAACTCAAAAAAGCTGTGCAGCAAGTTGCCTTGAAATTTTGAGTTAAGTCAAGATTTTATTTTTTACAGTGTAGAGGCTAATAAGGGTTACACACCGGGGGCTTTGTACCCTTTCTATGTGGTTCAGACCCCGGTTTCTGACTTTGGGTCCCACTTTAGGTCCCTCTTGTTGACGCAAGATGCTAACGACAGACGCTTCCCTCACGGGCTGGGGTGTGGTCTTGGATGGCCGTCCAGCACAAGGGAGCTGGAGAGGTCATCTTCTCGCATGGCACACCAATTGCCTCGAAATAATGGCTCTGAAACACTTCCTCCAGCAGTTGAGAGGCTACCATGTCCTAGTGCGGGTGGACAACACTGCAGTAGTCTCGTACATAAATCGCCAGGGTGGACTGCGCTCGCGCCGCTTGAACAAGCTAGCTCACCAGGTTCTGCTTTGGGCACAGGACAAGTTGTCGCAAGAGGCAGCACAATGTCCCCTTTACTACTCTCTGACTCCTCCAGCTCCCCTGGGTCTGGACGCGATGGCCCACACGTGGCCCAGATTATGCCTTTATGCGTTTCCACCCATAGTTCTGCTCCCAGGAGTCCTGGCGAGAGTCCGTCAACAGGGTTTGCGCCTCTTATTGATAGCGCCCCATTGGCTGACCAGAGTGTGGTTCTCGGATCTAATATTTCTCCTCGACGGCTCACCCTGGGTGATTCCAGTGAGGAGGGATCTTCTGTCTCAGGCACAGAACCGGCCAGAGTTCTGGAATCTTCATGTTTGGCCCCTGAAGGGGACCATCTAAGAGATGCTGGTCTTCCAGCCAGTGTAATTGAAACCATTTTAAGTGCCAGGGCTCCCTCTACTAGAAGAACTTATGCCCTCAAATTGAGTGTATTTGAAAATTGGTGCATGGCAAGACATGTAGACCCAGTTCCCTGCCAGATTGTTTCAGTGCTGGAGTTTCTGCAAGAAAAGTTGTCCTCGAGCTTATGCCCTAGTACTCTCAGAATGTACGTAGCCGCTATTTCGGCTTGTCATGCTCTGGGGTTTCTGTGGGGAAGCACCATTTAGTTGCCTGTTTTATTCGTGGAGCTAAACGGTTGAGGCCGCCCACTAGAACGACGGTCCCTTCATGGGACTTAGCTATTGTACTCGAAGGCCTGGCTGACACCCCTTTCAAACCACTAGAGTCAGCGCCTGTCAGGCTTCTGTCTCTTAAGATGGTTTTTCTTATGGCTATCACTTCTTTGAAGAGGATTGGGGATCTGCAGGCTCTGTCAGTCTCCCCGTATTGCCTAGACTTTGCCCCTGGGCTAGTAAAAGCTATTCTGCATCCTCACCCGAACTATCTTCCCAAGGTTCCATTCTCGACCATGCACCCAGTTGTTCTCGAAGCCTTCTGGCGTTGGTATTCTCGTTCCCATAGCGTTTTCATGCAGCATCGAGTGATTCTTTTGAAAGGGAACGTCTCGGGTTACTTAGCTGTAACCCTGTTCCCTGATAAAGCGGGAACGAGATGCTGCATTTCAATGCCACACTGCTGGCATGCCTGGACGTCCTTCAGACAAAATTGACCTGAGGATGTTTCCGGTTCACTCCTATTTATAACCTGCAGGTGCACCTCATTCGGTGACGTCACCTGGCAGAGGTTATAAGCCGAAGCATTCGGCGGTTTTGACATACACAGGCTTCACAACCGGAGAACAAAGAAATGTTCCCATAGCGTTTTCACGCAGCATCTCGTTTCTGCTTTATCAGGGAACAGGGTTACAGCTAAGTAACCCGAGACATTCGTTGGGGAGTGGTCATTCTGTACTTTCCTAAAGTCAAGAACAATGTCTTTAGTTTTGTTCACATTCAGAGTCCTCCTCTCTATATTCTGACTCCATCATTCTTGGTAATGAGACCCAGTATGATTATGCCATTGACAAAATTAATAATGTTAATAAAGTTACATAAGGAGGTGTTTAGGCTCAGCAGGCTCTGCTTTATGATCAGGTGCTGAGGAATGACTGTGTTGAATGTCTATGAACAGTATTCGCACATACTGTACAGTATGTGTCCATGTGGGGATGATGTCAGTTAAATTGTTGGACTTGATGTGCTACTTCTAGAAGCACTTCATGATAGTAGACGTGGGGTGTTTCCCGGATTTTCAGTTAAGGGGATGTTTCTAGATGTTTAACACATATTTGGCTGGTTCAGAATCAGAACTCAAATGAGTCTTCTGATAACACACACACACACACACGCACACACGCAACACACACACACACACACACACACACACACACACACACACACACACACTGTTTACTGTATAAACCTTTTTCTATTCAAGTCCAATCAGAAAAATTTAACCAGAAAACAGCATATAACTTTTAGCAATATACACAACACACATATGAGACTGGACAATGGAATAAACTGTGTAGGAGCCAATAATGTCAAACATTTAGCAGTTAATTCTTTGACAATACTGCTGCTTTTTGTTGGAATCCGGCAGACATAAAAATGTGAAAAATACTTTCTGATCATTGACTTCAATCAATGTTGGGACACAATGTTAATGTGCATGAGAGGCTGCCCATGTTCTATTCTTACCTGCTGCTCATTTGGAGACCTACTCCCATGTGACTCGAAAAACCTTCCATCTACAGTTAAATATAAATGTTTAAACTTTGATCATCATGTTATCTAGTTTAATTTATTAAAATCATGACATCACACAGCGCCTATTACTGAAAGGACAAACAAGAATTTTGATGGTTTTTCTCTCACTTTAAAGTGATTTTATGAACTTTTTGAATTAAACAAATAACCTATGCAAAATAATCGAGCATCTTTTCCTTTTTTTTTTTGTATATATATATATATATTTTTTTCCCCGATTTTCTCCCCAATTTAGTCGTGTCCAATTCCTCCCCGTCACTATTTGAAGATAATTCAGACGTTTTAAATAGCTGCAAAAGGCTAGTTTGCTGGGCAAGTACTCAACTGAGACTCTTTTAATTCAAGTACATTAGCTGTGTGTGTCACATCTGTGCCACCTCGGTCCCGGGGGATAAGATCTGGCTCACCGGATTTCTGAGCCGCCTCTTTGTCCCCCCCTAGTGTGTCTGCGTGGGTATATGTTTCACTTCTGCACGTAATCAAGTTCACCTATGTCTCCCTCATGTGTCTCTCTATTTAAACCGCCTCTCGTTGACGACATGACAGATGAACAGACCATCCAGGACGCAGCAGGGATTCCCCTCCCGGAAGATGACACGCCGCTGCGCGAATACCTCCGGGGACAGCAACGGGAGATAGACAGCCTGGCACGGGCTGTGAACGACCTCGCGTTCAGTGTCAGTCAGCTCGTGTCAGTGTGGGCACCATCGCCCCCTCCTCGTCGGCACCCAGCACCCTCACCACCTCGCCCCGCTCCTCCGGAAAGATATGCCGGGAATCCGGAGGGGTGCAAGCGTTTTTTACTAGCATGAAAATTATTTCTAGCAGAATACCCGGACATGACCGACAACCAAAAGGTCAGTTTTGTGACCCAGCATCTCACCGGCTCAGCCATGGACTGGGCCACAGCCATCTGGAGTGCCGGGGGAGGGGTTACGAACAGCTACGGCAGGTTCATCGAGGCCCTTCGTGCAGTCTTCGACCATCCTGATCAAAGTAAGTTGGGGGAACAACAGCTGTTGAAGCTGCGTCAAGGAAATGCCACCGTGGCTGATTACGCTGCGAGATTCCGGATCCTGGCCGCGGAGAGCGGATGGTGCGAGGCAAGCCTGCTCGACAGATTTCGTGACGGACTTCAAGCTGAGGTACAACTCTAGCTCGCCTGTCGGGACACCGGCTTAGCACTGAATGACGTTGTAGATCTAGCGATTAAATTGGATCAGCACCTCGGCGGCTAGGGACGACAGATGGCGTCTGCGTAAGCGCGTCCCATCTATCCCCACAGGAAAGACTGAGAAGGATGAAGGCGGGTCTATGCTTGTACTGTGGGGGGAGAACCACCGCGTTAGCACCTGTCCTCTGTTATATGTAAACCACCGCATTCCACTCCGCACACATCATTCATTTTGTTTAAAAGCACAGATTTCGTTTAATAATCATACTCTGTCTATTTATCCTCTTATAGATTCCGGGTCGGCTGGCAACTTCATCTCGTCTTCTGTGATTTCCTCGCTGCGAGCTCCTGTGTTGAAGCTTCCGTACCCGATAACAGTAAGAGCTCTAGATGGTCGGAAATTAGCACAATCGCCTCTTGAATTAATGTAGGCGCCCCTACGATTAACTTTCCCCGGTCATACCGAAGAGCTAAAATTTTTTGTACTCCCTCGGTTAGATCAGTCCATCGTGCTGGGTCTACCCTGGCTCACCTCTCACAATCCCAATTTTGATTGTGCAGAAGCACGCATTGTGTCCTGGTCCCCGAGATGCGCTACATTATGTACACCCTCGACATTGACGGTCCAAACAACCACCATTGAGAGTCCCAGCGCCCAAGTTGTAGTCACTGTACCATCTGAGTATGAGCAATTTAAGGATGTGTTTAGTGTTAGGGCAGCTGCGGACTTCCCCCCACCGTCCGTGGGACTGCGCGATAGAACTTTTGCAGGGGAAAACACTGCCAAGCTCGCGTATTTATCCCTTGTCCGTGGAGGAAACCCGGGCCATGGAGAAGTATGTGAGCGAAGCTCTCCTGCAGGGGCTCATCAGTTTTCAGGGCTCATCAAGGTTTTTTTTTCATTGACAAGAAGGGGGGGGGGGGCTTACGTCCTTGTATTGATTATTGTGGGCTCAATGCAGTAACAGTAAAATATAAGCACCCACTGCCCCGGTACCGGCGGCCATCGACCAATTCCGAGGAGCTTCTATCTTTACCAAACTAGACCACCGCAGCGCATATAACCTCGTTCGTGTGCGTAAAGGCGATGAGTGGAAGACTGCGTTTAGCACGACATCAGATCATTACCAGTACAACGTGATGGCTTATGCATTGGTAAACGCACCTGCGGTGTTTCAGGGGTTTATGAATGACGTGTTTCGGGATATGTTTAACCGTTTTGTGATAGTGTATCTAGATGATATTCTAGTATACTCATACTGATCACGTTCATCATGTAACCGCCGTTCTGCATCGCCTGCGCGAACACGGGCTCTATGTGAAGGCAGAGAAATGCGACTTCCACAAAACCGAGAATGCATTCCTCGGCTATCGCATAGGGCCACAGGGGGTTGGGATGGAAGCCACGAAGGTCGCGGCGGTGCAACAATGGCCGGAACCCAGGTCAGTAAAGGCGCTACAAAGTTTTCTTGGGTTTGCCAATTTCTATCGGCGGTTCATTCGGGGCTTCAGTCAAGTGGCAGCACCGCTCACGTCTCTTTTGAAAGGTAAGCCGAAACGCTTAAATGAGTTTTCCCCAGAAGCGCGCACGGCGTTCACCACCGCGCCTATATTAAAGCTACCTGACCCAGAGAAGCCCTTTATAGTGGAGGTCGATGCGTCGGAAGTAGGGATAGGAGCGGTGTTGTCACAATGCCGACCCAGGAAAACTTCGGACATCGGTAATATCGAACTGCTGGCAGTAAAGGCGGCGTAAGAGGACTGGCAGCACTGGCTGGAGGGGGCTAAACACCAATTCACCGTGCTCACTGATCATAGAAATCTAGAGTACATTCAGCAAGCAAAAAGGCGAAACTCTCGTCAAGCCCAATGGGCGCTGTTCTTTACCCGATTCCAATTTAAGATTACATACCGCCCCGGGTCAAAAAATAAGAAAGCCGATGCCCTATCGCGTTATTACCCGCCACCAGAACAACCCGTGAATCCAGATCCCATTTTGCCCGAGTCGCTTCTGGTTGCCCCAGTCATTTGGGACATCGACTCGGAGATTGCTCGAATGGCGCGGTCCAACCCCGTGCCTAGGAGCTGTCCTCCGAATCGACTATACGTTCCTGAAACCCTCCGTGAACGGGTAGTTATAGAAGCACACACCAATATGGCAGCAGGTCATCCAAGTCTAACTCGCACTTTCCAGCTGGTGGAACGGAGGTTCTGGTGGCCGAGGATGCGAGAGACTGTAAGAACAGTAGTTTCGTCCTGTGCAGTATGCGCGACAACTAAAAGTCCTCGTAGCCTACCAGCTGGTAAATTAATGCCCCTACCGACACCGAACAGACCGTGGTCACACATTGCTGTGGATTTTGTAACAGATCTGCCTGTGTCGAAAGGGTACACGGTTATTTTAGTGGTAGTAGACCGATTTTCGAAGGAATGTCGATTCATCCCATTTAGTTCTCTCCCGTCAGCCCTCCAGGTTGCAGAAAGCTTGTTTGACACTGTGTTTCGTTGCTATGGCATCCCGGAGGATATTGTTTCAGATCGTGGTCCCCAATTTGTCGCCAGAGTCTGGAAGGCTTTCTTTCAGAAATTGGGGACCACTGTTAGCCTGTCACACCTGTGCCGCCTCGGTCCCGGGGGATAAGATCTGGCTCACCGGATTTCTGAGCCGCCTCTTTGTCCCCCGCTAGTGTGTCTGCGTGGGTATATGTTTCACTTCCGCACGTAATCAAGTTCACCTGTGTCTCCCTCATGTGTCTCTCTATTTAAACCAGCCGGCCCCGTAGTTCCCTGTCTGTTCACTGTTTGTTTCTTGTTATGTGTGGCAAGACGTGCCATTTCGCCGTGTCTGTCTCTCTTTCCATTTCTCTCAGGACTAGGCCGAGGCTGTAGAGTTGGGGCGAGCACTTCTCCGGTGGAGCTTTGTGTTCAAAGGTCAAGTTCAAGTCTGAGGCATATCGTACTGTGTATGACTGTGTATGTGACAAATAAAATTTGAATTTGAATTTGAATTTGATTTGAATTTGCTCCTTCAGTTTTGCTGCTGCATCAGCCAGGGTGGCTGATCCTCGCAGAACTCATTTAATTATTCGCCACGATCGCCCGCCGCTCCAGCTCGGAACCCTGTTTGGACTGTTATTTTTGTTTGGTTTGTTTTAGTTTGATTGTGCTTACGAGTGCAAGTAAAGAAATAAACGTCTTACACTTGAACCCTGCATCTGCGTCCGCCTCTCGTTGACGACATGACAGTGTGATGATAGATTTTATATTGATTTATTCTAAATATATTTAAAATTATACTTTGTAATTGATTATAGGATGTAACACAAGGGTAGAGTGCCTACTTGTGATGGTAACTCCTTTTTTTTACCCATTCAAACATCTATTTCTATTAAACAATCTGAGTGTACATATCAAACACTCAGGTACAGCAATTACAGGACACCACACTCATAGTTATTAATGTGTAACTACGTATCTGAATTACTTTCAGCCATCTCACATACATCTTACGTGAACAATCATTTTAATTCATACACATTTGTTTCACATTTGATATACATTTCCATAATTTTCTTTTGATTCTGTAAAGCTGCTTTGCAACAATCATCATGTTAAAAGAGCTACACAAATAAAACTGTGGTTTTCCATTTCAACTTCTTTCCTTTGCATCATTTTGTGTCTGTGTGACTGAGACATAGTCTGAGTTTGTACAGACATTACAAAGTTTATGGCTTTCCAGTTCCTGATGCTATAGCCCAACTCTACCATATCTCTACAGACTTAAGACCGCATACTTTAGTTTCCATTTTTTAAATAAGTTTAAGCCTTATTGGATAGCAATAATTTATTGTGAAAACTATGAGATTTGATTTTCTTTCTTTTCATTCTTCATAAATGCCCATGTGAAAGGTAGACATTAGAAAGGAAGACACATTTTTCCATATGCAGTGTGTATTTTATTGGATTGTGGTTACCGTACTTCCATTGTGCTCAATCGTTAGTGTATAACTTGTTCAATCCATGGAATAAAGTAGGAGATCTTCATATATACCTCTGGATACTCATGGTTTAAGCAGTTTTTAGGATATGTATATACAGCTATTCCTTGTGGTTTATTTTGACAGATAAGAGGACTCCCTGAATCACCCTGCAGAGAGAAGAAGAGAATAAACATACACAAATTATTTGATGCTAAGTTTCTTTAAAAAATTAATGTTTGACTTTCAAATATTTTTTAGACACATTGCTGTTTCATACTGAAATTTAGAGATGGTAATTTTCTCTAATAGCACAGCTCTGAAAGTAGGGAAAATTGCAAGTGAAGAAAAATCATAGGTTTATTTAAAAATATGAGTTGCTATTTATTATTATTAATAACAACAACAACAACAACAATAATAATAATAATAAATTTGGCTTTTATTTGACAATCAACTTTGAGATCCACATCATACCACATCATTAATACTTTTTTCTTTAACAGCACATCCCATCATGTTTTTATTTCTTTACTTATAGAACTTGGTATCATGAGACTGATCTTTATTAAATGCTACATCACAGTACCTGGCAAAAAGCTTTCCTCCCATCAGGGGCAGTGCAGATCATGTTGTCTGTGTCAAAGTAATGCTTCCAATGACTCTTGCACTCGTTGTTATTTTGCATCTTCAGCGTGACTTCTCGTAGGACACTTGATGCAGCGCTGTTCTGGTGTGTTCTGCCCCAGCCAGCGATTGAACATTTCTCCTGGTCTTCAATGTTTTCGTTTTTTTTAGGAAGAGGAATAGGCTTTACAGCTTTGTTCTCCTTGGCTTTGGACTTCAGCTGTAAGAGAGAAATGAAGTAGTGTTTGAGATGAGAGCCGGTTTGCACTAAATAACCAGAAACAAATGTTGTGAAAGTAGAAAAAAATTACCTTCAGTAGCATGATATCATTTAAACGTTCATTTTCCTTGTAACAAGGATGCTTGATGCATTTCTGTACTTGAATTCTCTGCTGCTGACGTTCTTTTTGACTGATGTTGTGAGCTCCAAGGAGCACTTCCAGCTTGTGTTTTCCATTATATTCAGTGTTGCTAGAAACATACATAACATACATCAGATTTTACTATATTTACTTACTATATAATGTGAATACACATTAAAAACCCAAGTATAGTCTTTATACTTGTAGAAAAGCATTAAAACATACTCTAGACAGTGAGCTGCTGTCAGCACATAATTCTTTTTGATGAGTATACCACCACATTCATGTTTTTTGTTAATCTGAACAGACACCATGTAGGGTCGCGAGTGTGGTTTCGCTTCATTTCCACCGATAATACGACTCTCCATTCCCCCTGAGAAAATAAACAAAAACAAGAAGTATAAAGTACAGAATGCTGAGAACACAGTGCACCAATCACAGTTTTAAACTGTTTAAAAGTAAAACTATTTTTTAAATTGACATTTTAAATATATAATACAGAATACATTACCACAGAACGGGAGGAGAGAAAGTATCAGAGAGATGCTGAAGAACATGTCTGTCAGTCTGTCATACAGTATATCACACTTACATGTGCTCTGCAACATGCTAACTCTGTTAGATTTGAACAAACATCCAATCAGAGCCTTTTAAGGTGTTGAAAGTTACCACTGAAAGTTGAAAGTGTTGACCTCAGTTTTGATGCACAGTGCATGCACCAGGCCAAGCACACCCAGGGATCTTAAGTGGGTTCTGAGGCAGCAGAAATGACACGAAATTAAACTAGAGGTGACTTAAATGTACAGTATTTATTTTACTTTATTGCTAGAAATATATTATATAGTTAAATCTAGAATTACTGCCACCTTAAAAAAAAAAAAACACCTTAACGACTCTCCCTAATCTCTCTCTCTCTCTGTTACCATTTTTTCTTAACAGCCCCCCCTACCCATTCACTCACTCACCCATCCGCACAAACACACACACACCAGGTTTTTCATTAGCCATACACATGTAACTCTCCCTTCTACTCCCGCCTTCTCCATTGTTCATGTAATGAGCATTTTCGGACAGGAGAGTATCCTTTGACCTTGGAAATATGAGGAACTTACAGTACCAACTTACCTTAGACTGAAAAAGCCACTTGGATGAGTAGTGAAACATTTAAGCCTAACAAGAAAGAAGTCCAGTTGCCATGACTCAACATCCAGAAGTGTGTGTGCATGTGTGCATGTGTGTCACTTCAGGACCTGGATATTGAAAAGTCTGCTGGCCTGCCAGGAAATTAAAAAAAATATTACACAATCACAATCTAGGTAGGTAGTGTGGGCATGAACGCTGCATTACCTTTTTTTCAAACAGCAGAAGGGTAAAGAGTGTATGTGGCAGTGATGCAGCTGCTCAAAATGCTCTTGATTATCCCTCTATAAATTGTAGTGAGGATATTGATGAGCTGAGGAAACCTTTTCTCAGCCTTTTCATAAAGTAGAGACTCTGCTTTAGCTGTTCAGGCTTCAGCTGAGATTCTACACCAAGTGAACACCAATAGAATTAGTGCTCTTGACAAACTCTATGGAGGAGCTGTGTATGTTCATTGGAGAGTGGTCCTTCTGTACTCTCCTGAAGTCAAGAATAATTCCTTTAGAGTCCTCATCTCTATATGCTGACGCCATCATTTTTGCTAATGAGACCCAGCATGGCCGTGCCATTGACAAACTTAATAATGTGGTGAATAATGGGGTCAATCATGAAGTGCAGGATCTAGTTGCATAAGAAGGTGTTTAGGCTCAGCAGGCTCTGCTTTATGATCAGGTGCTGAGGAATGACTGTTTTGATTGGTGAATTAAGTCTATGAACAGCATTCGCACATATTGTACAGTTCTTGTGGCAATGACATCATTAGTTAAATTGTTGGACTTGATGTGCTCCTTGGCAACTTCCAGAAGTACTTCATGATAGTAGATGTAAGTGCAACTGGATGGTAGTAATTGAGGCAGGACACAGAAGACTTCTTGGATACAAAAACTATAGTGGTTTGCCTTGAAAAAACTTGGAACGACAGTGGTGCTCAGGGAGATGTTGAAGATGTCAATAAGAACATCCGCCAGATAATCCTCTGAGTACCCTGCTAAGAATGTTATCCTATATCCTATGTTATAAGTATATGGTCTTTGGGAGGAGGGGTGGTTTTCCTCATCACCAGTGTTCACTTTTTTGATGAGTTGTGCTGCATGGTCTTTTCTGCATGGACCGGATGAGCTGGCTTTTGCTTTCCAAAGGGATAAATGCCACTTGAGTATGTAATTGATAATCAATGTTAATGTTATGGCTGTTTGGCATATTTCACATCATAGAAACTAAGCAAGCTATACACACTATTAGAGATTAAGTTTATTCGCACCAGTATCTTTAAACACCAGAATGATTAACCTTCAAACATTCAGGGTACCACAGTTCACCATGCACAGGGAATGACAGACAAAGAGCCCAGGTCTGCTGACCTGGCCTCCTATGTTCCCACATCCCAATCCAATTGAGCACCCATGAGACAAACAAGCACGATCCATGGAGGCCCCATCCCGCAAACAACAACATCCAAAGGATCCACTCCCAACATCCTGGTGCCAGGCACCACAGCACACCCAGGAGGTATTGTGGAATCATGCTCTAAGGGGCAAGAGCTGCCCAGGTGGCACTAGGAGAAACTACACAACACTGGCTATAATGTTTTGCATTGTAATCTAATGGCTGATCAATATATTAAACCTACAGTATGTAACCTGTGTTGATTGCACATGCAGTGTTTAAATGCAATCATGAACTTAATCTGTGAATCATGAACAAAGTGCTAATTGCCTTTCTGAAAGCTATAAGAATTACATAATCCCCATACATAATCCCACGCATAGATAATCCCCTCATACATAATCCCCCAATCCCCAAATGTTCTACCTGACACTTTTTTGAGCAAGTGACTTTTTTTTTTTTAAGAAGAATTTAATGAGAAAACTAGGTTTCTTTTTTGAATTAAATTTTTATTTTCCAACATAATGTAAATGACCATGAAAGAGTTACACAATAAAACAGAAGACACATAATTAATATCCAATGTATATTTTATTGAATTGCAGTTACTTCCACCGCATCCACTATTTAGCCTATAACTTGTTCAATCCATGGATGAAAGTAGGAGAGCTTCATATATACCTCTGGATATTTGCGATTTAAACAGTTTCCACTGAAGGTATATGCAGCCATTCCTTCTGGTTTATTGCCACAGATAAGAGGACTCCCTGAATCACCCTGCAGAGAGAACAAGAGGATAAACATACAAAGTACTGATAAAAATGCAGTGGAGCTTATTAATAAATATAAACCCTTCAATAAAAAAACACTGCAAATTGCAATGGTATAAAAGGAAAAAAAACATTTTGGGACATATTGTTATAGAAAAACAATTTACTTTGATTTCTGACATTGAGAGGACACGACATCATACCACCCGATTATTTTCCTTTACCAGCACATCCTGTTTTAATCCTTACTTACAAAGTGTGTTTTTATTTAGATACAATTGTCTGTATTATATGCTACAACACAGTACCTGACAAAAAGCCATTTTTCCATCAGAGGCCGTGCAGATCATGCTATCAGTGGAAAATATGTCCTTCCAAATTTTCCTGCACTCAAAGTTAAACTGTACTTTGAGTGTGACGTCTTGTAGTACAGCGCTTGATGCAGTGCTCTTCTGTTGAGTAATGCCCCAGCCAGCGATTGAACATTTCTCCTGGGCTGGAATGTTTTCATTCCTCTTAGGAAGAGCGATCGTTTTTACAGCTTTGTTCAGCTTGGCGTTGGACTTCAGCTGTAATAGATTAGTTACAGTAGGTAGTGTTTGAGATGAGAGCTGGTTTGCACTAAATGACCAGAAACAAATGTTGTGAAAGTAGAAAGAAGTACCTTCAATAGCATGATATCATTTGGACGTTCTTTCTTCTTGTAACAGGGATGCTTGATGTATTTTTGTACTTGGATTCTCTGCTGCTGGGGTTCATTTCGACTGATGTTGTGAGCCCCCAGGAGCACTTCCAGCGTGTCCTTTCCAGGGTGTCCAATATCACTTGTGTCACAGATAATGCACATTAGATTTTACTATATTTACTTACTGTAAATTGTAACTACATGCTGAACATCTGCCTTTATATGTGTACATAAACAAGAAAGAACATACTCTACACAGTGGGCTGCAGTCAGCACATAATCATTTCTGATGAGCATACCACCACACTTGTGTTCTTTGTTAATCTGAAAAGACACCATGTAGGGTCGGGAATGTGGTTTCACTTCATTTCCACCAATAATACCAGCCTCCATTCCCCCTAAGGAAAAAAAAAAAAACATAAAGGGCAAAACATTGAAAACATTGCAGTCTGCTTTATATACTGTACACTGCCTGTCCATTAAAAAAATAATAGAAATAAAAACACGCACAAGATTTCATTCAGTCACCTTTAGCTTTAATTACAGCACATGATATGAGAGTAAGTTAATGTGTGAAAATGAAAGTGAAAATTTCTCATGCTCCCAGAACCATTTACAATTTGAGGCATGGAATAAGCCTTTAATACCCTGGTCACTCAGTATATTCAGGTCATCAGCTGAGTTCATTATATTGCCACATAACTTTGCTGAGCCTAAACCTAACCAACTGAAGCAACCCCAGCTGAAGCAACACTTCCTACAGAGGCTTGTACAGGGGGCACTATGCACGATGGGTGCATCACTTCATGTACTTCCCTTGCTACCCTGATTCACACATCGCTTTGGGATAGAGTGACGTGGTCCGATGAATCCAGATTGACCCTATTCCTAAACAATGAAATGTCCAGTGCATAGTGCTCCAAAGTCCAGTCTTTATGCTTCCTAACAAAGTGAAGCATTTTTTTGTGTCTTACTTAAATTGGTTATATACAGTCAAGCCTGAAATTATTCATACCCCTGATAAATTCCGACTTTTATTCAACCAGCAAGTTTTTTCTTCATTAGAAACAACACAGGCGTCTCCCAGAAGATAATAAGACGATGTACAAGAGTCATCATTGTGGAAAGAAAAAAAGACTTATCTTTTATTTACATTTGAACAAAAAGTGGCATGTCCACAATTATTCATACCCTTCTCAATAATCAATAGAAAAGCCTTTGCTGGCCAGCATTTCTCCACCGGTATTTTCGCCCATTATCTATATCGATGCACTCCAACTCTTTCAGGTTGGACAGTCTCCTTGCCATCACCCTGATCTTTAGTTCCCTCCACAGATTCGCAATTGGATTTAAGTCAGGACTTTGGTTGGGCCACTGCATGTTAATGTTTTTGTTTGCTAACCATTTCTTCACCACTTTTGCTGTGCGTTTTGGGTCATTGTCATGCTGAAATGTACACTGGTACCCAAGGCCAAGTTTCTCTGCAGACTTCCTGTTGTTATTGAGAATTGTATTGCTCCTTCTCCATGATGCTGTTTACTGTGATTAGGTTCCCTGGTCCACCGGCTGAAAAACACCCCTAAAACATTAGCTTCCCACACCAATGTTTGACAATGAGAAGGGTGTTCTTACGGTTGGCTTCTCTTTTTTTTTTACACCGAACAATTAAAATTTTTGTTTCATTTGACCATAAAACAGAAGACCAGAAGTCTTCTTACCTCTCTCAGTCTTCTATTTAAGGGTCAGATGAAACAAAAATGAAAAACACCATGAAAAAGGAGCAATACATCAAAATTCTCAGCAGCAACATCAGGCAGTCTGCAGAGAAAATTGGGCACAATCAGTCACCACTCTGATGGAACTGCATAATGGAAATGTATCTGCCTGTATTTCTCCAAATTGAGAAAACCATTAATCCAGTTCCATTTGCAGAAATGCATCCTCAAACTTGCAAGGAACCTCCCTCATGCTTCACTGTCGCCTTCAGACACTCATTATTGTATCGTTCCCCAGCCATCTGGCAAACAACCTGCCTCCTGTTATAGACATACATTTACAATTTGACTCATCAGTCCAGAGGACCTGCTGCCATTTTTCTGTTCATCAGTTCCTATTTTTGTGCATAGCTGGGTCGCTTAACCTTGACTCCACATTGGAATGTGAATGTGAATGTGATTTCCACATGAAGACCATTTCCGGCCAGACGTCTCTAGACTGTACAAGGGTGTATCTGGGTAGTACTGGTTTCCTCCACCTCTGTACATCTTCTGATGTTGAAGAAAAGTACATTGCCTGTTTCTTTGAGGTTCTTCAAAAAAATTTTATAAATCTAAAGTGTTATGTAACTCAGTTTTATAAAAAAAATCACGGTCCTTCATAATTTAGCAGGCTTGGGGCAATTACTTTTTTTTACATATAGCCAGGAAGGTTTGGACAGCTTTTTTCCCTTAATGCATGAAACTAAAAAATATATAATATAAATATATATTTTACTCTATAAAAATATAAATATATCATAGAGTAGTCAATGTGTAGCATGTATAAGATTATAAATTTACTGTCCTCTGAAAATAACTCAACATTCAGCCATTATTGTCAAAATAGCTGTCAACAAAGGTGAGGACACCCTAAGTGACAACAGCTGTACATCTTTCCCCGTGCAAAGTCACATGCCTATTCATCATGTTCATGTGGTTGTCAGTGGCCAGTGGTGACCATTGTATTGATTGTATTGTACAGGAAATTAGAGTACCCAAAGGAAACCTACCAAGCACAAGAAGAACATGCATAAAGTATACCTTAAGCAACCAGAATGTCATATGTTTTATGAACTTGTATATTTTTTGGGAAGTTATTTCAAAAAGTAAACCTCTCAGTCTACTAGATTCAGGTGAGAGAGAGAGAGAGAGAGAGAGAGAGAGAGAGAGAGAGAGATTTTCTACATTCTAGAACACTACTGGAGATTTCAAAACTATGAACTGACATAAGGAATTAAGTAATTAATTAGGTTGACTTTATTATTATTACTCAGTTATTATTTTAAGGCACAAAGGTCAGCTGTTTTCGAACAGATTTTGCAAGAACAGTATTGTCAACCACAGTCTCCAGGAAAACAAGACCAAAACTTACCTCTGCTGCAGTTAAAAGTTAGAGTATCAGCCTCAAAAATCACCAATTATCAGCATTATGAAGGTTATTTCATAGGTTATTATTAAAGCCATTATAAAGATTTTACAGAGCATATGTAACAGACACATCTCATAATCAACTTTACAAAAGAGATTATTGCATAGTCTGGATGCCTTCAGCATTGTTTTACAATGTAAAAGGAATAAAAATCAGAAAAGACTAGAATTAGAAGATGTGTCCAAATTTTTGACCAAAAGTATTATGCACAGTATGTATGTTATGTAAAAAGGGAAAAATATACATTACCACATAAAGGGAGGCCAGAAACCACAATGAGAGAGATGCTGAAAAACATGTCTACTTGTCTGCTTTAGAAACAAATCACAAGATTTCTCTTATATTTCAATAAATATTATATCATAGCCCCTCCTCCATAGAAGCTTTAAAATCTCCCCCACTTCTCATCACACACGGTGCACAGTGCATGCACAATTGCAACGGGGATCTTTTTAGTTGTTTGAGGTGGTTGAAATGACTCAAAATGAAACTAGAAGTGAATGGAAACTATTGGTGAGGATGTTAATTGTTCAAGGAAAAAACAATTGTCATACTGTATATGCTGAACTTGAGGATTGAAGGCTATACATTTTTAATGCATATATTATACAGTTACTTCAAAATTACTGACAATCAATAAAGAACTGGAACAACCCGACATGCTTGTAATAAATATTTCTTCAAATGATCATTTGATCAGAAATTAAATCTATTTTTTTTTATTATTGTCTTATTATTATTGTTTTTTTTTTAAGTTTGGCAAAATCATCGACACATTATTGAATTATTGACAAAATGTTTGAAATAAATGAAAACAATTTGTCTTAAATGAATAAGTAATAAAAAGCGCACTGAAATCACTTGCTGTTAAGACTCTTGCCATCAAACACAACATAAAAGAAATGGTTGCTGTTTTCGGAAAAGAAAGGTTTTGACTATACATTGGGCAAATATATTTGCTCTTTTAATGATATCCTTACATTTCATACACTGGAGAACCAGAAATCAGACACAGAACAATGAGACTCAGATCAATTCGTCTTTTAAACTGGTTGGACAAAACTTTGCCAGTTCTTTGGTATATGCCTGATGTTAAACCTGTGCCATAAATAAAATCTAAATGTTGAGGAGAAGGGGAAGTTATGACCTGTTTTGCGCCAGATTTCATAACAGCATCTAGTGCTGTTTTGGATGAATATAGTGCTTTTCTCTCAAGGTGGCCGTGGCTACATGCGTCACTCAACAGAGCCAATCAACAGGATAGTTTATCAAACAGAGAGACAGAGAGACAGAGTATGTGGAAGACACAAATGATGGTAACGAATCTACAAAGTGCCCAAATCCTCATCAAACAGAATCGAATGCACGACACAGCATGCCTTACTCCAAAAAAAAAAGGCAAGAACCTTGAACTAAAGATGATTGGACACAGTTGCCTGGGTGCTCGTCGTGTGTGGGCAGTGTGTTATAAATCACTTGATTGCATCACTCACTCATGCTGCTTTATCCTGTATACAGGGTCGCAGGGGGCATGGAGCCAATCCCAGGAGACTTAGGACACAAAGCAGGGTACACCCTGGACAGGGCACAGTCCATCGAATGGCACACACAAACACGCACTCACACTCTCATTTACACACTATGGGCAATTTGGGAACGCCAATTAGCTTAACCTTCATGCAAACTTCATGCACACAGACCTTAGCGGGAATCAAACATGGAACCTGGAGGTGCAAGGCGAAAGAGCTAACCGTAGTGCTAAAAAAATGCAGTAATGTGGAATGCCACTATGAAATTAAAAATGGGTCATTAAATCAAACATATCTGCAGCAGTCTGAGGTGAGCTGAACTGAGAGCCCTGAGAAAGCGACTGATAAGCTCAAGCAAACACCTGCACCAATAGATATTAATTAGGAAAGATAACTAAATATTTTTACTGGGATTACTAAATAACAGCGCTGAAGTGGTATGAGTGAATTTATAACTTACAGTCCAATTTACTTCTTCAATTTCTCATCTGTGATTCACTCTCTGATAACCAAATATAAAGTGTATTTGGTTGACGACATAAGTACACCTTATCATAAACTTTTCAAGGTTTTATTAAAAACTCTAAATTTCATTTCTTTGTATTAATAAGTTAGGCAGAATTCTGCTGTACAGAAAGAAAGACAGACATGTCCTTGGGCTTCTGTCTGAAACAATAATATCACTGATTACATGAAAGGTGACCTGCTTATTTTTAGATTTACAAACTCTTTTCCTTTCAACAACCTGTACTAACGCTAGTACATTATAAATAAAATAATCCTTAATCACAAACATTAAATAAAATGAAATAAAATGTTACCATGAAGACACACGCATGAAGGAGTGTACACACAAAAGACACATGAGCATCCTCACCCCTGTACAGAGTAGAGGTGGAGTACAATTACCCAGTCTCACCACAAAGATGTCTCTGAATACTTGCAGCAATTGTATATAAAGACACATGAAAAGCTGGTGGTGTGATCAATGTAGAGAAAGCGTGAGCAGGAGAGAGAGATTTAAAGAAAAGAGGTGACACTGAAGGAGAGAGACAAAGACCAAAGCATAGAGCTGCATAATTACATCATTTACAGTATATCAGTTTTCAGTTTCTCAGCCTTGCATTTTTTAGGCTGTTAAATAGCTAATTAGTAAGATCAGGTGTGCTGGAAGCTAGGAAAACATTACACAAAAACTGTGTAAATTCAAATTTAATGAAAAAATGTATTTGTTACATACATACATTCCATACATAGTACGATAGCAGTGAAATGCTTACACGACTGTTTGTGACCTTGAAAAGAAAAAAAAAGGAAGCAAGGAGGCATAAATGCTAAAAGGAAAGAATAAAAAATATATAAAATAAAATAATTTTTTTAAAGTTAGAATTGTATATTTTTACATACTTTACATGTTTCTACTTTATACTTTGTTATTCTATTTTATAGAGCGCAAGGTCCTTATAGGACCAAGGTTGGAAAACTCAGCTTTAGATGTTTCCCATAGGTGTTAAGTTTCAAAATCAGCTATTCAAAACAATAATCTATTTTAAAAAGCTGAAGTTGGAATTGTCTGTGGACAGAGGTGGACTGCGGCTTTGTAAAAATGAATGGCATAAATAAGTACTGGTCATTTTAAGGTTCAAGGTTAGCTTTATTGTTTATATTTTATTCTAGATCTTGACCACTGGTTCATCTTTCAAAAAAGTCAGTCAACAAACATACAAAACGCCCCATGATGTGGTATGGAAATAAACAAACCAAAAGGTATGGAAATATGGATGAAAATAAATAAACCAAAGACCACAGTGGCTGGATTTGAAAAATGAAAATGTAGGTAAACATGAACAAAACTGAAGAATATTAATTGAGTCTGAATATGGAGGTACCCCATTACAAGTGTCTCCAATCTAAGAGGTAGGTCTATTGGACAATGATTTTATTATATTCAGAATAGGCTTACCAACCATCAGCTATGTGGGTCCCAGTCATTTTGAAACCATTACTATGCATTAACATAGAAGTCTAAAAACTAGACCTTTTTGGGGAAACACTGGAACACTACAAAACAGATCTACTACGTATATACATGAGGTGGAAATAGGGTACAGTAATACAAAAACAGGAAATATCTCTGAAATTGATGGAAATGCAAAGCAAAGATGTAACAGGGATCCGGCCAAGAGACCTAAGGAAAATTTTTCGCTATAAGCTATGGCGCTTGGCAAACTCTTGTTCAAATATCTGGTTTATGTGATAAGGCCCTTTATCACATAGAAAATCATCCCAACCCAAGTGGCAAAATATGTGATGAGACAATAGCTCCAAATATCTGTCAACTTCACAAAAACTATTTGAACAGGAGTGTGGAGATCCACTGTACATGCAGTCGTGTTATACTTTGTATTATACTTTGCATGAAATATTTAGATTTCTCATATTATTAAAACTATATCTCATCATGCAGAAATGCACATCTTTTTGCAGATGCATACTTTTCAAAATAAAACAAATCATGTTCATAAGTACAATCAAACTCTCCTTAGAGTCTTCTTTCTTTAATATACAGAAACTGTACATTTAATGTACAGATCTAAAAGTGATCTCAAGATCTCTCATATCCCTCCATCCTCAGCACTCAGGCAGTCACTGTTGTAAGCATTGCGCTTGTGATTTGTACTGTACATAATCATGGGAGGCTGTTTTTTTCCCAGTTGGGTGGGGGTACTTTTCTGGAGTCCAGCTATAATGTGCTTTCTTTCTTTTTTGACTTCAGAAAGGGCTGGTGAAGTACATCGTGCAACCTTCTTGCCTAAATAATGCAGACATCAAGAAAGTCCAGAGTGTTTTATATTAAAATTAATGAAAATTAAATGAGAAATGAGTTGCATAATTACAAGTTCCTGACAAATAATTAAAAATAAAAATCTGCTCATGCAGACTGGAACTAACCTTTTGTGGTCCGAGTCCTGGACACAACTCCAGCTCTTCTTTTGATGCACTAATGATGCCGCCCAAAGACTGCAATAAAAAAAGGACACACAAGGTTCATACTATATATATGTATTCGCATAATATATATATATACACACACCCACACACACACATAAACACAGGGGTTGGACAATGAAACTGAAAAGCCTGGTTTTAGACCACAATAATTCATTAGCATGGTGTAGGGCCTCCTTTTGCGGCCAATACAGCATCAATTCGTCTTGAGAATGACAGATACAAGTCCTGCACAGTGGCCAGAGGGACTTTGAGCCCTTCTTCTTACAGAATAGTGGCCAGGTCACTACGTGATGCTGTGGGGGAAACGTTTCCTGGCAGTGATGCGCCCATCTAGCACAAGTATTGGGCCTGGGGAATGCAATGATATTGCATCCCAAACCATCATTGATCCACCGCCATGCTTCACTCTGGGCATGCAGCAGTCTGGGTGTTTCACATTGTTCACAGCTCAGGATTTTCTCTGCTGGCACCATTGAAACCGACGTTTGGCATTGGCACGAGTGACCAAAGGATTGGCTATAGCAGCCCGGCCATGTATATTGACCCTGTGGAGCTCCAGATGAATAGTTTTGGTGGAAACAGGAGAGTTGAGGCGCACATTTAATTCTGCAGTGAGTTAGGCAGCTGTGGTTTTGCTTTTTGGAAACAATCCAGGTTAGCACCCAGACATCCCTTTCAAACAGCTTCCTCTTGTGTCTATAGTTACTCCTATTGGATGTGGTTCATCCTTCTTGGTGGTATGCTGACATTACCCTGGATACCGTGGCTCTTGATACATCACAAAGACTTACTGTCTTGGTCACAGATGCACCAGTGCGACGGGCACCAAAACTTTGCCCTCTTTTGAACTCTGATATGTCACCTATAATGTAGTGTGCATTGCAATATTTTAAGCAAAACTGTGCTATTACTTTGCTAATTAAACCTTTCTTGGCTATCAATGAAGATTGGCTATCAGGCTGGTCAAATTTAGCCATGAAACCTGCAACACTAAATTGGTCAGTGTTTCAGTTTCATATATAAAAACACATACACAAAGGTGTTTAAATCAAGCCGGGACTTTTGACTAAAAGAATACATTTAAGAACACAGTTAAGAGAGTTAAACCGCCCTTTATTTCCATTTCCATTGGGCATTTGGTAGACACTCTTATCCAGAGCGACTTTCAGAAGTGCTTTGAAGGTTCAGTCATAGGATAGATCCTTACACTGTTTACTAGGTTGCTAACTAATTCAAACTACCACTAACGTTACACTGTTACACTAACGCATTTATCCCAGTGTTTCACTAGTGCTTGGATACCATCAAGGTCTCCAACTCAAGGTAGGGAGTTTTCTCAGTAAACTGGAGTTACAGTATGATCGAACTGCCCGCTTCATCTTAAATTCTGGCCTCCTAGGAACTCCTTAATGGCCCAAACGTGGAAATGACTTTTGACTGAGGTCAGGACTGTATAGGAGAATGTGGCAATAACTCCTAGCAGAGTTCCTGTAATGTGGAAATGGTGTTGGTGAATGGTTGTGGGTACAGTTCCCAAGGACAAGTTATCTATTGATTTTCAAGGACCAGGCGGTCAACTTGCTAAATGTTTATAGGAACGACTGGAGTGGCCTCTGTGCCACCTCAGCTGGGATCATCATTCACGGATACACAGCCTTCTTTACAATGTTTGCACCTTTCGAACGTAATGCGGCTAAGCGTCACCTATCTGTAAATGCCTGAATTTATTTGAATGCCCCTCATATACATAGATAACAAAAACTCACACAATAAAACACTGACATTAAATATTTTTAAACAGAGCATGCCCTAATGGATAGCTTAAAAATAAAAGCGAGCTCTTACTGAGAATGTGGACAGCAGCGTGATAGCATCAGTTTTGTTGATGGACTTCACTGTGGTCAGACAATCAGTAACCTACCAAAGAGAAACGTACGAGATAACCATGAGGAGTGTGTTCAGAGACCATAATGAGTGGGTGCTATAAGTGCAAGTGCACTCAGACCTTAGACAGGTAATCTTTCTCGACTTGTTCTTTAAGCAGATCTGCAGGCTTTTTCTCGTAAGATTTGTACGTCTCCAAGTAACGGCCAGCTTCCTCAGGACTTTACAAAACACACATATTACACATGTGGTACAAAATCTGGCACACTATAAATGCTAATAAGTGGCTTTGTGAACTCACCTCCAGGCCAGGATAAGTGTGCAGTCGGCCATGATGCAGATCCGGGCAAGCTCCTTCAGAGCATGATGAGGATCTTTCTATTTAAACAGCAAGACGGTAAAAAGCAGAACGATAAACATCTCAGCATCACAATACTGAGGTACAGTGTAAATGATAAATCTTAAGAACTAAACTGAATAATACAGGAAAAACAGTCATGTGCAAAAGTTTGTGCCTCCTCTATTAATTCTATGCTTTTAGTGTAAAAACATAACAGTGGGTCTTAATACAATGGAACCTTGTATTAAACCTTGCATTACAAGCATAATTGGTTCCGGAAGCATGCTCGTTTATAAAAACACTTGTAAATCAAAGCAAGTTTCACCCATAAGAAACAATAAGAGATTATTCGTTCCACAACCCAAAAAAAAAAAACCCAAAAATAAATATCTAAAATAATTCATACAAAATGTAAAGTAAAAATAAAACAAATTAACCTTAACTTTACCTTTGAAAAAATTAAAAGTAAATCCCGACAGATAAGTGTTTGTGCGCTCATGCACTGTGTATATGTGTGTGGTTGTGCGCGCTAAAGTACATACTGTGTGTGGGAAGCTAAAGTAAGAGGAGAGGAGGAATGTCTACCTCCTCTCTCATTTGAGGGGGCTACTATGTGGGATGACTTTCACACACATGCGCGCACACACAAAGGAAACAATGCTTATAAAAAAAAAAACTTTTTACAAGAAACATCTCTAATGACACTTGAGTGTGCGCACACACTAATGGAATCACTGCTGTGAAGTAAAAATAAAACAAATTAACCTGCACTTTACCTTTGAAAAGAATTGCGAAAGAGCAGTGTTTCCATTAGTGTGTGTGTGTGTGTGTGTGTGTGTGTGAAGACGAGAGAAGGAGGGAAGGGGCACGCTCTCCAATGACACGCGTGTACACACACTAATGGAATCAGTGCAGTCTGACAGAAAGAAAGAGAAAATGGATCTTTAACCTTTTGCTTTACACACGCGCCCACACGTTATAATAAACAGTACACGTGCGAGTGAAAGGACGACTTTCACACATACAACACAAAATAAAAGACGCTTTACGTGCACACACATGGTGACGAGTAAGAGTCGTGCACTAAGGCCGAGCAGAGAAGCCTTTACCCACAATTCCGCAGCGCGCGTGAGAGCGGAACCATTGGCTCAGTTGTGATCACGCGACACTCGGTGTCAAAACAAGAAGCGCATGCGAATGCCTCATGATACTTGGTACTCATAAATCAAGACTTGCTCGTTTTAAACATATTAAAAAGTTTTGCTCGTCTTGTGGAATGCTTGCAAACCGGGTTACTCGTAACTTGAGGTTCCACTGTATTAGGCAAATGCACTCTCAGACGAACATCATAGAAATATATTTTCTATGTGCTATTACCTATTTAACAAAAATTAAGCCAAGCCTGCTGATGAGCAATTAATCAAGGCTCATAATTAGCAACACATAGCTGGAACTTACCCTCTTAAATCCTGTGGAAGCAATGAGGGGGTACTTAGTATTGCCCATATGTTTTTTTTTGGGGGGGGGGGGGGGGGGGTTCATTTTCGTTAAACAAATAATGGAACAGTGAAAAAAAGTTATATGTTGTTCTTCGTTGTTGTCGAGGTTGTATTTGCCAAATACTGAGATGAGCGGTATGAGCAGATGATTTTTATTATGTTTTTACACAAAAACACAGAATTAAACACAGAGAATAAGAACTTTTACACGTATGTACACACAAAGGTTGCTGATTTTTTTTCTGTTTAAATTTTAAACCTCTGTGTATTGCCATTAGTTGAGACTTTGAGAGCATGCATGTGCATGTGACAGGCCCACATCATAAAAGCTCACCACATCAACTTGCACGAGCAGCACTCGGAGTGTGAACGCTTGACCCAGATGCTTTAGCCGCTCATGGATGTAGTTTGGGTTTAGTGAATGGTAGCGCACACTGAAAAAACACAGATTACCATATGTAGTTACCATATAAATCAAATGAATGTAGGTTTTAGTCATACAGTTAGTATGATATTACGGTACAAGTCTGGAAGCTGAGTTTTGCTGGACTGGACTGGCTTGAACCATTTCTCTACTCATCTTCTTCTGTCTGGCTTATTGAGCTTATAGACAGTGAAGAAGCTACTTGAATGAGAAGTGAAATGTTTCAAAGCAACCAAAAGAGGTTGGCATGACACAACTCAGCTTCCAAACAACTTCACCTGGCCGACTGAAAACCTTCACACACAATACATTTATTCTTGTAAGTGTAGCTTGAAACATACTTTCTTCCAGTTATTTATAACCTTGTTACTCGGAAAAGAAAAGACAAAAAAAAAAGCATCTGCAAAAGCATGAAGGACACATTGTGGTTTCACACTTAGCTTGTGCTGGAGCATTTCTGCATGCACGCACACATCAAACACACCTCTCTACCTGAGAAAGAGTGCACACGTAGTTCGACCTAATATGTAGTCTGGCACCACTTCTCCAAACTCCCACGGCACACTCCGGACAAACTTTAATATAGGGTTTCCTCTCTGTACACAAAAGTATATGACACCACACACCGAGAACACATGTAAATCAAGCAGAACAGTTAAAAATATTTTTCTTTATGTACCACCATATGTATATGTAAAATAAGTTATAAGGAATACATTCAGTTGCATTATCATTACTCATTGTGAATCAAAAGCTTTTTTGTTCAATATCTTAAAATTCCAAAAGGCAGCTAGAAACTTGGAATAATCATTGTTGAGAAATAACTTGTAGGACAAAATTACATTTTCACACGAGAACTGAGGTTTTGCATTGAAAACGCATAACATCTGATTCTCACTTATGTAAAAAGAATATAACAGTCTTTTAAATATCTTCTCTAATCCAGAAACACATACTATATACGCACTATGACCCCTACAAATAAAATGTTCCTTTACCTGTCTTGGGCTGACGATAATGCTGTTGCCGGACCCTACGGCTGGTGCCAGCACAGTGCGTTCCTCTGTGCTTTGACCTTCGTCCACTTTCTGCCCCTGTACCAGATTCTTCTCGAGATTTCCTGGAACTGTTATTGTTGGCTCCGAACTCTGTCTCTCTGTCTCTCTCCCAGCATCTGTGGATGGTGCTGCAACCGATCCACATTCATCAGATCTCTGTCCCGCAGCTCTGAGCACATCCTTAGGAAGATCTCCAGTTTGTGGTCCATGACCAGGTTGCTCTTTAGCTCTGTTTTTGCTTTGAACAACAAACTCAGCATAAGACAGCGGCTGGCCGCCATCTTTTGGTGCATTGTGGGTAGTCAAGATGTCTGCACCGTCTCTTCTGGAAGAGAGCTTGAAAAGAGAGGCCACCTGTATGGGCAGATTAGATGTGTTACAACACAATATAGATGGGGAAAAATTTATTCAGTTATGAATCATTATTTTGTGTGACGACTCATGTATGGCCACAATTACTCTAAAATCTATAAGTTTTTTTTATTTTTACATTTATAATAGAGATGAACTGATCAATCAGCCAGAGTGGGGTTTGATTGGCAAGGACTGGTGATTGGCCAGTCAACCTCAGATGTAACCGATTCTGTTCTGAGCTTAAAAGCTTCTGAGTGGCACAACAGGAACCCATGATGTTACATTATTAAAAGTCATGCAAGTTAAAAAGTCTCCGATCTGCCTTTTTCTCCAAACTTTGTGAGCAAATTAGTCTCAAACAAACTCATTACATGCCCTTACACAAGTCTCAAAATAAATACAGTGAGCGATCATTAGATGAAAATTGCACGTGTTAGAAGCCACACTTGCAGTTTTGAGACTTTGGAGGCATTTGAGGCAGTAAAAAGCTGCTTCTTTATAATCAGACAAATAAATTATTTACACATTCACATCTGGTGTGGTAGGAGTGAATTATTTGAAAAGTTTGAAATATTATTAGAAAAAATAATTATTAAAAAATAATGAGAGATACATGCTGCACAGGCAAATGTTAAACTCTTGTATTTGAAGTTAGTGCATTGTTTAAAAGGCTGAGCTTGTTGAAGTGAGAAAACTAATTTTATAAGCAACGGTCTACATTTAATTAATCAATAAACTTTTTAAAAAAAGTTTTACATTTTAACAAAACCGGGTGAAAATGTAATATCGAATCAGGATATTTATAAAATCGTGATATTATAGTAACAGGATTTTAGTTGAACCGGCACTTGATATTATTGATAATATGGTATCTGGTGGTTCCCATACCTACAACACAATGCACTGCATTTCATCTCACTCTCACTTTTTTATTTATTTTTTATTTTTTTACCAATGCCAGCTGAACAGCTGAGGGGTGAAGGACCTTGTTTTTGGACCAAACTGTGGAAAAGCTCAGCAGTGCAATGGATTTAAACACATAAGTAAATAATCACAAATAATAACTAGGCAAAAATCTTACTGAGTCCTCACTTTTCATCACATTGACGATTTGTGCAAAAGATGCAATCAAGCCAACTTTAACTAGCTAAATGCATGCATGCAACCTTCTGCAAATAGTTCTCTGCTGTGCTTACAATTCAATAACACTAATCTACAGACTATAGCTAGCTAGTTAGCTAATTAGCTAGTAACAAGTATAACAGTCCTGCACTGCTGCAGGTCATCATTAATTACTCCCAGGTACACTCTACTAACCGGACTTCGTTCTCTGTCTAACGCAGAATCGTCCAGATTAATTTTAAATTTCTTGTTTTCCATTCTCACCACCCCTAAGACAGGTAACTACAAACAACACCGGCGGTAAATTTCCAGCCCAGACTCTGCGCCGAATACAGAAACATCGATGGCATCAAACGGCATCATTGGTATTCGTCCAGCAGAGGGCGCCAGGGGACTTCTCAACTTTCTGTCTCGGGCGAAAAGCGGAACCATTGGTAGGCGGAGTCGCTCTACAGCACTTGTTGCAATAACAAATCATATGACAGCTCGTCCCTGCCAATCATCGTTCGTATCGACCAATCGATCACTGAGTGCTCGAGCCGTTGGCGTTGATAAGATTAATTTATTAAAGTTATAAAAATTCTGTTTAGTATTGTTGATTTGTAGCTGTCTTATATTACGTTGTTTTAAGAAAAAAAAGAAAGAAATTACCTGAGGTATTGTGTTTGGTGATGTTACTGATGTGATGTATGGGAGTTGCCCCTCTGGTCACTACAGTTTGCAGGGTTGCTCTGGCCCCTGCGCTCTGGAAATTCACTGTGCTGTAATGTATCCATCCATCAAACTCTGTAGTCCAACTAGGGATTGTAGAGGCTATTGTATTTTTTCTCATTTTTACGACCAATAAGCCTAATCTGCATGTTTTCGGACTGTGGGAGGAAACTGGAATACCAGAAGTAAAAACCCATCAAGCACAGGGAGAACATGCAAACTCCATGCACACAGACCCCGAGGCAGGAATCGAACCTGGAGGTGCAAGGCGACAGTACTAACCATGTAGCCACCATGCCTTCGCTGTACTGAAAATGGGACAAATAAAGTTTATTTGTCTTTATATGGGACAAATAAAGCAATCTATGGTGATGCGTAGATGGCTAACTTCATCATGTAACGGTGACCACAATGGTTTAAGATTTCTAATGTTTTACCTAGATATTTTGAATATTACACTAACATTTACACATATGCTCAGCTTACTGTATATTTAGAAGACAATGTTGCTTTTCTAATTGCCAGGGTTATACCATGAGTGTACTACAAATGTCACTGTTTTGCGAAAAACAGATATTTCTACACTAACCTTAAAGTTGGGTTTGAGTGTGTGACTGTTGGTCCTTTGGAGACGTCAGCCACATGATCAGCTGAATGCAGTAAGGCAGCGGCCTGTATCAAGCTTGCACTGGCTGAAGTAATGCGAGTGATGTCACCCAGACCATCAGCTGCCTGTCACCTCTGATCACTACTCATTAGATCACACAGTCTGCTTCTATCACTGTTTTACACACACACACACACACACACACACACACACACACACACACACACACACACACACACACACACACACACACACACACATGTGCATGGGAAAAATAGGTTGATGTTTAGGGTTTAGGATGAACCATTATTTGTCATATATAGTGGAATTGCACATCCCGGCATAGCTTAACTTAATTTGGTGGAGCTGGGGCTTGAACTGCCAACATTTTAATTGTTAAATTATTCAAGCAAGCAAGAAAAAAAGCATACGTGGAATTTACACTCAAGAACTCCTCTTAACTCCTAGTTCAGCAAAATACACCAGATTAACATGAAGGCATAGAGCATCAGCACATTAGTGGCAAACAGAAGCACCTTTAAATTACTCATAATAAATATACTTTGCTTTAGATAAAGCAGCATACAGACATTTTAGCTTGTTACTTGGGGCAAAACTTACAAGTTTGAATGCAGCAAAGTTTTCAGCTATTAATTATGCTACACATACACTACATAACATACCATATACTGTATGTACACTGGGCATTTATGTTGAATTGAGATTAACTAATTAAAGAGCTCAAGTCTGAAGAGCTGTATGTAAGTGAGTGTGTCGGTGTGTCCGGAGCGCAGGAGGATTTAGGACGTCCCATCACTGGGCTATGGGGCCCTCAGACAGATGGTGTCAGTTTCACTCTGAAAACATGATTAGTTATGTCTGCCAAAACAGATACACACACACACACACACACACACACACACACACACACACACACATACAAACACACCTTTGGCATGACCTCAAAACATGTCAGTTAATGTCAAAAAGTACACAACTCGTGAGCGTGCGCGCACACACACACACACACACACACACACACACAACCATTTTTGCATCAGTAAGGGAGGCTTGTTTAAATGTCTTAGGCTTGTAAAATGCCATTTGGTTTACATCCAAATCATCTTAGACATTTTTAATGGGGAAAGTTAGGAGCAATCGCTCCTATATCATGATTTTATTTTGATATTCACATCACATACAGGAACATGTAAATGGGTCAGGAGAAAGGAGAAAATGTGTTGCACTACAGTATACGTGTAACAGCACAAGTAATATATCTGAATGTGTCAGTGACGTTTGAAAATTTATAAATGAAAATAGAAAATGAAAAATAAAATTCCCATCCTTTCCAGAGTATAAAGGAGCAACATTAACAACCAACTTTGTTAACATAATGTTTAATAATTCATCCAACATGATACATGCGAAAACCATGGATTTTAAGCATTTACTGACAATGAATCTGCAACACATTTCAAATTACTTTTATGGGATCTTGTATACCAGTAGATTTGTTTGGGAACCTTTTCAGTGATTGAAATAAGACCATTAATTCATAAAAGTTTTTATTTTTATCTTCCTATTTCTTCCTATTGCCATCTCAGGGAGTTTTTCCTTGCCGCCATCACGCTCGGCTTGCTCATCAGGGACAAACTCAATTGCTTGCTTGCTCACTCACTCATCATCTATACCTCTTCATCCTGTATACAGGGTCGTGGGGGCCTGAAGCCTATCCAAGGAGACTTAAGGCACAAGGCGGGAGCACACCCGGACGGGGGGCAATTCATCGCAGTACACACACACACTGTACACATACTCACAATTTTGGGAATGGCAATTAGTCTAATCTGCATGTCTTTCAACTGTGGGAGGAACGTGGAGTACACGGAGGAAACCCACCCAGCACGGGAAGAACATGCACACAGAGGCAGGAATCAAACCTGGCTGGGAATCAAACCCTGACCCTGGAGGTGAAAGGCCACCATGCTACCCAGGGACAAACTGATAATAATAATTCATGCATATTCCCCCTTGTATGTTTCAAATTATTTCCTTAATTGTTTGATTCTGTGTTGCAAAAATGACAATAATACATTGACTTATATATGTGCTGATAGTGCTATGGTGATTTTCTTGTTTCAGTGATAGAAGACCTTGTACATGCTCAAAAAAACGTACTCATTGAAGTTTACTTTTCTAAGATATGCTATCTTCTAAAAGCTTCTAAAATTTCTTACTCTCACTTTCATCCACTCTAAGGTACAATGTTAAAAAATATAAATCTGACATTGTAAAATATAAATTTTATCCTCTTTAGGTCCTGGAAATACAACATTCACTGGTCTGTTACCATGTATGTGGTTCTATCTCTTTTTCCTCTCTCTGGCTGTTGGCACTTTGCCTTGCTGTTAACTGCAGAAATAGTGTCCTCCAGGTCTGCACTCTCTCTCCCCTAGGTCTTCCTCTCCCCTCCCCATCCTGACTGCACACTGGGTGGACTGTGTCGAGCTGTCAGCCCCTAACTGTGGCCTGCTCCCAGATACTTGCAAGAGTGTGTATGTGTGTGTGCGTGTGTGTGTGTGCGTGTGCGTGTGCGTGTGCGTGTGTGTGTGTGTGTGTGTGTGTGTGTGTGTGTGTGTGTGTGCATGGGGGCAGAGGTGTAACAGCTCAAGTCGTACGGGGTGTCTGTGTGCCGTGCCGTCGCCGGCCGAGAAAGAGGACAGATTGGCTTTCCAGCTGTCCAACTAAAGGCCCCGCAAGACCCCTTACTGAGGCTACCACATGCCTTGATATCATACACTCTTACACACACACACACACACACACACACACACACACACACACACACACACACACACACACACACACACACACACACACACACACACACACACACCACATAATCACATAGATAACACACATACATACACATAACATAACACAGGCATATCTTGCTATGCTTATATATCCCAATCTTTTCACACACAAATTTAAAGCAAGCACACACACACACAAACCAAGACACCACACACACTCATAACCGGAACATATAAATTTCAGTCACATATATACTCTCCTGTGCCAAGCGTGCCAAATTGTGTTACGACTTACGACCTTTCTTTTTACACACAGGGCACCAAACAGACCGCTCAAACCTGCTCAAAAAAACACACACACACACACACACACACACACACACACACACACACACACACACACACACACACACACACACACACACACACACACACACACACACACAGTTTATGGAAACACTAACAAATGTAATATTTGCTGTTTTAATTGTAATAAGGCAAGAGCATTATAAATAAAGCAAGAATAATAAATGACAGTAACGTTAATAATATTAGAATATTAGAATATGCAATAAATATAGAATTTATGTGCTGCACCAGGACATTGGCGGCAGATCCTTTGGGGGCTGTGGATTGTGGGATGAGGCCTTTGTGGATCAGACATGCTAGTCCCATGGGTGTTTGGGTGTTTGGCCCCCATGTATGGCAGACTGTGGAGCACTGTGTGTTCTAATACATTTCCAAAAAATTTTCAGCGATTCCAAATGGTCCCCTCAGACATGGGGAATTGTGCTTGGCTGCCAATGAGCCTGTCACCAATTTACTGGTGTATAGTTGGTGATACAGTTGGTACTCAGTTCTCCTGTCAGTGGCCATAATGTATATATACATATATGGTTGCGTGGGGCCTGAATCCTATTCTCGGTGCAAAAGGCTAGGAATACTCTAGATGAGGTTTCAACTCAGCCACTGAGGTTGTACAAGCCAGTTTGGTCTTAGTGTTGGTCCCAAGCCTGAATAAATAAGGGTTGCGTCAGGAAAGGCATCCAGAGGGGGAAAAAAAAAAACAGGCCAAATCTGTATATGGATTATGAAAAAGACTGGATCAGTCGAAGCTTGGGTTAACAATAACCACCTTAGGTACTGTTGGTCAGCAGGATACCTTTAGAAATTAGGCTACTGTTAACTGAGAAACAATGACATGCCCAGGACATGTCCAGGGATTCCATTCAGGCAACCTATAAAGTTTGTCTTTGGATGGTGGGAAACTGGAGAACCAGGAGAAAAAAACAGTCAGTTCTATGAAAAACATGTAAAAAAAAAAAGTCAGACATTGTTCTCAAGAGCTGGGAATTACGAATGTGAGAGAAACATTTTCTGTGATATCCATTCATATTCCTACCTGTAGCTACATGAGCACACTTTACTTTTTCTGTGAATTGATATGTACGTATATATTTATATAGAAAATATACATCTAAAAAAAACTTGGTCATAATCTTTGTCTGCTGTACATTGTTGACAATGTAAAAACACTCATTCTTTGACACTGATAGCACTCATCCACATACTGTGTGTTGATGGTCGCACACAATTCTGCTGTTTTCTGGCAAATTTTAGTTTTGTCTTTGCTATATTAGAAGATGAAGGATGCTTAAATGTTTACATTATAACCTCTGCTTCATTAGCTAAATGAAGACAATTTACGCAATCTTTCACACCTTACCTTTACCCTATGGACAACCTTTTGTTATGCCATCAGACGTATTAACGATTTCTTAATCTAAGCCGAATTTCATCACATATTTCTGCAATTCCTATTCTCTGTTACCAGAATCGATATCTAAAGGTAAAGACAAAATCAATCAAACAGCAACATAAATTAGCACTATGTTTAAGTTCATCTTTTATTGTAACATAGACGTATAATTAAGCATGTTTTTTGCTGTCAGGTTATGCCACCGGTCCCTTTTTCCCAGTGCTGCACATTATAATTCCCAGTTTGGCCTTGTTAGCTACTCTATTCTACATTACCTCTCAGTCTGCTAACCTGGGAATGCATATTCCCAACACTGCCTGTTAGCTACACTATCACAGCATGGTCTCTCATTGGTCCCCGGTGACTTTTCTGGTGTGTGTGTGTGTGTGTGTGTGTGTGTATGTGTGTGTGTGTGTGTGTGTGTGTGTGTGTGTGTGTGTGTGTGTGTGTGTGTGTGTGTGTGAGAGAGAGAGAGAGAGAGAGAGAGAGAGAGGAGGGGTTCTAGAGAAAATGTGTGTGGAGCCCTAAGGAGCATCAGGTAGTCTTTTGGGGCAGATAAGGCCAGGCTGTGGTTTGTCTGTGGACAGGCTGTTTCTCAGTTGTGACAGTAAGCAGTACCCTATGATGACAATTCGACAGAGACCGTCTGAGAGATGGTGGAAATAGTGTATACCATAAGTTACTTACGTTTGAAGAATTTGAAGACAAATTATCTATGAAAGAAGTGCATAAAAACATACAGCACTGTGAAAAAGTTTTGAACCACCCCTGATTTTTTCATATTTTGACTTTCTTGTGCTTTTAATCTAGCCTTGAGGAATATTTCTCAGGCTCTCTGAAGGACCGTTCTGCTCTCATTTTTGGCAAGTTTTTGTATCTAATTTTCAGTCCAGTTGCTTTACCTGGTTTCCGAGATTTTTTGTGTTTGTTTCTTAAGCCACACAGTGACCTATAAATCATTAAAGCATTAAAAAAAAAAGTCATGAACCAGTGAGAAACAGGTACAGATGATGACAGATGTTTAGGCAGATGATTAGTATACTGGTGATGCTGAATGCTGAGTGGTTGGAACAGACAAGAGGGGAAATAAGGTTGCTGCTGACTTTGTTAACAAAATGAAGGGTGGTTCAAGACGTTTGTACAGTACAGTGTATAAATGATATACTGTAGAATAAAAAGAAAAAGAAAACAGCCATTTCCTTAAGATGTGATTTATTTTGTAATAAATTAGATGTTTCGATGAATGAGATATTCTGAAGAAATGGGGCAAATATATCTGAGAGGATGTATATGCATCAACAGAGGTCAGGTGCTAAGATAACTAAGACACAATTAAAAATGGTGCTGCATGCGCCCTCTGCAGTGCCCAAGGGAGAGAGAGAGAGAGAGAGAGAGAGAGAGCATAGTGCTGGCTCATTAGAGGTCTGGAAATGGGCATTGTAGATTGACAATTTTAACATGGTAGAAAATAATCTTAGAATGTAAGGATTTAACAAAACCATAATTAAACAGTAGTTTAAGTGACTTTCATGTTTCTTTATTCGGAAATTCTCACCCATTATACCAAGAACACAATCTTTCCATCCTAAAAGCAGAGATAAAATAACACCCCATGTCTGCATTCCTCCTTCGCCTGACCTACATCCCCCCTTGTGTGTTGCATTGTTGTGTGTTTGCAGGGTACTGAATGCAATCCTCCTCCTTTTTCAGGGGCCACTGGGGGAGCCGGGTCCTCCAACACAGACCACCAAACAAACAGCACAACAATTTAAGCAGAAAGGGGTGCGAGTCGCAGAGCTGGCCGTGACAGCATGGTGTCCGCACACTGTCGCCATTGTAAGCACTCACATGCCGTATTGTGCCGCACAACATCATCGCCTCACAGCATCTGTTGCTGATGGAGGCGGGCGCAATGGTCAGCCGCAATGGATTGAGTAACGCTCGGGCACGGGGAAAATGTTTGCATGTGTGCATGCATGCAGTGAGCTTTGTTTTGACTATTTGATTAAATGGTGCCATGTTCTGATTCAATCACATAACAATTAACTAATTATTCTGTACTTGGCAATATATTTCTTTGGGTTGTATGATGTTTAAGGCTAAATGCAGCACATGATGGGCAACTACTTTACCCCATATGTTCCGCCTAGTGTGCTGTTATCTGGAATTTACTTGTAAAAAAAAAAAAAAAAAAAAGCATTGAATGCAAGATTAGGCTTTATAAATATATGTAATATTTTTATGTAATATATATAAGTAATTGTTCTTTGCTATTTTACTTAGAAACATGCCACAATTCAATGTTGCTTTCTTACATAATATGATGTTATTTACTCACTTAAAAAAAAGAGAAAAAAGTAGAACTATAAAAAAAAAACTATATAAGAATCTGCATACTCTTCAAAATAATTAAAAAAATTAATGTCAGTTTTAAAGAATCTTTTTTTTTAGGTAATGTCTAAAGCAAGTTTTCTTCTTTATTGTAAAACACATATTATTCAATGTCAATTTAATTACAACAAAGCAATCATAATAAAAACCACAGTTAAGCATTTAATTAATGTTAGTTAACTATTAGATGTTTATTAGAAGCTATATAGATTTCTAATCTCTATCCTAAGGAATGTATGGCTTGAAAAACAGTGCTCAATAAATCCAAAGTGATGATAAGAGACAATAAAGCATAGCCTATAGACTTGAATAAATTAATTTTAATTAACAAGGACTTTTATTTAGATGCGCGATATTTTTTTTTCTAACACAGGTTTGTCATGTAATTGCCCACATGCCGAGTTTGAACAACTTCTGAAGAACAGGTATCTTACATGTCGCTCGTATCCTCCCTGTTTATATCCTCGATCTCTCATTCTTTCCTCTTTCCTTCCATCAGCAGGGCTTAATTGCCTGTAAATGTCATAGGAACTGATTTGTCAGTTTTCTTCCACTAAATAAACCCATGTTGCCCACCTCCTCCACCCTCGCTCACTATCACACACAGCCGCATACAAACCAGTGGCTAAATTAACTCTCTCGCCTTGAGTCAGAGCTATTCATTAGTGCTGGAAAACACCCAGAGATTTAGAATTAGAATTTAAGCACAGGAACACACCTAACAACATTTATCCTGGATGTGTGTGTCTCTCTGTGTGTGGACATACAGGGTCACTGGGGAAATTAAGCCCAGTAGACTTTATGTCTTGCCTTGTTATTGTCGCAGTGTGTGTGTGTGTGTGTGTGTGTGTGTGTGTGTGTGTGTGTGTGTGTGTGTGTGTGTGTGTGTGTGTGTGTGTGTGTGTCTGCATCAAGCCAGCTCCAAACTCAAACCCTGACATACTAATTTTTTTTTCACATATTATTTTTTTGTCTTTACACATTGTCTTTAATCACTGATGATTTTATAATGATTTGTTAGTCAATAACTGCAGAGAGGATCAGATTACCAAACATCACTAGTTTTATCTTTGACTTTGTTCACACAGCAGGGTAAATCTAGATTATTTCTTTAATCTGCATCACAAATTACAAGAGATCAAACAACTGTCTGTTTTTTATACTTTAGTTGCATTTGCATACATATCTACCATATACTACAATATAGTAAGTAAGCATTCTCTAAGAGTCTCTACTCTAAATCTTGAATCTAAAAAATGTTTATGTGTATTAGCCTGGCAAAATCCTTCACAGTGAAATTTTGATATATATATATGTTATATATAGGATCCTAAACACTATAGGCTTTCCTGTTATATTTTTGCATGTATACCACATGAGATTACTCTCATAAGTAAAAAAAAAAAAAAAAAAAAAAAAGTAAATAGCATTTAAATATATCAGACATACAGAAGGACATGAGCTTTTGGTTTCCAAAAGTATTGAGAAAAAAAAAATGAAATTCAGTGTTTTAATGACATAATGACAAACAAGGTCATAAGAGTAATTTGATATTTTATACAATGAGGTTGCTATACAGCAATCAAAATTTTCTTTTATAGTGTAAAATTGCTGGATTTGACCGGTGCACAGAGACATCTGCAGTATCATTTGCATCTGGTATCACTTGCTCAGTTTGGTTTGTGCACACAGAGACGATTATACAGAGTGATTGTCTTTACCACTGCAATTCTTAAAATGGTTTCTTACATATTTGAGTAATATATTTCATATACTATAAGTAGACTAAACAAATCCTTATTAATGACAGTGTTTAACATATATTAAATACTGACTTAGGAATATAGAGTGAATGCACAGCTAATGTCTCAGTCGTACATTGCATCTTGGTTCTGATCCATGGATTTCGGTGGTCTGTTTTCTGGACCACTGCCATTTTATTTATTTATTCATTCAATCTTCTATTCAATAAATGCTGGAAAGGTTTTGCATGTAGCACAGTTCCCAACAAAGGAACAAAGACAAAAACATACATTTGTACAGAATCCCCGCTGAGACTGATATAGACCTCAGAGAAATTATTATATTAGCCAGTGCAGTATTTCTATCCTGAGATACTGCAGTTGACATCACTCTATCTGCTATTCTGTATGCTTTTAATGGGCTCCACTCTTATATTTAATCTGCTGAACATTGCGGTGCAGAAGAAAAATGTCTGATGTTGTTACTGTATATTGGAAGTAAATGCAAATCTAAGGTTACTTAAAATGATTATTTTTTCCTTAAGTCTAGTAGGCAGAATGAATCTTTTTAGATTATTTTAAATTTAATTCATTTCATGATATATACTAAGATACATTAAAATGACAGCAAGGCTGGAGATCATAACCTCAATGATCATAACTTTAAAGGTGAATCCTGTTGGCTGGACATAACTCGACCTACAGTTGGAAGAATGGCAACATTCGGTAATGTGACTACATACAGTCTATACTTTAAGGTATACTCAGTCGCTTAGTGAGGGTCGAGGGTCGGGCCTAAAGCCTATCCCTGGGGACTTGGAGCACATCCTGGACAAGAAAACACTATCACACAGGCAATTTGAAAAGGTTAAACAGACTAAACAGCATGTCATTGCACTGTGGGAGGAAACCTGAGTACCCAGAGGAATCCCATCAAGCACAGGGACGTTATGCTAGAATCGAACCCTCGACCCAGGAGGTGTCACTATGCCACTTTCCTGCCTTACTTTAAGGTATAGAAAACACAAATAACTGCTTGATCTCCTTAATCGCATGATGGTGAACAATCTGGGACTTTGAACCGAAAGAGGAAGACCTTTTGGGCTCTCAACCAATAACCAATAACTTTAACATTACAAACTAGATGAATTCCCTCCTTTTTTGGTTTTATGTGTAAAGATATATGCCTATTATTTACATATCACATTTATAGGCAAGTACGACACCTAAAATCTAGTTTATAAAAATTTGTGGGCTTGTTGTAAGAACAAATAATAGCTACGGGAAACAATTTGGTAACCATATTCTTACATGTACATCTAAGAGTAAACTCACGTTCCAATAATACTTAACGTACATCCAAGTATATTTCAGGCAATCTTGATAATTGTTAACAGTCCCACACTAGCTTGGTTTTTGTCATACCATTCTTGGATTTTGTTTAACAGTGCAACATAAATCTTGATTTAACTGGGCAAAATGAGACACATGTCCACAAACCGAATGATGTTAAACTGCAGAAACCATTTCTTGTTTAAAAATGCCACAAAACTGAAGTTGTCTGAAGGTCTGAATATGTTTCAACTTCTGCGCATGATGTCTTATCTCAGTCCATAAAGACTGTTTGTTAACTGTGTGCGGTCTGAAGCATTCTGTGTGATATAAGAAAGAGACAGAGGAGCTCTGTCTTGTTAAGTCCTGTCAAGTCAAGTCTCAAAAGTGGAAGATTTGTGTTTGGATGTGTGTGTTTTCCAGCAGGTTCTCCCATACACACAGCTGTGAACAGTGTGTGAGGGGACCAAAAGCCCCAGACTGCACTACACATCCCCCTGGCAACAAGACACCACTTGCACCCGTAAGTGTGCGAGGCACACACACACACACACACACACACACACACACACACACACACACACACACACACACACACACACACACACACACACACACACACACACACACACACACACACACACACACACACACACCATTCAGAATGAGCATCTTAGTGATGAAGGGCTCCAAAAAGCAGTATGTGAGGACTGTCTAACAGCTATTTCTTTCTCTCTCTATTCCTTGTCCTTGTCTGTCTTTCTCTCTCATGCCATCTCTTTTCTGTTCTTCTTCACACAGAGGCCTCTCTCTTCTCCAATGGCTCTTCAATACTCTACTGTCAGCTTTGCTGTATGGTGACCAGATCTTATTGTGCTTCCCACAAACAGTTTGTGTATGTGTGTGTGTGTGTGTGTGTGTGTGTGTGTGTGTGTGTGTGTGTGTGTGTGTGTCTGAGTGCGTGTGTCTGTGTGTGGATGTGGATGTGTTAGAGAGAGAGTGATAAGAAGAGCTCTAAGTATCTATGATATCACTGCACGAGGTAGACATGCGTTCTTTTGTTCTGGGCCTCTGGCAAGACCTCAAGCTGAGATGTAATAGTTTGGGCTGTCAGGTTCATGCTGCTGTTTGTTTGTGTGTGCGTGTGTGTGTGCGTGCGTGTGTGTGTGTGTGTGCGTGTGTGTGTGTGTGCGTGTGTGTGTGTGTGTGTGTGTGTGTGTATGAGTCAGTGCTATAACACAATGTTTGTACTGTGGGGGTTTGTAGACAGATGGTTGTCTGGTTATCTATTCCACTGTGGCAGCAACACATCCATATCTTAAAAACTTTCATTCCAACTTTTATGTGTCTTGTAGTAATAATAATAATAATAATAATAATAATAATAATAATAATAATTGCCAACCATCATTTAGTTCAAATGATATGAATTTTTTATCAGTTAATATATAAATTTTTATACAGGCACTGTGATACAGGTCACCTAATGATGATTCATAAATAATTTTCATATGGCTGTTTTTTATGGTAAATGTGCTGTTGATTTTACCCTAACAGTGCATTTAAATTGGATTCAAAATAAAAATGGCAGTAACAATATTTTTTATAAAAGAAATCACATTTCATATCAGTAGCATATTATATATCATAAATATATATATTTTTTGCCATTTTTATTTAGACGATATTTTCTTTACGCATTGTAAAAAAAAAAAGGTTTTGTATTTACAAATTTTTTTTTTTTCTGGCAAAGTGTGGAGAAGTTGATATTAGTCCATTCATTAATTTTCCACATCTATAAAACTCACACACCCAATCATATACCATCTGCAATTTAGAAAATGAATCACGCTAACCACTGAGCCAGGGTGCCCAAAATTTACATTTAAATTTGATGTATCCTCCAAACCAATAGATGGCAGAATCACACAACCTATTTGCTCTAATGCAAACATAGCAACTCTGATTTTTGCTTTAAATTTATTTTAGATCTACTGACCTAGACAGGGCAATTATTTCTCTGGTAGGTGCATACAGGGCTGGTTGCCAGCTTGCCACCTGATAGTATCTGGAAAGTAGAGGAGTAAAGTATCTTGCTCAAGGGCCCAACAGTGGCAGCCTGATCAGCAGTCCAACACTTTAATCACCAGCCTACGTCATAATACCTATCATTTAATTATTTTTTGAGGCAGCACAGTGGCATTATGGTGAGCACTGTGGCCTTGCACCTCCAGGGTTAATGGTTCGATTCCCACCTTGGGTCTGTGTGCATGGAGTTTGCATGTTCTCCCTGTGTTTGGTGGGTTTCCCTTCAGGTATTCTGATTTCCTATCAAAGTCCACAAACATGCAGATTATGTTAATTTGCATTCCCAGAATTGCCCGTGGTGTGTGCCCTGCGATGTCTTGGCACCCTGTCCAGGATGTACAGTACCCAGCCTTGTCCCCTAAGTCTCCTGGGATAGGCTCCAGGCACCCTACGATCCTGTACACTGGATACGTGATACAGTAGAGGAATTAATCAATTATTTTGTGTGTATGTGTGTGCCAAGGTTTTAAAGTCAAAATGGCTGACAGTACCAAAAATTCAGGTAATGTCTATGGTATATGGGTTCACACAGAAAATCACTATCTTCTCAGAAGCCTAAAGAATTTACAACTATATTTGGAAAAGATTCCAATGATTTTGCCCCATTACACAAGCTGATCACATATGGAGAAAAGCGCAAATATATCTGTGCAAATATATATGATATATATGCGCTTTTATTTATATCAATAAATAATGTGCAGTATATAGTCTTGTTTGATGTAAGAACATTTTTAGTGTCTGTGTTTATATTTCTGCTTTTGTATGTCTAAGCGGCCGAGCCTCTTGCTGCCTGCTGTGGATTTTCTGGCTCGCTCATTAAGCTGTGTTCCAGCAGTGATACTTTCTTTAATATTCATATTCTCCTTGTCATTCCAGGGTAATCTGTGTGGTGTGTGTGTGTGTGTGTGTGTGTGTGTGTGTGTGTGTGTGTGTGTGTGTGTGTGTGTGTGTGTGTGTGTGTGTGTGTGTGTGTGTGTGTGTGTTTCACACCTGTGTGAGACCCTCGCTGTGCTACAAGCCTCCCTGCACAGAGACACAACGCCAGTAAACACACATCAGTGTCCCTCAGCAGGAGAGGACAAACAGAGAGAGAGAGAGAGAGAGCAAGAGAGAGAGAGAGATTTTATATTGAAATAATCGTGCCAAAATAAATGCAGGAAATGTTCTTTTTGTTACTGTTATAAAGAAAAACAATAACTCATTAACATTAACTCAAATGTTTAATTTTTATTTAATATTGTTAGACAACTCTCTCTCTCTCTCTCTCTCTCTGTCTAACTCTCTCACTCTGTCTAACTCTCTTTATGTCTGTCTCTCTAGTTTTGGGTCAACTCCAACTCTCTGACGCTTTCTGACAGTATGCTAATAAATGTAAATGAGATTCCAGGCGAGCCAAGCGGCACCTGACCTGCAGAGACCGGGAGTGACCTGTGTGTGTGTTGCTGGGTGTATCAGAGTGTGTGTGTGAGAGTGTGACCATGCCCCTTCTAACAGAGCACACTTTGTAACCCACACCACCCTTTTTGCTCCAGTGGCCAGTGTATGCATGAGGACATTAGGACATCTACCACGTTATATGTCTTTTAGCATGGCAACATCTTAGCAATGGCGATAATGCAGGGACTGTATGTGAAGGTCAGAACTGACTGCTTAGTTATTTACACGGACTACAAATGAACACATCAACAGATATATTCAGGCAAGATGACTTTATTTTTAAAGAAGACGTTAGTGTATATTATATTATACATATATTGTATAAGTGAATACTGATTTTAGGTCAAAGCTTGCCATATATTCTACAATAATTAACCAGCAAAACTTTATTTTCCTTCTACCTAAAACACATAAAGGCTGACTTTTAATTTTTTTCCCTTTTCCCATGTTTAAAATCCACCATTAATATTTTGCTGTAAAACAAAAACATGATCCTGATAAATAATCAATTGTTACTTGTAAAATACTGAAACAATGAACAGCCACTAAGACAACATGTAATATTATGTGAGAATGTAAGTAGGCTGTCTATCACAGTACTGGGTTAAACTTTAAAGGTTGCATGTGCTGTCTTTACTGAGGTCTAACAAAGCCCAGAGCTGAAATGCTAATAACTGTATTGTGTTAGCTTTGACATAATTTTGTTTTGTAATGTCAACTAAACTAGACTAAACTAAACTAAAGTGGTAATGAATGTCATTCCTAACTGTTAGTTTTTTATTAAATGATCCACAGGTGGCATAGTAGAGTAGGGGTTAGCACCGTGGCCTTGCTCCTCTAGGGTTCAATTCATGCCTTAGGTCTGTGTGTGGCATGTGCATGTCCTTCCCTGTGCTTGGTGGGTTTTCTCTGCGTACTCCGGTTTCCTCCAACAGTCCAGAGACATGCAGAGTAGGCTAATCAGTGTTTCCAAATTCTCCATAGTGTGTGTGTGTGTGTGTGAGTGTGAGTGTGTGTGTGTGTGTGTGTGTGTGTGTGTGTGTGTGTGTGTGTGTGTGTGTGTGCACACCTGTGTGCTCTGCGCTGGTTTGGTGCCCTGTCCAGGTTGTCATGTCACGGGTCCCCCTCAGGTCCCACGGAACTCGGCTACAGGCCCCCCATGACCTACTCTTTTCTTACGGCACATTAATTGTTTTTATTTACGTGACATGCAATTTTTAAAAGTCTTATGGCTCACTCTCTTAACATAGAAATATATCTGGCTGAAGTCCAGAAAATCATGAAAAGCAGTTAATGCATCGACTATGTTTGTTATGATGGAAATGTTAAGGACACTTCTTTGCCATTCAAAAGGTGTGAAGAAACATTGTTAATATTTTGTACATATTGACAGTTCACATTTTATGGATCTTATTTGGTTATTTTTGGCAACAAAAAAAAATCAAAAACAGCAGAAAGAAATTATGTTATTTATTAATTATTTATGTATTAATTTATTATTATTATTATTATTATTATTATTATTATTATTATTATTATTATTATTATTATTATTATGTTTGGCCAATTTCAAATATAGATTTGAAAATCATGTTCTATACAGGTTTATGATCAGTCATTTCTATGTCTCTTGCAGATACAACCTGATATCCCTAAATGGTTTCTCTCAGTAAGTGTACATTTTCACACATGCTAACTGACTCACTATCACCACTATAGAACAATTCAGTCTATCTTGTCTATACAAATGTGCAGCCATGCCATAATTTGTAAAGTTGGGAGTAATTTACATTGTGGCCCAGTTTAAGAGGACAGCCGCATTTATGAATTCTGCTGAGCATCATGCTTTGACCCTGCCGGCTGGTTTTGGCATTCCAGCAGGCTGGAGAAGAGAAGGTCTGACCCTGCTCCTCTCATCTCTCTCTCTCTCTCTCTCTCTCTCTCTCTCTCTCTCTCTCTCTCTCTCTCTCTCTCTCTCCTTCTCTTTGTCCTCTCTCACTTTCTCTCTCTCCCTCCCTGCAACTGCCCTTGGGCCGGTGTGTCTTCAGGTTTGTGCTGGTCAGCACAACGTCTGTCTGCCTTCTGGCTGAGTTCTGCTGTCAGTACAACTCCAGAGGGTGTGTGTGTCTGTGTGTGTGTAGTTTGGCACTGATGTCAGTTTGCCCCAGAAGAGAAAAGATGTGTATATGTTTAGGGAGGGTGGGTGAAGGGGGAAATGGTGAGTGTGAGAGAGGTTGAAGTAAAGTGGCTCCAGTCCAGACCTTGTCTATAAATGACACACTCACACACATAAACCGTTTGCCCTTTGCTGTCTCCGTCTCTGATGTGCAGCAGAGTGCACCAGGGAGTAAGAGGAGGGCAGGACAGCATCACTCACACGAAAAGCATCACTCGTTCAGACAAACATGTCCTCGCGCTAACTAACCCACACTCACACACTGTGGAAAATAATAATGATTATATTAAAACAATTCTGGTGAAAAAAAAAGAGAAAAAAAAATAATTGGGTAATTTTTTTATCTAATTTGTTTCATTTAATATAATAACAAGTAAATTTACTTTTGTCATGAAAATATACTAATTATAATTGACTATATTGTCTCGGTAAAATGAAAGCAGTATATTTCCTGCTCTTTTTAATCATATGAAAAATCTAGCTTTAATCAAATGTGTGGAAAAAAACTTTAAAATATAAATGTAAAATTTATCAATAAAAAATCCTTTTTTAAATTAATTATTGGCAGGTGTACTGTAATTTGTGTATGTCTTTTTTTTCATCACTATGTGTATGGGTTTTTTTTCATCCCTACCGTTCATGTGAATATTATTTGAATTCCATAAAACTAAAATTGAAATAAAATAAATATAGGATTAAAAATAAAAAATCTGTCTGTGTTGAAAAACATGAGGACGGTAAAATTTGTTCAATGAAAGCAGAGCAGAGCAGAAAAAATATTTATTATCTCAATTATAGAAAAACATCTTATAACTTATGCATATGTATGTCAAGAATTATAAATTAAACAGAATTACTGCACTAATTATTTATTATATTAATACTAAATATTTAACTGGATATTTATTCAGTAAAGATGTAATATCTGGTCTTACGGTAACTGAGTAAGGACACACACACACGCGCACACAAACTGTTTATGATGCTCTTAAGTACTGTATTGTGCCTTTCTCCTACCAGTACTTATTGTATTTGCTTAGCTCTTATAGTGAAGTGAGATATATAGCTAATGCCGTTTGGGAATCACTTGTAGGGAAGTGAGATAGATGGTGTTTGCTAGGCTTCCTCCACTGAGTTCTTTATTTCTCTCTCTTTCTCTCTCTCTAGACCCTATTAATGAGATGGACCTCCGGGTAAGCTCTTGGGGATTGCTTCATTATATGTTTTAGCCTAAGCAAAATTCTACCTCTGTTCTCAAATGAGTTAAATTCATGTCAAGTCAACATTGAGACACTGAGCACGCTACTGACATTTCAGGTGCAACAGGAATGATAATTTAAGCGAAAAAAAAAATGAAAATGATACAGTTGACAAGATTCCTTATATAAAAACACTGTAACCCCATAAAATATGGCTTTCTTTTTCATATTCCATTCTGCCTTATAGTGTGCATTAATGATAAATTAAAACTTTTGATATTTTCGAAATATCAAATTAAATCTGATGATTAAAGGACATTTCTATGGTTAAAAAAGGTCTGAATCATTTCAATTTAACAATTTTTCCAATGACTATTGGAAACAGAAGCAAACAAATGGAAAAAAGAAATTAAGATATTTGAATGAATGTATTTGCTGTCTATAAATAAAATGCACTAGGAATATATTAATAATCAATAATACATTTGAATTTAACAAATTAACAAAGTGTTCACATAGCAGCATGTTGGTGATCAGAGTATATTACCCTAGTAATCTTACAATACAGTAAATCTGGATTAGGAATTTCATGATAACATTTTGTCATCCCAACGCTGTCCCTGTAGAATGTCTACCCAAGCAGCACTAACCGTGAAAAACTAACCCGTCTAGCAGAGCACAAAGGCCAGCTAACCCTTGCTCAGTATCTTCCAACTCACACACACACACACACACACACACACACACACACACACACACACACACACACACACACACGCACACACGCACACACGCACACACGCACACACGCACACACACACACACACACACACACACACACACACACACACACACACACACACACACACACACACACAAACAGACTCCCCACGATGTGGCGGCGGGTTGACAAGCCTGTCTGCCAAACAACTCAATTAAGCAGAAAAGAAGGGGAAGAAAAGCCGAGAGAGAACAGAGAAGTGAGAGAAGGGGAGCGAAAGAAAGCGGCCTGTTCCCTGTCAGCTGCACGGCCAGGGTGAAAGGGGGCTCGCCGAGAGAAAAGAGTGGAGCCTGGAAGAAAAGGGAGAGTGAGAATAGAGGCCGAGCTCTGTGATGTGTTAACTGGCATTGCTGCCCTCGGGCAGGCTCAGGGAAACAGGTCAAACTGGGAGCCACAGGGTCATTGCCACGCCAACAGAGACACCGAGGCTGGAAAGTGTGTTAGTAAGTGTGCGTGTGTTTGCTCTTCTCTTCACGTTAACTGAGTTAACGGTGCCAGAATGGACACAAGAAAAGTGTGGGTGTTTGCTTTCCTCTCCACACAGTGGACAGTTTGAAGACTTAAACACTTAAGGAGCGTATTTTTCAACCAAATTTTATTCAAAACTATAAATCACAAACACATAAAGATTTAGGATGTTCATGATTTTCTGGCACATGGATTATATTTAGTAACAGACATATATGTCTTGAGGCTTTAAACAAACTTTTTGCTAAATTAATATCAAGATAAGTGATTTAATGGATTTGCAATTTTGTCTAAATCAACTTTAGAATAAGTTCCTTTCAATGGTATCATTATTACCCATAAGAAAAATTGTCCAGAGCAGAGCAGAGGGTTAAAGGCATAGGTCATTACTAGACTGGGTATAGTGAGTGTACTAGGCTGAACTGTGCTGTGGTGAGGAATGTAAGGGGATGAGGGGGTACAGAAGGTGTTAAGTTAAAGAGATAAATAAGAGGGGTGGGAAATGAACAGGGTCTGCAGATCCACCCTCCTCCTCCTCCTCCTCCTCCTCCCCCCCTTACCATTCACAAACTCAAATTTATTGCTCAGCATTTCCTATCACTCAGACTCCCCACGTTGCATCCAGTGACTCATAGAAAAAATGGACAGGCAAGCAGAGGAGAAGAGAAGAGAGGTGAAGTGAGGAGAGAAGACAAGACAAGAGAAAAGTACAAAGCTAGAAGACAGTAGCTTCTAAACAAAGAAGAGGCTTTGTTACAGTGAAGAAAAAAAAGAAGAAAAGCTTAGAAAAAGCGGAGAGGATTCCAAGTCTACACTGTCAATGGGACTTATCTCCTGAAAAGCATTAGCTCTGACTTAATCTGTGAGTCGCTCGACTGCCTAGATAGAAACTCCTAATTAAGATAATCTATTCTAAAGTATCACATAACCCCCCCCCCCCCCTTTTCTACATGTATGCGTTAATCTGTGCAGTATATTTAAGGCTGTCGTCTTGTGCGAGGTAGTGGGAGGTTAGAGATTTGGCTGGTGTAACGAAAGAAAGAATCCAGGGCAGGGAGAAATAAATCTTCAAAATGCCCAGTGGGTCTGAAAGGAGGAGTGGAGGCATTCTCACACTCATTCTTTACCCCAAAAGCCATTCGATGGATGGCCTGCAATTAGTCTTCAACGTTGTTCACACACACATTTACGCAATAAAACCGAACTTTAAACTGAAGTAAGGTAGTTATAAATAAACCAAAACTGCACTTTTTTAATTACTACATAACAAACATCCATGTGATGTGCTACTGATGCAAACCAATAATGTTCAGTTAATAAAATATCGGTAAAGCTCTTCGTGATAAGATGTACCTTTATTTGTTGCACAGTCGGGAAATTTCTATGTACATTTTCATTTTAAAATGTTTTCCTGTAATGATTAATCAAAAGCATTTGATTAATGTTTCTTAACATTAATGCTCTGACAATATTACCATCACTGCACCATTTCCGTTGTAAGAAAAATTAATCCACTCATTCTAATACATATCATTACACAGACGGTTGCATGCCAGATGTTTCATGAATGAATCAACCCATTTTAACCAATCATATACAATAGAGATATATAATATATTTTGCATATATCTAATTATGCTGAACAATACATAGCAAACTAGGCATATATCAATTAGCTAGCAACGACATATTGCCATTTAGTAAAGAACAACGAGACACCCCTGTTGTACTGTCTCCTGCCTGTTTCTCTTTGTTTTGGATGAATTGAGCATTGCTTGGGAGTTAAAGCCAGAACACAAAGAGAAAGAGAAGACCTCTATATCCCTTAGACAATGAAGTTCGCAGCATCAGAAAGAGACAGAGCAAGTGAGAGAGAGGGCTGAGTTGAATAAGAGAGTAAAACTTGAAGCCCTCCAAGTCAGGACAGCTATATGTAAATATAAAGAAGCACAAGTTAAAGTGTATTTATGTGAGTCTTTGCAAGAATTGAGGTTTCAAGTCGGAATCTTTGATCTTTCACACTTCTTAGACGCCCCCGGCTTTTTTCCGTTGTAAGAAAATCAAGCTCTATTAGGCTTAATCTTGCTTAATAGCATCTACCTCACTCTTTGTCTCACCCTATGGGTAACAGGCTCGTTCCATTCAAGCCACTGCCCTCTTTTACTTGCTCGTCTGAGATAATCCCCCTCTCACCACTGGGCCAATTATTCCTACTATTTTATCATCATTATTATGATTATGATCAGCATTATCATGCACACCGCCCTTGTCTTAGAGTTGGGACTGTCTTCGCTTTCACCGCAGCCTCCCTTTCTATTCTGAGTGAAAAGAGGGCTGCTCTTTACCACTGGGGTGCTAGACGTCAGAGACTTGGGTGCTTGTTTCTAGTTTCACAGGGCGAACTCTTTTGATGGAAACACATTTTCTGGACGTTTGAACGTATTGTGAGGAGAGTGTAATGAGTAATGAGAATTCAGCACACCAGCCCAGCTAAACGGCTCTTTACCTCTACGAGCCAAGGATGAAGGAAGGAGGGGAGGAAGAGAAGAAGTGTGCAGTAATTATGGGGGATGGTTTTGATGTTGGGGTTTTATTTAGCAGGACTGAATGGAGGTTTGAGGTGGGGTAAAGAAGTAAGGCTGGGGGTTAGAAGACGGTTGTAGTGCTCCTGTAAGCTGCACCTCCTTATTGCATGAAGAGGGTTGAAGTAATTATTTCAACCTCCTAGGCTTGCATTCACTTATATGAGGATCTCTCTCTCTCTCTGTCTCTCTCTCTCTCTCTTACACACACACACACACACACACACACACACACACACACACACACACACACACACACACACACACACACACACACACACACACACACACACACACACACACACAAACAGGATGGAGGAAAATGTACCTATAATAGATATCTACTGGGTTATATAGCTACATAGTTCAGGAGTAGAAATACAAAGAAAAACATACAATCTTTGATCTTTGTTGATAAACATGTATTGTTTATAATCAGGATGATCAAAGTCCAAAAAGCTGCCATTTTTCCAATCTTTGCACATTTAGCTAACTGACAGATTTTTTACCTTTTAAAGTTAACTTTCAAAACAAGCATATTGTGCGAGAAAAAAAAATACTTTAAGGGAATAAACATCTTCATAATATTGCTTTATTTATTTTGATTGCCTCCCATACTACATTGTTTTATAACACATACAAAAAAGTCAACAAGAAAGCCACAAGGAAAACCAGAAAAAGATATGATGATAGCATGTTTATATGAAATACATATTTGCTTTTTAATTAAGCAATTATTGTCCTTCAAGTTTTTGATGCTCATTTCTGGAAACGAGATGTAGGAGTTGCATGCACCACTCTTGGTACCCGACAAACTCGACAGGGGCAGAGTGTTGTTCCTGCCAACCCCCGTGAACTCCATGCTATGGACTCCTCCGGGACTGGGGCACCATTCAATGGCAATGAAGAACACTGGGCCAGTCCAAGTGGCTGTTCTGGTGAACTGAGTAAGAGCTGTCCTGGCCCAGGAACAAATGGCCACCCTCCTGTCAGGAGCAGGTGTGGTACAGTCCCCCCAATACTGACCTCACCTAGCAGCCGCCTCATCTCCTGGAGGGAGGAGCCAAGGAGTAGGATGTAGTTGCGGGCCAAGACCAATGTAGAGATCTTGGAAAGACGGCGACCATTCGGAGAAGCTCCGAGGGGTAGGTAAGGGTGTTGTAGCCCTCCTCCTGAGCCCAAGGATGAGGTAGGGGAAGAAGAGAATGGTACCATTACCTCTCGCAAAGCATCCATGGCCAAGTTTAAATCTTGCATTCTCTTTCTCTCACGACTGTTGATCTTTCGTCTAAGTTCTTGCTGCTCTTCCAAGCTGAGCTCTCGAGGAAATTTAGGGTGTCGCTGAGGGCCATGAAGGCCCCCAGAACTAGCACCTGATCCATCTGCTCCTGCACCACCAGTGACAAATCCTGATCTGGGCATGAGCTCATGAAAATTGCCCTCTCCCTGTCCATTGCCCCTGAGACTAGATACAGGCTGCATGTTTCTGAGATTTCAAAGGCACCTCCTCGAAGCAACACTGAGGCTGAGGATCTGCTCACCAAAGTTCTATCCACAGCTAGATCACAGCAAGAAATTCAGGAGAGTCCATCCAGGAGAGCAATAAATCTTGATCCTTGATAAAATAGTCCCACTTGGATTAATCCAGTAAGAATTTCAGGTCTTACCCTCCAGTGAAGCAATTTCTGAAGTCCATACTCATCCATGTAGTAACTGCCAGAAATACTCAGAAATATTCAGAAATACTGAATAAATTAATAAAAATGATTGTGTGAATCCTCTAGATGATATCCTTTTGCTGTCCTTGTATGTCTAATCTGTCCTAGTAGATGTCTCTGTCATGCAGTCTCTGACACACACTCCCAGAGCAAAGGGAGCAAAGGGAGCAAATGAGGAAGAGTAGACACAGGTAATGAGCTAATGCTGCAATTAACTCACTCTCTTCTCCCCCTCTCTTCGGAAGGCAAAATCTACAAAACAGCCACGTCCTCTATTTTGACATTCTGTCTATGATCCTGCCCCTTAAGGGAAGTTACAGAGAAGAGGGAGCGTGAAAGAAAGAATGAATGATGCCATATTCAAAATAAGGAAATGAAAGAAGTGTTTTTGAAATGAAAGGATGCAAATGGTGAGGACGTTATAGCAAATGGTTAGAGCAACCGGTGCCGTCCAACTAGTGAATGGTATTGTGGCACATGCACACTCACTCACATGCACACACACACACACACACACACACACACACACACACACACACACACACACACACACACACACACACACACACACACACACACACACACACACACACACACACACACACACACACACACAGGCAGAGACAGGAAATGTATTAAAAGAGCAATCACCATGCCAGGCACCTGCAAAGCAACAGAACACAACCTGCCTGTTTTATGTGGATACGTGTGTTGGGGGCGGTGTGTTTTTCTACAATATAACCTATAAAAGCCAGCCTGTGATGGATTAGAGCTCGGTGTTTGTCCGTTGTGTGTGTTTTGTGTGTGAGTGTGTGTATATACATGTCTGTGTGTGTCCATGAAAAGAAACAGAAACAGAAAGAAGGAGCGAGGGACGGGCCAGAAAGGGACACCTGCACCGCCACAGAGACAGAGAGAGGAGATGAAAAAAGAGGGCCAAAGAAAGAACCTGGTGTCCACCCACCCCACTACCCCCCTTTCCACTCTCTCCATCCTTCCTTCCAGCTTGCGGGGGCTGAATGGGGTGTTGTGGGGGGGGGATCACATCCGTACCCCTGCCCCCAGCATCCACTGCTCCCCTTTATCACCAGGCTGCTGTGGGTTAGGGCCTGTTGGAGCCAGGCAGGGACATGAGGGCTGTCATTGTGGGGTTCTCGGTGTGCTCCGGCTGGGCCAAGCTGGCCAGCCAGGCCTGGGTTTCTGGAGCTGCACCTGGAGGTTCAATCAGCTCATTCACACCGAGTCTGTTTCCTGTGGACACTATTAAACATTACAGCATGCCTAGATGAGCAGGACTCTGCTGGCTGGTCTCAAACAGACAAGTGCATTTATAAAAGTAAGCCCCCAACAGACATGCACACATTTTCTAAAAACTATTCTAAATGGATGTCCAGTGTAGATTACCTTTTGCACCTGATAGTCTGTTTGTCAAAGTAAAATTTATACTTTTATTTATATGGCAAGAAAAGAAATCATGAACTTTTACCCTGTGAGTGTAATGAAAGATATTAAAATAAAAAAGAACACAGAGCAAGCACGATTTCCCTCATACTGTGTTTCAAAGTTCCCTTCCTAAAAAAAGTGCAGTCAATTTGATCTATTTCTCATGATGTTCAATAACATTGTTCACACATGGCATTTGTGTGAACACACAAAATTATTTAGAATTTTTTTAAATAAAAAATATATAAATATATAAATATAAATGGGAACTTTTATTCACCCAGCTGAAGTTGTAGTCTCCTTTCATCCGAAAATAGAACCAAACCCTAACCCTAACTCTATATGTCATATCCCAAATGGATGATAGCAAGTCCTGTTTTCAACTTTTCCTCACGGACTCCGTTGTAACCATTGTCATGAAGATGACAAACCTAGAGGGGAGAAGCGTTTATGGAGACACCTGGAAAGAGGTAGACCCAGTACATATTGGTGTGTTGATTTTGTGTGGCGTCTACAGATCCCGCAATGAATCTGCATCCTGCTTATGGGATGTGGACACTGGTTCTGCAATTTTTCATGGTACAATGTCTTCGCAGATGACTACTTAAGACATAAATGATGCCTTATAACATATCTTTTTCTTCAGTACTTGGGCTAATCCCAATAGTGTTTGACTGGTAAATGGTACTTAGTTAGTAGTCTAGTAACCATGTGTAAGAATCTACAGAATAATGGAAACTACAAAGCACTTTTGTAAGTCGCTCTGGATAAGAACATCTGCCAAATGCCCAAATGTAAATGTAAATGCAGGCCTTTCATTTTCATGTCACATGTGATTCACTTTGATGACCACCAAAGATATGGGCGGCGTGTGATACAAAGACAGGTTATGCCTGGAACATGTAAGTGTACACAGGCAAACCAGCTAATGGTGTCCTGAGAAAAATCAGGGGAAGTGGGGGGGAGGGGGGGTCTTAGAAATTATAGTAGGGCTACTTTAAAATTGTAAATATGTCCATGGGTCAAGCATTATACTTATAATAAAGTTATTTTTTTGCTCAAAGTAATTAAACATATTGAGTACTGTTAACTTAAATAATTACAATTAGTTAAAATTAATAGACTTTGATGAGTATTTAGAACTTTCTGGTATTCAAGTTGGCTGAACAAATTTGATATTTTGTGCCTGACGTCATCAGGTCAATAGGGCACTGGTGGCTCAGTGGTAGGTGTTTCGTCTGCCATACGAAAGGCCCAGGTTCGATTCCAAACAACTGGATGAAGTGTCTGTCCCAAGCCCAGATAAAATGGGAGGGTTGCATCAGGAAGGGCATCTGGTGTAAAACCTGTGCCAAGCTTGTGTGTGGACCGCATTGTCTGCTGTGGCGACCCATTGCCGGGAGCAGCCGAAAGACAACAACAATTTTGCAACAACTAAAAAAAAAATTATAATTGCTATTAAATAGTATAAGTTAGGCTACTCAATAATGCAAGTAAAGAATGATTAATATGAATGAGTACAACAAACTCAAAAACTGATAGTTCTGTTTACTTAAAATTGGAAACATCGTTACTTAAACAATTTGATGTAACTGATTGCCTCTAATTTTTTGCGTTTTGCCAACTTATTCTGGTTTACAGTGTACATTTGGGCTTTTGTTTTCAATAAATAAATCATATTGGTCAGGTTTGACTGGAAGCACAAAAGTTGTTATTTTGTGCCACAGGATAAAAAATGTAAGTGACTTTGGTAAACATTTCAGTACCCTGTGATAAATAGTACAATAGATTTAATCTTAGTATTTGATATAGTCAAAATAATGTCTATATAATGTTTTCCCCCCAAACGAGTGGTACAGTATTAGCTCAGGTAAATAAGGCCTGCAATACATACAGTACACAGGAAATAAAAGTTAAAAACTTGTATGTTCACAAGAGCTGAACTTGATAAAAAAGATCTAATACAACATTAGGTGATAATATATGTATTATTGTGGATTTATAATGAAATAAAACAGTCCATGTCAAAAATAACGGGAATATTATAAGTGCATAGCAAAATGAAACACAACATAAGGGATATGAATTGTACACCCATCAACCATGTAGTTATTACCACCTGCCCAATAGTGAGGAGGTCCCACCTTGCCATTAAAACAGCAATGCGATCTGTGTTCTGATACCTTTCTATGGGAACCAGCATTACCTTTTCAGCAATTTGAGCTACAGCAGCCCTTTTATTGGATCAGACTACACAGGCAAGTGCATCAATGAGCCTTGGCTACCCATCACCCTGATGCTGGTTTACCATTCTTTTATTCCTTGGACCACTTTTGGTAGTTCCCGACCACTGCGGACGAAGAACATCATATAATAGCTGCAGTTTTGGAATTGCTACAACCCAGTCTGCCATTACAATTTGTCCCTTGTCAAAGTCACTCAAATTCTTACGCTTGCAATATGTATCTGTATCCCAACACATCAACTTCAGGGACAAAATGTTCCTGATATATACCACCGACTTTCAGCTGACATTGTCAGGACCATCTAAATGTGGTCCAAGAAAGGAAAACCAGTGTACCGGCCACAGGGTCACGGACAGTCAAGGCTCATTGATGCTCATAGGGAGCGTAAGCTGACACATGTAGTCTGAGCAAATCGAAGAGCTACACATTGTTGAAAATGTTAATGTTGGTTTCATTAAAAAGTATCAGACGACAGAGTGCATCCCTATTTTTGAGGCAGCAATGGAGACCTACTCATTATTAAGCGGGTGGTCATAATGTTATGGCGGATCGATGTATACATAGTCCTGTGCAAAAGATTTAGGCAAGTGAGAAAAAGTAAGAATTTTTTCAAAAATATATATTTAAATAATTTTAAAAAAATATTTTTTTTAACAAATCAATATTTGGTGAGACTACCCTTGATTTTCAAATCAACATTCATTCTAACACAAAGTCGAGGATTTTGTAGGATCAGAGCCAGGTGTATGATTAACCAATTATATCAATCAGGTACTAATTAATTTCATATGTAGGGTGAAATACAACTCAACTCAAGTCAATAACTGAAACAGTAACAGGCTTAAAATTGGGTGAAGAACAGCAAAAACTCTACTCTAAGGTGAGGTTGAGGAGGTCTTATTTCACAGGTCAGAGACCATGGCAAGACTTATAATATACAAGATAGTCATACTGCAGCCACAAGATCTCCCTTCAGGCAACAATTACAAGCAAGGTTTAAGATGTGCTGTTTAAGCTATTAAAATAATAATAATAATAAAATAAACCTTGTGGACCATAAACGCAGTGGTTGTCCAAGGAAACTTAATGCAGCAGATGAAATCATGCCTTCTTCACTTCAACATCAGAAAAGAACTGGTGGAAACCAGCGGAACCCAGGTACACCCATTTACTGTCAAGTAAAAGGTCAAGATCTTGTGATATCCCTGGACAACAATCAAATCACTCCTTCAGCCACTGCCCGCAATCTTGGGGTAACCATGGACAATCATCTGTCATTTTCCCCTCACATCGCTAACCTTACTCGCTCTTGTAGATTTCTTCTTTACAATATCAGAAGAATCCGCCCATTTTTTTCTTCACAGGCTACTCAGGTGCTTGTTCAGTCCCTTGTTATTTCAAGACTGGACTACTGCAACTCACTCCTGGCTGGCCTGCCTCTGTCCACAACTCGTCCTCTGCAACTGATCCAGAATGCAGCAGCACGTCCCGTTTTCAACCTTCCCAAGTTCTCCCACACCACCCCACTCATCCGCTCCTTGCACTGGCTTCCTGTAGCTGCCCGCATCAAATTCAAAACACTGATGCTTGCCTACAAAGCTAAAAATGGCCCAGCACCCACTTACCTCTCTGCTCTAATCACACCACGCACTGCGCCGCGTTCCCTCCGGTCCTCCAGCACTGCTCGCCTCGTCCCACCATCTCTCAGGGATCGAGGGCGGCATTCATCCAAACTCTTTTCTGTTCTGGCACCTAGGTGGTGGAACGAACTTCCTCTAGATGTTCGTACAGCAGAGACTTTAACTATCTTTAAACGACGACTCAAAACTTATCTATTTCTCCAGTACTTACAGGACTAGTGACTCAACTATGCACAAAAACATATGAACTGTTGTGCAGAAAAATTGAAGCAGGTGCTCTGGACTGATGAATCAAAATGTGAAATATTTGGCTGTAGCAGGAGGCAGGTTGTTTGTGAACAATGAATCATTTCTGGACGCATTTCTGAAAATAGGAGTTGGAGATTTGGTCAGGATTAATGGTGTCCTCAATGCTAAGAAATGCAGGCAGTATTTATCTATCATGCAATACCATCAGGGAATTGGACCCAATTGGACCTCAACGTCATCGATTCTGTCTGTGATTACATGAAGAATTATTTTTATTTCATGAAAAGTAATCTCTATTTTTGAAATATTTTTACTTTACACTTACTTTCTGTACTGTACATAGTAATTTGGTTCATAATTTGTTTGATTTGATTGATTACTGAAACTTTACCAAGACCACCACATTCAAACATTTTCAGTGGATGTTTTGATCCACACACAGGTGCAAACGCTGTGTTCTTATGTGTCTAATTAAACTCCACTAAGGTGAAGACATACCAGTGTATGATTAAAATCATCTGTATATAAAGATCACAAGTTCAAAAGTTATTCTGTCTGATCACACCAGGTGAAGTCCATATACAGTTATCAGTAAAGCAGCTCTGTAGACTACCTCAGCATCTCTAAGACTAAAGCTGACTTAAACAGGATCATTGCAGAAAAAATTACATATGCTTGCCGCATTCACTAGTTGAATATTTCTAAGTGTAATATAATCCAGCAGCCAGATTTATACCAACTTCTAAAAACCTGGAACTGGGGTTTGGCTAATGATGCACTGCATAAGACTGCAAAAATGCTATGCTGCCAGGCTTGTCAGCTTAATTACGCTATACAAGCAAATGAACAAACAAACAAACACCCGGCTTCACAGAAGTTCCGCTGGTTGTGAAGTTTGACAGCTAATGCAAACTCCCTTTCCTACCACCTGAAAGGTCAAAACAGATAACACACTGAAATCAGCAACAAGGAAACAGAGAACGCATGTTTCCATATTCATAGCTAGGACACAGACGTTCCGGAGCGTCTGCTAAATGCCGGCTGCACTCACTCACCTGCCGGCTGCTGGGGCCTCGCCAGCTTGTGGCCACACGGTGTGCTGTACCGAGCTGTCCTGTGCACCAGATAACCTGCATAAAGCAAAGTTCTAATGAGAAGTTAACAGATGTCAACAACTATGTTCTCTCATTTCCAGCTCTATAGGGAGACAGGTGCAGGGACACACCATAGGGCCTCTAAGTCAGACGGTTGACTCAGACACAAAGCAATAAAAAAGACCCTTCAATCGAGGGAGAAAGGGTAGAGATTTGGGAAAAGAGTCTGTGAGTAATGGGGAGAACATCAGATCTATGTAAATCCAGTTTGCTATGTGGCTTCAGGCTCAAAGCCATAGCTATGAGAAGTTTACAAGCTGTTAATAGAGCGGAACCAATGGGTTGAAGGCTGGGCATTGTGCCTCCCAGCATGCTGTGGGAAATGTTGGCCTGGGCAGAGCTGGAGTCGACTCAGATGGAGAAGGAGCCAGGGAGGGATGACCTATGGGTCTTTTGTCCCCATAGCCAAAGCACAGTCGTCACAGCAGAGCCCAAATCAAAAACTCACTGTCACAAACTAACAGTTAGTCATGGCGTGCTGAGGACACACTGATTAGAGCTGTCACTAACAACTCAGTGACAGCTGCTGGACGTGTCATATTTCGCTAATGAGAGCTCTCACTCAAGGAACATTTGCATCTTACAACTGAACTTCAGAGCATCACCACTGGTGGACACATTTTGTAAGATAAGTCCTTGCACTGCTTAAGTGCAGATTAAAATTCGTGAAAAATAAATAAATAAATAAATATATCACATTTGGTATTTTGAGCTGCTTTAGACCATCCATATGGAGAGATCAAGAACTTATTCCCAGGCAGACTGCTTTTTCTGCCTACCTCCGACAGTGATGAATCTTTGCCTGACACTGACATCTTTAACAACCACACAGGGCCCTGGTCAAACCCATATAGTCTAATAAAGTTCCTCGTTTGCATTTGTGTCTGTCTGTCTGTGTGCATGAATCACAGTTTACCCCCACACTTTATGCAAAGGGGCAAAAGGAAAGGTTACTGAGGTAAAAGAAAAGTGAAAGGTATGATGGATGAGAAGGGCTGGTCTACAGATGAACGAACAAGCAATAAGAAATGGATGGAAAGAAAGGATAGACACGTGAACAGAGAACATACTGGCAAAGGAATGCACATCTAAAAAAGGCAATTCAACAAGAAAAGAAAAACAAAAAAAACGAAACACAATATGCCCACATCCAAGGTCATGAGTAAATAGGCGGAGCGTTAAATGGGAGAAAGTGATTCGGCACACTTTGTTTTGTTTGATTATACATTTTTTTTCATATGCCTATCTCAGTTACAGCTGTGTACTCATCAAATCACAATAATCAGCTCTTTGAACTTTGTTAGCTAGGTGGATAGAGATGACAGCGTGGTGTGATGAGTCACAAATTTTCTGACACTGATTTGGATAAATGAAAAGAAATTAAGATAAATTATGGAAAAGTAAAGTGAGATGATTTACAATGTTGGGTGCTGGGTCCATGAAAAAGTCCTCACAGCAAAACAAAAAGAGACACAGTATCTCGCATCTGTTTTTACTTTTTTTTTTTTTTTTTTTACCAATTGTACTTAGAGACCTGTAAGTGTTCTTCTTAAACAAATCACGAAAAATATTATGAATTGTTGAAACTGGGCTACTTATTGTTCTTATTACTGCTTATTTAATAATAACAATAAAACATCAGTCCATTATTATTATTATTATTATTATTATTATTATTATTATTATCTGTTATCCAAGTTCATGCCAGCTAGATCAAACATTTCTCAATTACCAACAAGGATGTCAACAATCGTCAAGACAAATCTTATGAAGCTACAACTTTATGTACACTCAGTTCAGAAATATTTTAGATAATAAATGTTATAGGTGTCTCAATCAAAATATGAACACATTTAAATTAAAGTCAGAATTTTGGTATGTAATGGTTAAAAAATTGTAAAAATATGTTTATTGTATGTTTATGTTACACACATTAAAAAGATTCAAGAATATTTAGAAAATTTGTGTATTGTGATATAATAGACAGACATCGCATCAATATGTAAAACCTACAAAAGACCATAATCATAAGACCGTATGCAAACAAGCAGAATCATAATTTGGACCAATTAAACAATCAAACATTATAACAGATAACTTCTTACTGTTTATGTGTATCTTTTCTACTTTATAACTGAATTTTTTACTATTTTTTATTTTATTTTGTGGATTAATGTTGTTAACATTAATTGAAAGCAAAGCATTAAATATAGTATAGTTCATAAATTCATATCAGCTTGAAATGATTAAACTCTGTTTTTCATTCATATTGTACTTATAAGGAAGTGAAACAGTTACTTTGGGAAGATGAGCACAGAAAGTTAGCACTAATATAATTTGAGGTTGTAAAAGGTTAGCGTGTGTGTTCCCTCTGGGTTAGACTGAAGCATATGCTTGAAAAAGCTCAGATTTCAGAGCAAACATGAATAATCTGACTTGTTCCCTCTTTATCTCTTTCTCATACACGCACTCATACCACAGCATCCTCGAAGAGGAATAAACACTCATCAGATCATTTCCACTATGAATGGTTTAAGCCAGACAACCACTAACAAAGGTCTTGTAACACACACATACACACACACACACTGGCCTGTGGAGCTCCCATGGTGCTCTTTGATGTTGTGTTGTGACCAGGCCCATGTCCTCTTTTCATAGAGTGTCCACACTCGGCCAGTCATGAATATCCAAGAGTTCACTGCTCTTACAGGATTATCCCCTCTTTCTTTAACTGCTCAAACACTCTCAATGCCCAGCTCCTTCTCTCTTTCTATCTCTCTCTCTTTTATACTTTGCTTTATCTCTCTCTGTCTTTATTTCTCTTCTCCATCTGTCTTTGTGGCTCTGAAGCGTTCATTAAACACATTGATCCGTCATGTATGGGAGTTCATCAGCCTAGGATCATAGACCTTTGGATGCACACATAACCCCTACTCATGACCTGACACACCAGCTTACAAACAACCACACCCACAAAATACATTCAAAGGTCCAGCTGGTTTGAAAAAATACACAGTTATAAAACTTAATGGGACTTTCTGAACTCCCAGATATGTCTTCTGGTATTAAAACATACTAGTCAGTGCCATGTGCCGTTTAAGGAAGAACAGATGAAGGAGAGAGAGCGAGAGAGAGGATTAGTTCTCCCCAGGGAGAGGAGTGCTCATATGGCTACTGTATCAACACCCCACTCGCACACATTCACACCACCTCAGTCCATGATGGTTTCTTGGCATGATCATAGTGACTGAATAACATTAATAGTAAAAATGATGAATAAATCAAGCACATCTCTACACTGTACTAATCGTAATAGTGCATAGAGCTAGAGTTGCCAACCACAATAAAGAGATAATCCTCTCTCAAACAATGTCAATTGTCCTACAATGCTACAGAAACACTTTATTTTATTTGTTTATTTTTTCTCTTTTCTTCCTTTCATTTTGCTGTTTGCACTGTTCCAATTCTTTTTAATCCTTTGCATCAACACATAGTAGGGTCTAAAAGAGCCTGCATCTGGACTGATTTAAAAATGGGATTTGAGAAATGTAACACACACACACACACACACACACACACACACACACACACACACACACACACACACACACACACACACACACACACACATGCACGAACAAAGAAGATTCAACATAAATATTCAAACAGTAAAAAAAAAACACAATCTGTCAGTTTAATCTGTTAGGACTGCTGCCTTGGTGATGACTAAAAATGTTCCTTACTCTTTAAATTGATTCCTGAGTAGACAATGGACAGAATAGTGGACAGATTCTCATGATATGTGCATGCTAATATTCAATAATACTTTAACACTTGAACATTTATGTGAAAAATAACATCCCTTGAACCTATCAAAGGAACTTGACAGGAAATGCAACTGATTAATCATATATAATCATATATAAGAAACATATGATTGAAAATGTCATATACATTGTCTTCTCAGGTGTTAAAGACTTGTAAATGTGGAACATGGTCTTTGTTAAATAGTGGCCTTCAACTTCAATCAACGCATCTGACATTCCAACAAAGCAGTTTCATTTAACCCTGAATGCAACCGTGAAATTAAACACATGGGTAGCCCAAAAGGTCACAAAATACCCAAGATGGTTTTAAAACTAACAGAAGTAGTTTCAATAGATCCTGCTATCTAATACGCGATTCTTTAACTTTTTATTTATTTATTTTTTTTTTTTACAATTTCTATTTTACAGTGGTTGCCTGTTTGCCTGTGGATCCAGACTTTTGGGGCCATCCTGTATATCACAAAGGCAATTAATTGAACATCACACTTAATAAGTCAATTAATCTGCACCATAAGTGACATTTGCAAATTATTATTAAAATATTAAGTTCTTTATGTTGTATTTTATTCATGTGCAGATGATTGTTTTGTGTTTAAATTATATGCAGTAACATGACATAATAGTAACAAGTTATGTTTCTGTAAATCTTTAGTTGTTGTGGATAAGCACATTATTTCCATGCTGATTATCCATCATCCACCCAAAATAATAATAATAATAAAGCAAAATAACAACATAACACTGAATTCCTGATATCCAGCTCATCATTTAATCAGCGAGACATTTTGTTCACAGTCCTAGGAGATTTTTCTTTCTTTCTTACTTTCTTTCTTCTATATTTAACAGTACTGATGTTACTGTGCCACTGATTTTAATATTTTTTTGGGGGGGAGAGGGGGGGGGTTATCGTGGATAAGGTAAGCAACAATTAATAAATCACCAACTACTGCAGTATATTGTGTTATATTATTATAGTTATATTTCATGGTACATGCTGAGCACTTTACTAAAAAAAATTCGTCATCTCTGTTAGCTGGAATATCATATTTGAAATCATATCTATTTATGAATTTCTTAGACTTCTAATTGATGAATACTTCTGACTGTAAATCAGCCCAAAAGAATTTACGCATAGGCTTCAGATTCAAATGCAGAGCGTGTCTGTTTTAAATATGACAATGCACATCTAAAAATCACAGGCTATTCTAACAATCAGCAAACATTATAATTAACACAGTTTAAGTCGTCGCGTCAGCTTTTCTAACAAATTCACGACATTTAAACCTGCATAATCTAATAAACGCACTTTGTGCGTTTTCATTTAGCCAGTGTTACGCAGTTCGGGTGCAGTTAATTGCGCACTTTCCGGCTGTACCTGCTTCATTGGCCGTGTGTCAATGCTTAATTGGCACTGAGGCTGGGAAGAACAGAGAGAGAGAGAGAGAGAGAGAGAGAGAGCTTATTAAGCTGGAGGGCGTACGGTGGCTCGGCGGGGGAGGCGCGCGATGATTAATTTGGAAACGCGATAGCGTGTAATTCTCATTACTTTTCAGGGTAATTGCATTTTTACGCACAGCAAATGGGCTAGGCGGCGAAGATTGCTAACAAGCAGATGTTTGTAAAGGGAGACAAGACATTTAGCAGACCTCTTTCTTCAGTTTAATATGGAGTCATACGCATAAACCTTCAGAACTTCTTCTGTCAGGTGGTCTGCAGAAGATATTTAAATTTCGAGACTCCTTAAAAGGTCTTTAGGTCATCCTCAAGATAACCTTTGTGTAGCCTTTGAGGACTTTTAGAGAAAAAAAAAAATCCCGAAGACGTCTGTGGTTTTCATATTTTCAAGATTTTAATGGGTCCCACAGTCGTCCCCTGTTCCCACTGGGAGTGGACTGCAAAAAAAAAAATTCAGTATGAAATGAACTTATAAAATTGAGACAGGTTTTGTGCTTTACAAAGCGTTTCACCTATCAGATCCACAAAACAGCCCAACTGAGTTATGATAAGTGCTAGATCTTTATGATGGTGATATTCCCATCAGAAAAAGTCTGGAATTTGTGGGATTTTTTTTTTGTGTGCTTGAAAATCCTTTAATCTAGGTTAAAGACAGAGGATAAACAAACAAATGAATATGAAACACGAATATTTAGATTCCATCTTATTTCCATATCGTTCCAGCTAAACAAGGTCATTGGAAACATTTGTAAAAGATGCAAAAATATGCTATCCAGCTGCTGGAGTTTAGTTATGTATTCCAGGGTATCTTCCTGGATTTATTTCGTCAGATCGCGGCCTGGCCTCTTTTCTCTTACCAAATTCAAATGAGATTTTTGGCTTTCTCTGGCCTTTATCTTTCATACGAATAGTAAAGATAGATTAAGACAAATCGTATGAAGCAAAAATATACAGTCAGGTCAGAAAAAAATTGCAATATCAATGTTATAGGTGGCTTACTGCATTTTTTTTTATTAATATAGGGCGAAATTATAATATCATCATTCCTACCTCTTCTCCTTCTTCTGTTATTATTATTATTATTAGTAGTAGTAGTAGTAGTAGTAGTAGTAGTAGTAGTAGTAGCAGTAGTAGCTTTGTTTAGTCTGGTAATATTACCGAATTCATTTTTATTTGTTTGTTTGTTTGATTGATTGATTTTCTTTAAATAATGAGATGAGCTTGCCTTGGCTTATTGGGGCGGCGAATTGATGGATTTTATTTAATATTAATTTAGGTAATATTCGGCTGTGAATATTCTATATATCAGCTAATTGTTTTATTTAATAGGATATTGTAGTATTACTGTACACTACACATTTGTTATTAATATATGCGTTTGGATGCGAATTGTTTATCTGAGTACGCAAATGTTAATGTAAATTAAATACAATAATAATAATAATAATAATAATAATAATAATGGTGATGATGATGATGATGATAGGCTTATTGCAATTAGTGTAATTTAATCTGTGTTAAATTTAATGTGTGATGGGTCAGTCTGGATTTTTTGGGTGATTTAAATGTGCTCCATTGTGTTAATATTTCTTTAATTTTATCTTAAATTCCGCAGTCAACAGTTAAATTTGCACACAACTGTAATTAGTATCACCATCAGTAATTATTTAAATTTGTCCTTTTCAGTTTTTGCGTATATATTTATAAGTAGCCTTCGTTAAAATAAAATAAAAAAACTGCATGGAGAAAAGAATTCCAATAATAATAATAATAATAATAATAATAATAATAATAATGCGTAGTTTCAATGTGTTTTGAGTGAGGAGTCAGGTGGGAAAATTTGTGTCTCAGATACAAAAGTATCAGTTGAGTGTTGAGTGAAAGGTTGAGTGAAAGGAAAAAAAGTGGAAGTATTATTAATTATTTTATTTAACTACATTTACAGTTCATTTACAGCAAATTCTTGAATCATTTAAAGTACAATCGAAAATAATTAAATAAATATCGGTTCACACTTTTATAAAAAATAAAAATGATCATTCTTTGTGTCGGAACAGTGACAACAGTAAAACAGGAGCAAAATAAGAAAAAAAGAAGCAAAAGAAGGAAGGGAGAAAGAGGGAAATAAAGAGAGATGAGCAGGTGCAATACGACTTCAGTTCCAGGTAAACGAATTCACCCAATACGTTATATAAAAGCTCTCATACTGTACAAACACTACATATTTACATATTTATTTACACTCATCACCGATGTTTGGGTTATAGCCTACTTCCTAAGTTTGTTTCTTGAAAAAGAAACAGTGGACTCAGAAATAAATGTACCCTGCTGTAAAACCTACTTCAGCTAAGGGGTTAGCAAAAATCTATGTTAGTTTCACTGAGTTTGTTTTCTAAATGCTCCAAAACACCCGCAACTCATTTGTGGAGACAAAGCCGATTATGGCACGAATAAGTGTATGAGGCGGTATCAAACCAGAAACTGCCTTCAAATGTCTCTTAATATAAAGTCTTAATATTTATCCGAATGTTCAAAAAAGGTTCTTGAGTCATTTAGAGTCATTTGCCAGACGCGGCATGCTGACCGAGCTCATCGCGGGCACGTGAGGCGCGGGGACCTGGCACATGCTACACGGGCACGGCATACTCGCTCCCCAGTGCTGGAAGCCCGAGGTGAGAGGGCTTGCACCGGCCGACGGCGCCTTCAGGAGTCCGTGATGCGGTCTGACTGAGGCCACGGCCGAAAGGCCTGGCGCTGATAGAGAACCGGCTGCGCTGGATACGGTTGGCGGGAGCAGCGCGTGGTGAACCGGATGAGATCCGGCGGCGGCAGCAGCAGCTGCATGGCTGGCCAGTGGAGCTGTGGCGTGCGCCAGAGTGCCGCAGGCAGCAGGGTGGAAGGTCGCGTGGTGTGCGCCGCTGCCGCCTCCACCCCCGCCCCCGTAAATCTCGCTTACCAGTCGCTTCATCTCTTCGAGCGAGTTACTAAGCATGAGGATATAGTTGCGCGCCAGCAGCAGCGTGGCGATCTTGGAGAGCTTGCGCACTGAAGGTCCATGCGCATAAGGCATGACCTCGCGCAGGCCGTCCATGGCGATGTTTAAGTCGTGCATGCGTTTGCGCTCGCGGCTGTTGATTTTCAGGCGGATGCTCTGTAGCTCATTCTCGGACAGCAACTTGCGGTCTTTCTTAGAGAACATCTTTAGGGCGAGCGCGCTCTCGTCGCCGCTTGAAAGGCCGCGCATGTCCGCGCTCATCTCTGGGGGTGAGTCGCTCTGCGTAGAAGAAACTGCGCCCGAGAAACCCGCCGATTTCTTCACCGCAGAGATGAAAAGATCATCTCCTTCTGGAGAGGAGGGCCGGCTGGACACTCTGCTTGTGTCGGAGTCCATTTCTCATAGGTCAACTCTAGTTATTGTCACTAGATCTTCGTAGGCCAGAGCCTGGAAGTGGAAATTGAGAATTAAAAAAAAAAAAACTGCAAAATGTCTATTTATAAGCATCATCACACACCAGAATCCTCATGATTTAACACAAACAGTACTGCATGACTATCGGTTAGTAATTAGTGGCAGTGTTTAAAGCTGCTTCATACTTTTTATAAAAGCTAAATTAACATTAAATTATTTTAAATAATAAAAAAAGTTATTAATTAAGTAGTGGAAACTAACGGAGACGTTCATGAACTGAAGATTTGCGTAAGGTTAAAGACCAAAATATTTCTTAGGCTATCAACAGATTTTGTCATAAAGACAAAAATCCCAATGCAAAATTCGATGTAAACCTATGGAGTGTACAAGTTTAGTAAAACTTTCTGAAGCATCACAAAATAAGAACTTACCGAAAGCGGGGGCAGCGCGTGCAAGTGCAACTTGCGTATTGACTTTCTTACTCCTGATCAGTGGTGACGGCGTGTTTGGCCCGTGAGGAGAGTGACGCGTGCATTTTATAGCGGACCTGAGAGAAGGCAGCGGGGACGGTGTGTCAACTCCTTACCGACGGCCCTTGCACAACCAATAGGGTCTCCGCGAAGCGCGGGGAGGGGAGGAGGCTCGCACGGGGCGGGGGTCTTCAAGTCTGATGTCATTACAAAGAAACGAGGCTTCATTAACTAAATTAGACACACTTCGCATATGGCATCCCGGGAGCGCGAGGCTAGGTTTAGATTACGAACCATCAGAGCGACAGACTGTGGAGTCAGTGATTAAGAGGCGCTTGGGCAGTGAGCACAAACTCCCGAAGTGTACAAAGCGTTTAAAACAGCGCATAAATATTACAGAGTAAGGAAATCATGTTTAGAATGTTACAAGTGCCTGTTAAGACAGCAAAAAAAAAAAAAAAATGAAAACGAATAAATAAACAGAACAGCAGGCTACACACACACACACGCACACACACCTGCAAAGTATGAGCCACTTCTTGGTTTAACCCCGCGACCCCCCGTTACTGCCCAGGAACAGACTGGCGCGAGCGCCTCATTTCAGCCGTTAAAACGCATTTAGGACGTTAATAACAGAAACGTGCAAAACTGTGTTAACGGTCATAATCCATTATATTTCAATTAACACAATATGGACAATATGGACACGTGGCATACAGACAGACAGAGAGTGGTAAAGAGCTCCCAATATTCCAGTTACTAAATATAACCGTTCAAACCACCACTACTACTTTTACTAATGCAATAATAATAATAATAATAATAATAATAATAATAATAATAATAACAACAACAAACCAAATAATTGTTATGTATATATTTTACAAAAATACGTCTTTATTTATTTGTTTGTCTTAGACATTTGGTATTAGCAGTATATCCAGTTAGTGGTGTTAGTGGAGGTACAGATGGTCTAAATGATAAAAGCACAATGGCGAGATCTCATTCCAGAAAATTACAATAAAATGCAGTTAATTATTTTAGCGTTTTATCATTATTGGTCCAGACTCACCACTCTATTATATTCCTACCACTGCAATTAATGTTGCTTTATCCAGCTTTTTATGGCTTGTACTTCTATCACTTCTGATTTAAATATGCAAAATTACAATTATCTTTGAAAAACATACAAGAACTTGTTGTGAAACTGAAATATTTGGCATTATCCAGAGAGAATTAGAAGGAAGCAAGCAAGATAGAAAGAGCAGCCATGAACTGCATGTTAAAAAAGTTCCTGTGAGTTGTGGAGTCAGGTGCTCCTCTCACACACATGCACTCCACAGGTCCTCGCTGTTCATTAGACAAGGTCAGTATTATGGCTGTTGTACCACTACAGCGCTTATATCCGTCTGTTTGCATGTTTGTGCATCGATGAGCTTATGTTAATGAGATGGTTAAACCGAGAGACGTCGTTGTCTAATCACAGCTCCGTTCATTATGAATTCCAGTAATCTTACTTTGTTAAATGAGGCCGAATTGTAATATAGGCCACGGCTGTCTGGATCAGAGTAACAATGATTTCGAACAACTGAAAAAAGCAGGCTGTTTGTCAGGCTGTAGCACTTATGATTATGGGAAAATGTCAGCCTGGGAGAAGATTTGCTACATCAGAGGATGCAACTGCCCTGGGAGCAATTACACACCGACAGGAAGTCCACTAAGACAGGCTGCATGAGGACACTGTCTCTGTCTAATTAAGGACTACAACATTTTCATCTTGGAAAACTGGCTTTCGGTACATGCATATTGTATGAAACTCAGTGTTCCCTACATTTTACTGATATTTGTGATTCTGTTAAAAGAGGTCACACTTAGCCTTCAGATAGGGTATGTTACATGTTTTTTGTTTAATAAAAATATAAAAGTTTTCCTTATCTGGTATGGTACTATCAAAAGTTGTTTTTTTTTTTGTTGGTTTTTTTACCATTCTTATGCACATTTCACATAGTAATCTTAAAAACATAAATTTACACCTCAGCACTACTACAGTAAAATTTAAGGTACACCACACGCATTTTTCTAGGTAAAATATACGTAGCAATGATAAAAAAAAAATGTCCTCTATTCGTAGCATGACCCCAGAGACAACAAACAATTGAGACAAGACACGAGACAATTGATTTCTAAAAATGTATGCATTATTTATCCTATTCTAGGTCTCAAATGCACTGGTTATTCTCTTTCGGTGCACTGAAAGTATACAGCTACAGTGCCGTCTTACTGGAAACATTAAACATGCAGGAGTTTCAGTTGTTTAGATGTTTTAAAACTTATTATTGTTAAATTAAGATTCAAATTTTGCAATAAGCTTTATAAAAACTAACAACTCCACAATAAGAGAAGAGTGGCACCAAGCCAGCATGTTAAATCTGAACTTCACAGTTCAGGTGCAGAAAATGGAAGAGTTAAAGACAGAAGACATTAGCACATGCACGGCAAAGCTAATCAAGCTATTTGTAGAGTTTGAGTTCTTCCATTAGGAGAGAAACAGAAACAGAGATATACAGGAAAGTGAGAAACACATAGAGCTTTTGTCACCTGGTGGATGAATGTGGGGTGTTGAGTTGGTGCTTGAAATGAGTGTTAATTCTGAATGTTGGCTCAGTCAGGCCCTCTGTTGTTCAAATTACATTTATGAGATAATGGCACATGTGTGTGCGAGAGAGAGAGAGAGAGAGAGAGAGAGAGAGAGAGAGAGAGAGCACTTTTAAAAATTCCAAAAGCTCAAAATTTTAAACCCAAAACCATTTTGACCCAATAAATGAGGTTGAAGTTTCTCTCTCTTTGATGTGTGTGTGTGTGTGTGTGTGTGTGTATGTGTGTGTGTGTGTGTGTGTGTGTGTGTGTGTGTGTGTGTGTGTGTGTGTGTGTGTGTGTGTGTGTGTGTGTGTGTAAAATATTTGTATAATTTGAATCCATGAGCACAACCCAAATTCTCAATCTTTTTTATAGTTGAACATTCCTTAACGCACCTTCCAGCTGCTCGTCTCCTGCATGTTCAGTGTCTACATGTCTAGTGATGTCCAGCACAATTAGTCGGCTCTCTGTTATTCTCGTGTCTGGGTGGCAGTTGGCCCTGTGTTGTGGTGAATACCAATGGTGAGAAGGAGCATATGTGAGTCATTCTTAATCCTGCTAATCTTCATCCAAAGTAAAAAGAAAGAAATGGAGAAAAGGGGGAGGAAAATGAGTAAACTTTCTCTCTCCAGTTACAGAAAACAACTGCTCTCATCTCTCTCTCTCTCTCTCCACCCCCCCCCCCCCCCCCCCCACCCGTATTTGATGGAAGTGTGAGTTGTGGGGATTTTGTCCCTACAACAACCATTAGTAGGTAATTAAGTCCTAACGTAGCCTCCGCTCCCTTGGCTACTATTACACCCTGCTCGAATGGAGCGGCTTACAAGGTCCTTTACATGCCCGAACAAATTGAATGGGGCTCATTGGGCTCTGCCTATTATTCCTGCTACCCCATCTGGCTGCCAGCGGATAAAGGGGGGATTTGCAGGCCGTGGCAAGGGGTGTGAAGGGCGCGTGAGTTCTAGGCTTGTGTGGGAGAGAGAGGGTCCACTGAACGAGAACTCCTTTTAGAAGGAAGGTGGCTACTTCTTTTCAAGAGAAAGCTGTGGGATTTGCTCTCACCAAATGTTACAAATGTTTCCACAACCTGCTCTCCTGATCCCAATGGGAGGAGCGTGTGTGTGTGTGTGTGTTGGGGTTGTGAATGTCTCATGGCAAAATTGCTGGGCGAATAAATTGCCTTACTTACTTTTACCGCTGGATGCAAGATACATCAAGAGTGGGTGTATTAATCATAAATATAAATCATGTACACTCTGAAATTTGGAAGTGTTTGGATTTTATTATCTTTATTATTTCATTATTATTATTATTATTAACCTTTTATTAGCAAAAAAAAATACATTTACATTTTATTTCTATAAGAAAGCAACTAATAATTTGACGTTTCACGTTAATATGTGAATGAAATGTTTCAATGAAGGTAAAATATATCATTTTACAGCTTCCCCTTATAAACACAGAGAAAAGGAGAAGTGTTAGAGGGATAGGGTGAAAGCAAATTCTCTTAAAATCTATACTGTCCTCTGGCTATTAGCATACAAGCAAAGAGAAAATTCCACCACTGCCCCTCCTCCCTATACACACATATAATGTCTAACGAGGGGGCTGGCAGTTTTATGCTTTCTTCTTAACACACACACACACACACACACACACACACACACACACACACACACACACACACACACACACACACACACACACACACACACACACACACACACACACACACACACACACAGAAGAAGTAACAGGTTGTGGTTTTATTTTTGGAGCAGGTTGGTGATTGTGGTGAGAGCTGCCCTCTGTGTCACCCTCTGTAATCTGACTGGTTTGCCACACCACCATTGTGTCTTCTAGTATCCTAAAGGAACAGCGCATCTTTACCACTATCTATTCATCAGAGACAGGTCATCAATTATCTGCTGTAATCTCTACGTGTGTAATATGTAGTGCTATCAAATGTTTTTGATGCCATCAACATATTATCAGGTGTGATGCATTTAAACCACGCCAAGACCTTTTTATTCTAGTTACCTATGATTTATGAACTTCTTATGTTTTATTTTAATTATGACTTAAGCTTATTTTATAGTAATCATGAATACTTTTTACTCACTTAGCAAAACCAAAAGGAATGGAAAATGTAGTAAGACGTTAGTGATTCTTCTTCATGCCGATTTGCTAATATGAATATGAATCATAATCCCCTACTGTTATGGCCCCTCATCCACCTGTTACATTCCCGCTCTCCTCCAGCTTCTTGTTCTCTCACACACACACACACACACACACACACACACACACACACACACACACACACACACACACACACACACACACACACACACACACACACACACGCACGCACGCACGCACACACACACATACACACACACCCCTTTAACCAGACAGATGGGCTGCAGCCCCATCCAACGTTTCGTCCAGCAGTCAAGAGATGGAGCAATATTGGGGCTCAGACAAAAGGAAGAGGTGAATGGGAAGGCGTGTGTATGCTGTGTCCAGTCCAAGTGGCTATTAGTTCTTTGTTCTCATCACATTTCTGGTAAACGGTATTATTCCACAGTCACCCATCTGCACAGATGTTGAGATTTTGAAGGCTTGGGTATAGAAACTCTTGAGGATTCTCACAAATCTAGATGATATTGAAAATGGCTACTGATACATGTGAAGTAATTTCAAGTTGGACGTGCATATTCTCTCTTGCAGTATGTTATTATTGCTGTGATTATACTTGAATCATATAATATCAGTAGCCTTTCTACCAGCACTGTTACACTGCCTGTCCAAAAAAGTCACCATTTCAGAAGGGTCAAATTATTGGGCTGCATGAAGCAAAGAAGAGATTTAAACTAAAGAGATTTGAAATTGCTGAAACTGGGTTAACATCCCTTCAACACATTATCAAAACCTAGAACGATAGTGTTGAACCACCAACTTTGTTTAAAAAAAAAAAAAATCATGAATGAAGGTCACTTAAACACTTGGTGAATGGTAAAAGACCATGTGATCGGGAAAAAAAGGTAAAAAGATGAATGGTAAAAAAAAAAGGTCAACAGGATTGAGACTACACAGGATTGACACTAAACAGTTGTGTCGTCATAGAAGTGTTAGTTAGTGAGACTATTGTTTTAGTGAGTTTAATAAAAAAAAAAGTTACATTTGCTAGGGAGTATAAAGATTGGACTTTGGAGCAATGGAAAAAGGTCATGTGGTCTTCTGAGTCCAGACTGACCCTATTCCAAATAGGAATATTCCCATTATGCATAGTGAGAACTGCATAAGTCTCAGGAGGGATTTATTTATGTATTTGTTTATTTATTGGCCAGGCAGTGTATATTCTAACAAATCAAATTTTCACTATCTATATCAGAACAAGATGGGTTATTTCTTTAGGAAAGTTTCTAATGTTTCTCAGGAGCTTTTTAAAAGAGCCAGGCCGAAATAGGTGAATTTTCACTTGATAGATGGCTAGATAGATAGATCGATATCTTATAGATACCAAAGGATCAATTAGTGAAAGTGTCCTTTCACTAAAACATCTATTAGGAGACATAATCATAATAACCTTGTAAATGAGAGTTTACCATGTAGAGCAAACAGACCCAGGATACACAACACAGGTGGAAAATGACCATGATAACAATATTAAACATCGGGAATAACCGAATAAATCAAGGTGAAAAGTATGTTTGTAGAGACAGTGAGGAGAAATGTCAGAAGTATGAACAAAATAGGGTACTGCAATGTGTGATGTGCTCCTTGGTAGAATAAAAAAGTGACAGCAGAAGTGCAGCATTGACACGTTGCTTTCAGGGTTGGGTTCACAAACGTGGCATTTATTCCCTCTGATTCAAACTCTGCTGCATTTTCATCCTGAAGAGTTCTGTTTAGCCAGATGAGAACTGTGAAGTTTGGGACCAAAATCTCACTGGCATGGAAGGGTCTGAGTATTGGTATAGACAGAGATGGCAGAACTGTAAAACTGCAGAAATGTGATGTGTACTGAATTTTCAACAGAAAAAAAAAGAAGGAAAAACTCCAAGATCTAATTCAGGAAGTTTGCCGTTCTTATTCAGGATAGTTCCTGAAGTGCTGTACCTCAAAAGGTTGAAACACCCCTCTCAAACAGTTGAAGAAGAATTTTACCTTTCCACACGGCTTGCTCATTAGGGATTTTAGAAACTTGCTTAGTAACAGTTTCCGCTGCGCTTTACAGAAATCCAGTGAAACTAAAGTATCTCACAGAGTTGGTGATGCTTTCTCTTCACAGATTCTTTTAATCCAAGCATCTTAAACTTACACACTGTTCAACTAGGGACATTCAAAATCTTGTCAAAGAGGTAGGATAAAAGGAGTCTAGAGTGTGTGTCACCATGCGTACCACTGCAGGGGAATGCCGGTGGGCTTTTTCTCTTCTTTGGCGGCAGCCCTCATTCAATTCTTTTGCAATTACGTTGTCATCAAGCCATTTGGCTGCTGCAGCCTCCAAAGAGCGGCACAAGAAAAGGGCTTGCTGATTGAATTAAAGCAACACCAATTCAGCCCTGCTGAGAGCCAGCCAAAAAGGGGGCTTTAAAGGAACGGAAAGAGAGAGAGAGAGAGAGAGAGAGAGAGAGAGAGAGAGAGAAGTGGCAAAATGAGAATGTTGCAAGAAAACGGATAGTGTGCACTACTAGTTGTATCGATATGTGTTGGAAGCATGTGGTCACTGTGCACAGATGCAGAGGTATGCATGCATCCAGGATATGCTGTTGTCTGTCTGTGTGTGTTAGGAGCGGCGGAGCCCGTTTGTCACAGTGAATAGGCTCAGGGTGGTTCACATCATTGGGGCATTGAAGCCATCTCCTCCCCTGTTGTAAAACAAGGCTCTGAGTCGCATGGAGACACAGGGGGCATTGTGCTTGCTACAGGGGCAAGCGTACCACCCAGAGTGTTCCCAAAAACTCCACCCAACTCCTTCTGACCCGCAAAGGCCAGGAGCCAAGATGACTGTCTACTTCTGAGTGAGAGAGAGAAAGAAGGGAAGAGAGATATATAAAGAGAGAGAGAAGGTCTGGGAAGAAAAATTATGTAAAAGGCAATGCTGTACTTCTTAAAACGTGTATGTGTGTGAGTGAGAGAGAGAGAGAGAGAGAGAGAGAGAGATGAGAGTTTGGGATGCTGCCTGGGGTTAGAGAAGGGGAGGAGGCGTTTCCCGAGTGTTTCCCCTAACACGATAGGTTAATGGAATGATTGATGGCTGCGACACTGAAGACAAAACGTAAGGAGGTGATAAAACCAGAAAAGAGAAAAAGAAAAGAATGGGGGGTGTAAAGTAGGTCTTATATTTGGGATATAGATGTGTGTGTGTGTGTGTGTGTGTGTGTGTGTGTGTGTGTGTGTGTGTGTGTGTGTGTGTGTGTGTGTGTGTGTGTGTGTGTGTGTGTGTGTGTGTGTGTGTGTGTGTGTGTGTGTGTGTGTGTGTGAACATTTACTACCATCCAAGAGAAGGAGGGACTGTGGTGTTGTTAATTAGCGGGGAGGCTTCGACTCTAAAGATTTGGTGTGTGTGTGTGTATGGACATGATGAGTGTGAAGGGGACAGGATATTAGGGTGAGAAAGGGGCAATCTTGACCACCAAAGATGCCACACACATACACACACTCTCCTCTTTCCTTTTTTTTTTCCACCCCTAGCCATCGGACAATGAAATAAATAAATACTGTGTCCTTTCAATACAAGCAAATAATTTACTGCCTGCTTTGGTGCTGCATGCCTGAATTCTCTCTCTCTCTCTCTCTCTCTCTCTCTCTCTCTCACACACACACACACACACACACACACACACACACACACACACACACACACACACACACACACACACACACACACACACACACACACACACACACACCCCCCTCTCAAGCTGAAGAGTGCAGGTTTGTGTTATTTTAAGAAGCCCTCGTCTCCTGGAGTACCTTTAAGAGGATGGACAAACACAAATTACACTCTTGCATGTGCACACACACACACACACACACACACACACACACACACACACACACACACACACACACACACACACACACACACACACACACACACACACACACTGTTTGTTTTTGAGTTTTGTTCCTTGGATTGTTGTTGTCTGAATAAACCTGGGAGAAGAGGAAGCATGTGATGTTCCTTGCATAAAACACCAGGAAATGGTTTGTGTTTCACATAATGTACTTGTTTGTTAAGGATTAATTAGATAATCAAATGGAAAGATAAGAAAAGAAAAAAAATACAGCTGGAATTGTAAAATGTTAGCTCCAATGGGCAGAATTCATGAATATAACTGGTCACTATTATTGCTGTTTGGAGCGGGACAGGGTGATGGGTTGGAGATATTATTTAAAAAAAAAAATTTTCACACACTGTAAAGACATGCATTGTAGGCTGATTCCGAATTGTCTGGTAGTGTGTGATTGGGTGAGTGTGTGTGCACTGACAAGAAATTTTTTCATTCATTCCCCATCAGTAAACTTCATGAGAATAACTCTCTCTCCTGTTTTTGCTGCAGATCTTCATCCACTGGTCATTAGCTGAGGAAGAGGCACTGATTGGCTCATGAGATCATTCATGGTACAGCATTTACTCTATCATAGGTTAAACTGAATATTGTAACCATAACGAAGAAGATGAGATTAGTCAAAAAAAAAAAAAAAAAAAGATTGGACGACTAGCTCAACCTCAATGTCTAAAAAAAAAAACATGCTTGTTCTGATCCTCCTGTTATTTCAGTCAGACTAAATGCTTCACAGCGGGCAGAATTGCTTTGCATATGTTAAAAAGTTATATTCTGATTAAATGCCTGGAACATGAAAATGCACATCTTAGTAGATCAGTGTCCATGTTAACAGTTAAGTTATAATCTCCACCTGGAATGATTTCAGTAGGATTGTAATAATGGCGACATAGCTAATGATGCAGTAACTACAGATTGTGTTAGAGCTTTTTCATTTTTGTAGCTTTAGTTGGAAAAATATATAAATGGTGTGTTCATACCCAAAGCAATATATACAGTTTTCAGCTGTACAGAAGCATGTTTTGTGAAATGCTTTGTGTGCAATCTATTTATTTCTAACCCTGCTTAAATATTAGAAGTTGAAACCTGAACAGCCCAAGAACAAACTAAGATGTTCAATTCTGAAGCAAAATATCTTTGGGCTCTTTGTTGCCACCCTCAGCATCCTCCTCACAATATATGCTCAGAATTATTTTTGCCAAATGTCCCTTCTAAATGAGTTATCAAAAATGATTTGGGCTTCATGTATGCAATTAAGTGTAATGAGATTCAAATTAAAATACCGTGATTTACCATTGGCGGCACAGTGACTTAGTGGTTAGCACTGGTTTGACCTGCGGTGTGTAATTTAAACATGTTAATACATCAATCATTTTTACCCCAGTGTTTTAAAAAAATACTTATGTTTTGTTATATTCCACATAGGGAACAGTTTGTGGGTGATGCTGCGTCTTTACAAAACTTTTTTGTTTGATTGCTCTGTTAGAACACACAGAGCTCATAAAAATCTTTACCTCCATCTTTACAGTTATTGGCCGTTTTGTAGTTTACAGGTATGAACTTCCGCGTGAAGTGAGTGAGCATGCATGATGGGGAAAAAAACACATAACAACAATATGAAATACAAGTAAGGATCTCCTGGGGTTTTTGAGGGAATAGTGGCGAGGTTAAAAAAAATGAAGACTGAGCTAAGCATTTGAAGCACAAACCTACATATACTACAGATAATGACAATGGCAATTGGTTACACCTCTATTGCACATGTATGTTATATTACAGTTAATACTACAGTATATGTATGTTTTGGACAAAACCTATTTAAATGTGGAAGAAAGTAGTGTACAGGTTTTAGACTCTACCGTTTAAACAGGCTGTCAACAGCATCCAGGAGGAAACTGTCTTTTTTCCAGGTGAGAATACAACAAATTGCACTATATTGGGGATGAATTCCATCATCCAACCAGGAGTGCAGTTAGTTAGAATTCCCATCAGGTGTCTTATTTGATGCATCGTGTTTTTTATTATTATTATTATTTTACTCTGTTCTTCTTCAGCACCCCATCTGCTCTCCTTGGCACGTAGAGCTGACATTCACCTTGAATTAGACAGAGAGAGAGAGAGAGAGAGAGAGAGAGATGCTTCCAGTGGGATTAGGCCAGCATCTGATAAACAAAGACCCTGTGGCTGAGAGAAGCACACTGCAGCACTGTAGAGGGGAACACAAGCAGAGGAAGGAGGGATGGCCAGAGAGATAGAGAGAGAAAGAGTGGGGGGGGGGGGGGGGGGAGACAAAGTTTAAATCAGGCAGGCTGTTAAACACAGACAGCTTTGAGAAACTGATGTATACTGAACAGAGACATACACAGATCGATGACCAGCTGTGCAGACTGATGTAGAGAGAGAGAGAGAGAGAGAGAGAGAGAGAGAGAGAGAGAGAGAGAGAGAGAGAGGAATGATTAGTTAACATCATTGTCTGGTTAAAATCCATATCATGAAAACCCTGATGAGCGTGCAGCAACAGGACCGTTTCTCTTTACAGGACAGTAGCTCTTTAACCACTCATGTACTCTGACACACACCCACACCCACACCCACACACACACACACACACAAACAATATAGCATAATGTTGTTCAGGTATTACAGAGGGTTACCTAGGAAGGAGATATAAGATTTATTTCTAATCATAAATTTAAAGAAATTCAAATTTAATGTGAGTACAAGCTGGGAGGAAAAACAACAAAATAGACACACATACAAACAGATACACATGCAAAAATCACACACACGCACACACACACGTACACACACACGCACACACACACACACACACACACACACACACACACACACACACACACACACACACACACACACACACACACACAGTTTAGCAAGTTAACACCCATGGTTGAGTGTTTGCTTGTTTAACTGGCAGGTGGTAATGAGGACACTGTGTGTCCCAATGTGTATGTGTGGTACTGTGTGTGTGAATGTTTAGCAAGTAGTCGGTAATGAGGGGACTGTGTGTGCATTTAGACCTGTAATGAGGTGTGAGGGAGAAGTGTTAAAGACTTTATAGGCAGTAATTACAGACTTTTATTGTACATGCATGTGTGTGTGTGAGTGTGTGTGTGTGTGTGTGTGTGTGTGTGTATTTGTTACCGCAGTATAAGCACCACATATTTACACTGGACACCCCTTATGGCTGGGGATACAGAGAACGCACCTGACCGCCTCTCAACTAGGATGAAAGGACAGAGGAGACTCCAGGTTGAGGCTGTACAACTGAAACCAAAGGACCAACTCACATTCATGTCTCCTATAGGAAGTCACACTCGACACACCACAAACGGCTCACAGCTGATATCAAATTATGTGCATTGTCCATCTGTAGGACAAAATGGTGAAAACCACTAGAATACCAAACCACATAATATACTATGAATAGCAACATTGCAATATCTTATAGATATATACACTACCTGTCAATAGTTTGCACACACATCTTCTACTCCAATGGTCTTGCAATAATATCCTTTGAACAGTTGATATTGAGACTTATTCTCTGTAAAGCCTTTATAACGGCTCTAAATTGGTGATCTTTGAGGCTGGTAGCTGAGTAACTGAATTGAGTAGCGGAGGTAAATTTCCTGGCATAGTGTTCATGAGAAGCAGTTTTCATCATGGTGCTTGATGGGTTTTGTATATGCACTTGACAAGACTGTTTTTGCAAGAACTATTCCAGGACATTATTCATATTTTTGAAATCTCCAGTATTCTACTAGAATGTAGAAAATAAATTACTAAAACATTGAATTAGAGAGTGTGTCCAAACCTTTCACTGGTATAGTAGTTCTTTAAAATGTTGACATCACATTTGGTGCATTATTTTTTGCAGTTTGGGTAGCAAAACAAACTAACCAAGCTACCATTTTCATTCCACTTTGAATAGATTTCAGCTGCCTGCTTGCTCGTCTCAGACATTTCACAGCAAATATCTACAGCTGATAGACAGATTAGGTATTATACATTAAACATTATACAGCATTATTCTGCATAATACGTATTTGTGTTCACTCAAAATTGTCATTTGCTTGTTTTGCTAAGTTCTTTTTCACCTAAGTTTAAAGAACTTTGTCTTACATTGTCCAGTAATGTTGAGTAAGCATGTTAAAGTAGCGAATGCGTTCATATTGGCTGTGGGACAAAAATGTAAAAACAGTGGACGACTGTCAGCCATAGAAACCTGGCATCATCAGACTGCTGAGAAGTGCACCTGAGGTTCAGGGCCCAACAGAGTTGTGCGTACATGACTGAGCATCTGCTGCAGGGAATCTACCTAGTGCTGCTTGAAGCTAGATGCAAAGTGCAATATACTATGCCTGCTATTATGTTCCCGACCAGGTCCATTCCCGTCTGCATGTTTTGAGTTTGCATGTTCTCCCCGTGCTTGGTGGGTTTCCTCCGGGTACTCTGGTTTCCTCTCACAGTACAAAGACATGCAGATTAGACTAATTGGCGGTCCAAAATTGCCCGAGTATGTGAGTGAGTGAGTGTGTGAGTATATGCATGTGTGTGTGCCCTGTCCAGGGTGTACCCCACCTCGTGTCCTAAGTCTCCTGGGATAGACTCCAGGTCCACCGCTACCCTGTACACAGGCTAAAGCGGAATAGACGATGAGTGAGAGTGAGTGCATTAACATAACTTTACTACTATATCATTAATAACTACCTGATATGTATAAAATCCTAATCACTTAAATATAGAACTTTAAAACCAATCAACATTATAAGCCCCTAGGATTTGGGTTCCCCTCGTGCCACCTGGGTGGCTCTGGCCTTTTGTGCCATGGCTCTGGGGGTGTGCTGTGGTGTCTGGCACCAGAACATTGGCACTGGATCTTCAGGAGCTGTGGGTTGTGGGTTGAGGCCTCTGTGGATCAGACTTATTTGTCCGACACATTCCATGGTTGCTTGATCGGATTGAGATTTGGGGTGACTTGTGCTGCATTGGCTTTTAGACTGAATGGACTGGCCTTGGATCCCCACAAGCATAGATGAGCCACGGGAGCCCTTTTTGGACAAAGGTGCTATTTTTGCAAATTTCACAGATCAAGTGGTCACAGTTGCATATCATATTGTTGTTGTTTTTTAATAAGAAGAAGAGGTAATAGTGACATCAATTTATAATTATTTTAATATTTAATTAACTAATTATTTGGTCATTTACATCTGTCATTCTTGCTCCACACAGGCATTCAGTTGAAGCCACTCACTTATATATGATAATAATTCACCTTTGAAATAGTTTCAAATTTGAATATCAGCCTCAATCTATATCACAAAGGTATTCCACCTCCTCTGTATATTACCCGGACGTTTTGCTGTATAGAGTATTGATGTTTTACAACGCTATACACTAAGACTGAGAGGTACCTCCCTTTGCTCTCACAAAACATTCAATAATTCACGGCCTTCTGTAGCCATCAACTCCAAGTGTTGTCTATTGTGAGATGTTTTTCTGTTGACCACATTTGTACACAGCGGTTATCTGAGTTAATGTAGCCTTTTGGTCAGCCTGAACCAATCTCTCTTATCAGCAGGGTCCTTGTGTGCTCAGCATTGGATTTGTTTTTTCTTGATTACACCTGGGTTCAGAGTAGACTCTAGAGAGTGAAAATTTCAAAAGACCAGCAATTATTAAAAAATACCCTAACTAGAGCATCTGGCACCAACAATCAAGCCACAGTCAAAATCACTGAGATGTTTCCCCGTTCTGATGATTGATGTAAATGTTCCCCAAAGCATGATCTGATCCACTGCATTGTTGCCACACCAAAGGAATGTATTTGGGTTGCCCATGTGTTCCTAATAAAGAGCACAATAAGTGTATTTTTTATGTTAATTATACATTATTTTGGAATTAAACTTTCAAATTTGCTGTCGTGTCTGCTGGCTTTTGCTGCTTCTGTCTTCTGACTGAGAACACACCGACCACATTAAGATCTGTGTTTGAAATATGGAAAAAATGACAACTCTGTTCAAAGGTCCTTAACAAAAGCTAACAACAAACCGTCTTGATACTGGTTACCATAAGGTGCAAACCTCAACCACATGAGGACATGTTTCTTCTTCCAAATGGCATGTAACTCTGATACTCATTGATTTAAGCACACTTTCTCAACAGAGATCACTTTTATCATATTTCAGCATCACAGACGAAAAGAAAGAAGAGGGTCACATGTCACAGCATCACTGCACTGCCCTTACAAGCGCACTCTGACCCCAGGCTAACCCGGTTACGACCTCTTCGGGATCCCCTGAGTTTGGGGAAGCCCTCCAAGTGACCTCATCAATTAGGACACCGATGAGCTCCACAGCAGTCAGATCCTGCATCCTCCATCACTCTCGCTTTCTCTTCATCTTTTGTCCCACTTCTTCTCACTCTGCCAAGCTTGCTTGTACATGCCTCAGCCAGACAAGTGCCTCTTTTTGCTACACACTCTCCCTGACACTTGCTATACCCCTTCACCTCTGATAACCTTCACTTGCCCTCTTCACACTTCCTCTATGAGTTCATCATTATCCATCCTCACTACGTGTTTCTCTTTCTCTCTCTCACTCTCACATACACACATACAAGTACACCCTCCCCACACACACATAGCATCAGTAAAAGAGTGCAAGAGTTGTGTCTAAGGTAATATAGAGACATACGTACCACTTTCCTGCAGAGGGCAACAATAGTACTAATATTTAAATGCATGTTCTATATAGACTTTCAACCAGTAACATCAATATACATTATTCATTATTATTTTCATCATATTTTTTAAAAAATACTTCCATCCTTCACCGATCGCAGAAATATTTGCTCAGTAAGCCATTCTATGAGCACAGCAAAGAGAGATTTTAAAATCACTAACACAGTAACACAAAATGTTAAAATCAAACATATTGTTCTCTGGTTGAATGTGAGGAAAATGTGTGTCTTTCTCAGGTTTAAGGAGAAAGGCAACAATGAAAGACTGTTCAGATGTGGATCTGGGTAACGAAAAAGAAGGATGCAAGAATAATAGTTGGAGTCTAAGAAACGACCAAAAACATAGCCAGCACGTCTTAGGAGCTCTGATTTCTGATGAATATGGAAATCCTGATGGTGGTCCACTCTCCAGGGGACCCCCTCAACCCATCCCTCCCTCCCCATGTAAAGCATGAGGGAATGGCCCGCAGCAGGGAGGCATACTGGCTTCAAGGCTTCATAATCCTAGTGTCCAAAAACTGGGAGAACGAGAAAAGGAACATAATCCTATTCTTCTTCTGTGTCACATATGTCACTTAACATGCTTTTTATCCATCACAAGACTATAGCCACCACTGCAACAGATTGGTCTCCTTTAGAAACAATAGTCCTTCTCTCTCTCTCTCTCTCTCTCTCTCTCTCTGTTTCAAGCTCAGTATATCATTCAGGACTGATAACATCCAAGAGCAGCAAGTTAAAACCCATCCTTACTTTTGTGGTTTGATTCTACTATATATATAAAAAAAGAAAGAAATTTAGGGGAAAAAAAGACTTATCAACATGTAATGTAGAAATCCATTTCCCACATGAAGATGCACACACTACCTCCTGAGATGGAATTATTATTTATTTTAATCAAGACCACCCCAATGCAGTGTGGGTGGTATGTGCGAAATGGTGTGCGAGGATATGCTGCATGTGTGGGTGTGTGGCGTTCAGGTTAAGATATATACCCGTCGTGCATTTAGCTCATTGTGTCAGAAAGGACCTGTTGGTGTCTGCCTCTGCCATTGAGTGTGCATGTTTATGGGCATATGGCTGATCCACCTCCAATAGGTTCATGTAGGCAGAAAACTTGGCCATTCAAATGTCTATTCAGGCACCAAAAGGGGGACACAGATTACCATGTCATAACACAGAGGGAGGAGAGAGTGGGAGGGGGACGAGAGTAAGAGAAAAAGAGAGATCAAGAAAGAGATGTTGCGGATAGGCATGTACTAAGCTTCACATTGAGGTCAAATTCAATTTTATTTGCCTGTTAAAAATTAAAATGCATATACAGTGCACATAGCCATCATAGTACTTTTACATTTATTCAAATTCATATGCAGCATAGCGTTTAAAAAGGGTTTATTACACTTTAATAATGCAAAAGGTAAGTTCACTAACAAGCTAGCAAATGTTAACTTGCTAGTGAACTTGTATTTTGTCATTAAATTCCCATCAATGATTTACTTTCACTAATTAAGGGAATACTATGATTAATTATGTTATATTATCAGGTTTGCTGTTGGTTTCTACAAAAAATCATCGGCACTACCTATATAAAAATATTACAAAACCATCTTTTAGGCTTTTTTAAAATTATAATTAAAATTATAATACCAGCTGTCGAAATTAATCATCATGTTTAGATAGTGAGAAACAAGTTAAAGGCTGACCTTATACGTTGTCTGTTATTGAGTTAGTGATAGGGCTGTGAGGTAGTTTTGAGAAATACTGGTGTAAATATTAAACTTAAAACAAAACACACTAATGGATTCACAAATGCAATTTCGATCATGATAGAGAAACCACAATAGACTGAAACTAATATACTACATATGGACTGTTCTCTCTGTTGCGGTCAGGAAAGCGCTTCGCTCCCTGAAGACCAACACAGAGAGACTGAGGAGGAGCTTCTTTCCGCAGGCTATACGAGCTCTCAATCACAACACCACATAGGACCTAACACTCACACACTTGCACATTTTGCACACCTCAGGACTGCAGACTTTTTAACTTTTACTTTTTACTGGGACGCACAACCGGTTTACACATGGAACATTTGCACACTTGCACATTTTGCACACTGTGAAGTTGAACTTCACTACATTCTGGACTGCACTACATCACATTTCCATTACATTTCAGTTACTATATATATCCACTATTTTTATTAGATATTCTTTAACTTCTTTATATTTATCTTATTCAAATACTTTATTTCATTTTTATTCTTATTCTGTATATTTTGTAAATAAGTGTTTCTTTATTTTAAATCTCTTATTTCTTTTTTTGTTGTAATATTGTAGGTCAATAGCAGTCGTATAAGCATTTCACTTCATATCATACTGTGTATGACCGTGTATGTGACGAATAAAATTAGAATTTGAATTTGAAAACATCAAGAATTACTTGTCGCTTAAATGCTGCACATACACACATGTACATCTGTTGGGATGTGCTTAGCACTCTACCTTCCTTTGTTTTCCTGAAAGATGAATTAGACACATGGAAGGCGAATGCTTTCCTCACTGAATGTCACTTGTTTATTACTTGGCCATGTTCATCCATGAGTTCTTTTGTTGTCTTTGTATGGTTGACCCATTCATGATTATATCATGATATTTACACCTAGCTATGAGAGGTGTTCCAACTTGGTTGATGATCGTCATTAAAGTCAGGGTGTATAGTTTGTAAAAAACATATATACTGAGCTGAAAATAAAGCTCTTATTTTTCTATAAACCTCCCGTCTTGCTTTTATTTCTCCTTTCCAATCACAAGTGCAGCATATTTGTGACCGTAAAGTCACAAAGTCCAGTGAAGATCAAAAACTTCCTCTTGTTAAGTGTCTATTTCGTGTCACTCTCCTAAACCAAACTTGAAGCAGTTGCTCGGTTTAATTAGCTGGCCCCTGTCTCTTCCCATTTCTTCTTCCAGACAGAGATCAGTTCCTTAACCTCGATCCTGTCTGTTAGCCTAGCTTACTGCTGCCATTTCTGTCTTCTCAATGCTGTTCCATTCATTTCAACATGGCAAGCCTGGTAGGGTTCACCTTTTTTGTCATCTAAGGTGAAGAACCCTTCTCTTGCTCTCTTTTTGCCCATCACTGTCCTCCTGATCTTGATATCTCTGACCCCCTCTTTCTCAGGATTTCATCCTGAAATCTCCCAGTCACAATGCAGCCATTAAAGCCCCATTGTCCTTTATTAATTAATGAGCGCCGTCGTCCTCCTCCTCTCCCTCTTCAAGCACGTATTTGGGTAAACGCAGATTAACATATTCATGAAGCGGCCAGCTTTGCTGCAAACGGTCCGCCTCTGTTTTGGCCCTTGTCGTTTTGTCTCCTTCCGTACGTAACCCCATTTGTCGGGGCCCTCGCAACCCCATTAGTGCTTCTGATCCCCACAACGCCAGGAGAGGCAGACAGAAGAGCAATGTTGCAGTTACACCCCACTGCTGCCATTTCACGCCTCACTGAGCACATCCGCACATTACCTGCCTTACATTACGCACACACAGATTGCCGAGCCTGTGTTACAAGTTTATTTGCACACAATAAACAATGCATGGCTACTGAGGGATCATGCCAAATGTCTAATGAGGCCTGACATGAAAACAGCTAAGATTCCCAAGCCCAAAGCATTTCACAAGACATGCTCATCTTTGAGAGTTGTATTGGTGATAAAAATGTGATTATAATTAATGTTATTTTATTATTATGATGATTATTATTATTATGATGATTATTATTATTACATGTCATTATTTAACAGAGAAACATAATATTCAAGTTTAAATTAACATATTTTTTTACATTTTTTACTTGATTTTTAAATCATGATTAAATCAAGCCCAGACACTAATGTGCCACAAATTGTAGATGATAAACATTATTAGTTAATATTATTATTTTAAAAAAGAGCTATATTGATAGACAGGACAAATTCTACAGAAAATTTTACATGCCTGCTCAATCTGCACCATATGACCAAGTGCATATGACAAACTAATGAAATGAAAAAGATTTTCCTTAATTTCAGGTTGATACCTGGGATGTCAAAATTCAGTATTAAGATAAAAAAATGAGGTGTCAGCTAAAGTTAGGCGTCCGGTATATAGTTTTTAGGGTGACGGCGGCAGTGGTGGGGGTGCTGGGGCGGGGGGTGGTTTTTGGGTTGGACTTACCCCCAACAGGCAGCCTTATTAGTCATTATTAGTCATGTCCATCATGTGCAGTCTCAGTAATCTCTTAACATTTACCACTCCCAACACACACACAGAAACAGTTTCTCTCAACCTCTATTCCTCAAACACACGCATACACGCGCACGGACAGCCACTCAAACGCTAGCACTCCCCACCAATTTGTAGCTTGTACAGTCACATTGTTTGTTGGGGCTTTGCAGTGCAGGCTGCTTCGTTAGCTTGGCCTTTAACGAGCAGCTTAATTGAGCTGTCTATCGGGCCACCTGTCACCCCCTGCCTCATTAGCATACTAATGCACCGACATTGTGCTGCTATGACAGGCAGAGAGAGAGAGAGAGAGAGAGAGAGAGAGAGAGAGAGAGAGAGAGAGAGATTTTATTAATAGCAAGAATGAAAAAAAAGACCAAAATGTAGTTTTCTACATTCTAGTTTCTTTCACCAGTGGTAACATTAAATATTATATGCACAACTCATTTAATATAGATAGAGAGTATAGGGGGGGTGGGGGTGGAGGTGATGATAGACAAAAGTTGAGCTCAATGCAATGAGTTTTTTTGTGAATGGTCAAAAAGCGTGACAAGTATTGTTGTGTGTGATTGGGGTATTCAGTTCAAGACTACAGTCCTGCAACACAAAATACTGCACTGTAATGCTAAAAAAAAATGTGAAAGAGAGATGGCTTAAGAAGTAGAGAAATGGAGGAATACAAACACTGGACTATAGTTGTTATCGCTGATATATAAAAGTATTTTCAGGCACTGTTTAATACACAGACCCACACCTGTGTGCATATCCAAACCATCCACTGCTGTTACGTTACATATTTCAACCCCTGAACCTTGACTCTGACCTTCATAAGCAAAGTCCCTGCCAGATGGAGAGCTGTCCTTCTCTGGCCAAAATGGTTATGAACTCTGACCTGAAACAGCCTGACCATTCATTCTGCTAGCCAAACAGATCACTCTGAGAGGGCAAACATACACACACACACACACACACACACACACACACACACACACACACACACACATACATACTTTCCTTTTGAGGATATGAAAATCATCTACCCAACTCAGTAACCAAAATATGAAATGTTATGTGTCTTTTCAACATATAAATGAATATATGTGCTATAACGTTCAGTATAGTTCAACTTTCTTTATGCTTGAATATTCATTATGTCAACAGTAAAACAAGTAATATGAGCATACCGTGCTTGATGTCACCAGATATTCACATAGACTAAGAAGGCTATCTGATTGCGTGAGCTTGTCTGGGAGGGTCTTTGAGGTTGACATGTACTAATGTGACAGCAGAAAGCTGGCATGAGGAAAACCAAACACAAAAGAAAAGAGGCACCACGCTGGGCGTGCCGCCCTGCTCATTTCCAGTCCCAAAACCGATGTCCGAGGGACATCACGATGTCCCTCGGATAAGGAAACAGTACGATAAGGAAACAGTCACAGGAGTTAATGGTAAATACTAAAAACTTTTAAATATGCTCATCAATAATAGAGGACAAATCAAACAGCATTAAAAAAACTTTTTAAAAACTTAAAAACACTTGACATAAAAAAACTGTTAAGTGCTTGCTGTTGATGATGCTAATATTGCACCAAAATTGGTGAGTATTCATGCTGATATCAGGTTGTGCAGACAGTTTCTATCCTAATTTTAAAATATAACATACATTTTACTCAATAAAGCCTGCCGTTCCTGGCTTGTCCGTCTGTAATCATCCTGTATCATTGATCACATGACCCTTTTTATTAGTAAGCTCTTTGATCAGAACCAAAATACCCAATATACATCACATTACCCCCACTCTTCAACAACTCCATTGGCTCTCTATCAGATATTATACAGGGTGGGCCATTTATATGGATACACCTTAATAAAATGGGAATGGTTGGTGATATTAAGTTTCTGACCACTTATAAAATGTGTTCAATGTGCTTCCCATTGCGATGGATTGTCAATGCAACCCTCTTCTCCCACTCTTCACACACTGATAGCAACACAGCAGGAGAAATGCCAGCACAGGCTTCCAGTATCCGTAGTTTCAGGTGCTGCACATCTCGTATCTTCACACCATAGACAATTGCCTTCAGATGACGCCAAAGATAAAAGTCTAAGGGGGTCAGACCTTGGGAGCCATTCAACTGGCCGACGACGACCAATCCACTTTTCAGGAAACTGTTCATCTAGGAATGCTTGGACCTGACACCCATAATGTGGTGGTGCACCATCTTGCTGGAAAAACTCAGGGAACGTGCCAGCTTCAGTGCATAAAGAGGGAAACACATCATCATGTAGCAATTTCAAATATCCAGTGGCCTTGAGGTTTCCATTGATGAAGAATGGCCCCACTATCTTTGTACCCCATACACCACACCATACCATCACTTTTTTTGTTCCTACAGTCTTGGAGGGATCTATCCAATGTGGGTTAGTGTCAGACCAATAGCGGTGGTTTTGTTTGTTAACTTCACCATTCACATAAAAGTTTGCCTCATCACTGAACAAAATCTTCTGCGTGAACTGAGGGTCCTGTTCCAATTTTTGTTTTGCCCATTCTGCAAATTGTGTGCGCCGATCTGGGTCATCCTCGTTGAGATGCTGCAGTAGCTGGAGTTTGTAAGGGTGCCATTTGTGAGTAGCTAATATCCGCCGAAGGGATGTTCGACTAATGCCACTCTCCAGTGACATGCGGCGAGTGCTACGCTGTGGGCTCTTGCTGAATGAAGCTAGGACAGCCACTGATGTTTGTTCATTAGTGACAGTTTTCATGCGTTCACATTTTGTCAAATCCAACACTGAACCAGTTTCACGAAACTTAGCAAGCAGTTTGCTAACTGTAGCATGGGAGATGGGTGGTCTCGTAGGGTGTCTTGCATTGAAATCTGCTGCAATGACCCGGTTACTGCGTTCACCAGATATCAACACAATTTTGATCCGCTCATCATGTGTTAACCTCTTCGACATGTCAATGGCTGTGAACAAAGAGAAACTTGTAAATAACTCGTGAAAGAATAAAGTTACGTTAAAACCAAGCACAACATTGTTTTTCTTGTGAAATTCCCAATAAGTTTGATGTGTCACATGACCCTCTTCCTATTGAAAAAACAAAAGTTGGATCCAAGATGACCGACTTCTAAATGGCCACCATGGTCACCACCCATCTTGAAAAGTTTGCCCCCTCACATATACTAATGTGCCACAAACAGGACGTTAATATCACCAACCATTCCCATTTTATTAAGGTGTATCCATATAAATGGCCCACCCTGTATATAGAGTTTAAAATTCTCCTCCTCAGTTTTAAAGCACCCTATGATCTTGCTCCATCTTATCCTTCAGAACTCCAGTACAGTTCCAGAACTTTCACACGTTCACCCTCTCGTACTTTCCACTCTCCCGCATCAAGGCTCCTCTTTACACCTCCTGCCCTCTTGACCACCAGTTGAGCCGTAACTGCACTACTCCTCATCTCTGGAACTCTCTTACAGGGAATAAAAAGACTCTCAAACCACATTAAAATCACATATGAAGACCCAATTATACAAAAGTGCTTAACCCACATGATGTATGTCTGCACCAAATCTGTAAGCCTTCATATGTTTTTTATTGCTTGTCTGAATTTTGAACAGTGACCTTGGGTAATGATAAAGGCACAAATTTAAACAAAATGCATTATTATTATTATTATTATTATTATAAAGAAAATCAATAAGCTTATCCTTTATAAAATTGTTGCTGTTTAAAAAGAGTGAAATCTTGCCTTCCTTCTGTTGTATTGGCTTTGCTTTAGGAATATTTATGAATAAGTTCCAGATATCATTATAATTTTTATGTAGAAATGTATCCCTAATGAGCAGACCGGAGGCAGCGGTGGCAAGAAATGACTTCTTGAAATGATATGAGAAAGAAACCTTGAAACAAACCAGACTCAAAGGGTAACCCAAGCTCATCTGGGTGACACTGTATAGTGTGAAATGAATAATCCTTTGTTTTTTTCATAGAACTGTTCTCTGTAACCAGGGAATTTTATAGATTTAACATTATGTCGGTTTTGTTGATGTTATACACTGTTTAAAGCTTTTTAATATTCAAATGCGAGTAAGAAAAAGGCAACAGTGACTGGGCCACCACAAAGAAATAAAAAAGTGTTGTATGGGGGGGTGGGCGGGTTTGAGGGGGGGCACAAGATTGAAAAAGTAGCGACGAAGAGAAAGTCACATCCACACAGTGGACACATTCAGCTTGCCCTATGAATAAGCTGCACAAACAACCATATGCTAATCAACGCATCAACACGCCATTTACACGTCAAAATCACCCAAGTCTGTTCCTCTCTTTCTTTTATTCTATTCTTCTTGCCTCTTTCTTTTACCCCTTTTTTCCCTTCTCAGCCCTGGCTAATTATCGCGTGTCTTTCTCTTTGATAGTGAGTCTCTTTCTTGAATTAGTACAATATTGTAGACCTCCCGCCCATTCCCCCAAAGGCCCTGCTGCCCAAACCCCCCTCAGAGCTGTGCTGCATCGGGCCACCTTGTGCACGTATTGGCCCCGGGTTTTTCTGTATAACACTTGTCACCAGCATGCATATGGAGATTGGAGCATCTATTTTAGCTGCTAATTCCCTCTCTCCTGCTTTCTTCACTCCAAAGGCCCCTCGCTGTGCACCTCCCACCATCACATGCAGAGGATGCTGGGACATCATGCTGAGAGCAACACGACGTCCCACTATTGAGGCACATGGGAGGGGTGGTCAGGGGTCAGAGCAGGGGTACACTAGTAGACAGGACACACTTCCCTGGGCATATCGACCTCGCCCATCCAGCTGCAGGGTATGATAGGTGCAGCTAAACCCACTGACCAGCTGCCGATTGTGTACTGCAAAGTAACGGACGAAGAACTTCTTTTTGAAAACTTACACTGTCAGGTAAAACAAAGATTTACTTTGTTTCTTTTTTGAGCTACATGCAAAATAAGAATGAGCAGCAAATTACATGTTTTGTTAAATGTCATAGTGTGTTAATGTATTGAAAATACAAAACCACACAGTCATTTTCATTCATTATGATCCATCATACATATAAACAAACATATAGACAAAGACCAAACAATTCTATTGACTTACCAAATATACAAATTGACTTAAAATGTTTTAGTAGGGAAATAAGTTTTCAAGGCGGTTGACGTCATGAGAAAAACAGCCCTCTTTCTCTGCAATCTGTCTAGCAAGGACCCACTGTAGCAGGACAGACACTCAACAGCATAAGCCAATCATAATAAGAATGAGAAGTGTAGGCTTTCACACAGGACCTAAGCCACAGACCGGCAAGTCACAGGCCACTTCTGCACAAATGTATGAGGTTGAGAAGTGTCTGTATGTGTGTGTGTGAGAGAGAGAGAGAGAGAGAGAGAGAGAGAGAGAGAGGGAGAGAGAGAGAGAGAGAGAGAGAGAGAGAGAGAGAGAGAGAGAGAGTGCGACTGGCATGCTCTTGACCCAGAACAGTGTGCTGACTAATCCGCTGATCAGGATGCCAAGAGGTTTGTGGGGTCTGAGGCCCTGGGCTGGCCCCTGATTGACTGGTCCTCTCACACTAATGCAATGAGGCCTTAGCTTATTCATCATCCAGCTAGAGCATCCAGCCTCTCACTCCACCAAGACACACAATTCCTCTCAGGCAAAAGCTGCAAACACACACTGCTGACCAGAGCACATGCAAACCACATATCCACAAAGTTTAGAAGAGAATGAGAGAGAGAGAAAGCAGGTGTCAGGCTAAAGCCTGTCAAAGGGCAGGTGGTGTGACACTGGTAAAGCAAGCAGCCAGTAATTGAGTTTCGGGAGGGGGGATGTAGTTTGGGGCCCTAAGGTGTGTGAGTGTGTTTGCTGTGTCAGCTTGGCACACAAACACTTAGCACTCGTCCCTGCCAGAGTGGGAGCAGGCCCTAAATCCCTTCATTTTGTCCGAGCAAATTGGGAAAAACTCATGGTCTTGTTTGTTCAGTCTCCCTGCACAATTGTGGGAAGAGACTGGATATATACGGATGAAGTGATGCAGTAAAGAGGACATCCCATCAACACACAGTTTGCTTAGGAATGGAAGAAATAAATAGCCTATACTGGGAACAGACCTTCTACACAGTGTGAAGTAACCGGCAGGAAGACTGCATCTGCCTGACCCTTGAGCAGAACAAGTGACGGAAAGAAAGGCATCACAGCTCTCTGTGTGACCAGATCACCCAGCAGGAGAGAGAAAGAACAAAACAGTGCTGGGATGAAATAAGATCTTTAAACAACCAGCTAAAATGAACGGAAAGATTGATATTTAATCCAGATTTTGTCCATGATGGAACGGCAACTTTTATGTGAAATGACCCTGAACGTCAGCATTCTTAGCCAGGACCATCACAAATTCTTTTTGCACAGGTTTCATGCATTACACAGCATTGTTGCTACATGTATTAATAGTAAACCATGATAATAGCCTATAGTATTAGAAATGATTATACAATAAGGGCTTTGATCCATTGTTTTAGTTAAACATATTGTGTGTGTGAAAGTGTGTGTCAGGGATTAAAGGGCATGCAACTGTGTTCTTACAAGGCATGCTCTAATAAGATGTGGATGAACAACCAGGAAATGAGAGTGTGTGTGTGTTTCTTGCAACATGCCATATGATGACCGGTGCTGGTAGTGATGTGTAGAACTAATCCTGTTACCTTGAACCCACCCACATCAGTCTCTACTTCTTTCCTTTCTTAACTTTGCATCACTGCTTTTCTTTTCACGTCTTCAAACGTCCAGTAAGCACACTGAAAAGCTTTTATGTGTCAAATAAATGACCAGACAAACATATGGAAATGAGTCTTGATTTAGGAAGCTTTAGATCACTGAACTTTAAAGATTCACCCTTTATCTCAGGTTTAAACTGGTTAAGTCCAAACCTGTGAAGTCTAAAGAAGTGACGTTAAAATGCATCGTCGACAGCAATAAACGAATGAATGAATGAATACATTAAAAAGTACTTTTTGGTATAAAGTCAGGGTATGCATAATACATAGATGAAAACGTGCTAAAAACCTAACATAACAATCACATACATTAATAAGCAGAAGGCTTTACTAAGATAACATATTACAGGTGCTTTACACATTGCATTTGGTCAGTTTCACAAACAGTGTATGTTTTGGTCATCAGGAGTCAAATGCTTAAATTCAGTCACTCTGAAGCCATGTGCGTAAACTCTGCTCCAGAATTAAGCCCAGTTATATAAAGGTGGGTGGTATGGTGGCGTCTCTAACTGTGCATGAATGTGTGAATGAGTGTGTTAACATTATACCTTGCAGTAGACTGGCATCCCATTCAGGGGGCATTTCTGCCCACTGTGAAGAATGTTTTACATTATGAAGGCGATGCTGACATAAGCAACTATAAACATTTATGTATTTTTACTTTTTTTTATACATGTACAGTTGCAAACAGAAGTTTACATACACTCATCATGAACATGAATGTCATGGAAGTATTGGGATTTTAGTGGTCGTTCTGAACTGGTCTTTTTCTAAGGCAGAATGATTGTATAGCAGACATCATTAAGAGAAGAAAACTTTGGAGCACAAGGTTTAATTTGCGTTTTAACTTATTTATTTTATTTTCAGATTTTTTATTTTTATTTTCAGTGATCAGTGAGCCACCTTGCCAAGATCTGGAAACAGACTCAAACTGAAATCCCCAGCTTATAAGACAATGGTTTGGATGGTCAGGAATAAGTCAGATCAGTGTCTCTGTCTATAGTCAAATGAGATTCACCATGGCCAGCTGAATCGCTGACATCCAAGTAAGAAGCCCCTGCTGCAAAATCTACACATTTGAGCTTGACCAAAGTTTGCAGCTGACCACATGGACAAAGAAAAATGCTTCAGAAGAAAATTTTTGACCAGAGGTATGTTTGGAGGAGTAAATGTGAGACATTCACCCCCAAGAACACTTGTGTAACAACTGGTATGCATGGTGGTGATAACATCATGCTTTGTGGCTGTTTTGATGATGGTATTGCTGATGCATTGTACATAGTGGACAGAATCATTAAGAAGGAGGAGAACCTCAGGATTAATCTTAATCATTAGATGATAGGAACTTGGACAAAATCGAAGATTCAAACAGGAATATGACCCTAAAACACATGTCAAAGCTAATTTTGGAATAGATGCACGCTAACTAGAAGCTTTTCAGGCCTCAGATATACCAGAAATTTGTGGACCATGTTTAAGAGTGATGTCTGTGCCAGGGGAAAAAAAAACACACCAATTTTGCTGAAAAGAGTGGTTGAATATCCAACCGAATTCTGTTAGAAGCTTGTTGATGGCTACTCGATTCAGATTTAGTTTTCATTGCTAAGTAAAATATAAAAGGAGTGCAATTCTTGTGTGAAAAAGCAACAACACCCTAAACTCATTGTAGTTATTAAGAATTAAAAGGTTGTTACTATACTGTATTAAACAGAAGTAAAATAGGATGTATTAAAAAAGTTATGTGCAAAATACTGTTGTGTGATCTACAACATTTGTTCAGTGAAGTATGTAAACATATATATTTTTTATCAGCCCATTAAAGTGCAGCATGCAATAGTGTGGTGAAAATGATACACCCTGTAGCAGTAACATATGTTCTGTGACAATTCAAATGTTCTTTACTGGTATAATTTATTGTTGTTAAGGAGCAGTATTGCTTCTAGGATAAAACTGTTCGTGAGTCAATTTGTGTGTGTGCTCTGATGCAGGAGAATCGTCTACCTGAAGATAGTAATGAAAAGACACTGTGGCTTGGGTAGCAAGGGTCTTGATCGTCAGTGCTCTCCTCATGCATCTGTTTTGGAGGGAGGGAGGAGAAGCTCACCTCCAATGATGATCTGGGCTGTACTTGAGAATAGTGTAGTTATGTAAAACGTGAAACTTGCTAAGGGATTTTTAACCAAATATTAGGTATGCTGCATGTATAGTTTTGATCATGTGTTAATTTCAGAAAACCCACGTACATTAAAACCTTGCACTCCAAATACATGGCGTTTTCTTCTATTAAAACTGTATGTTGTACAATCACTCGGCTCCATTCACTGCAAGACAAAATTGCAGACGTTTATTTTTATAAGGAGTGTACAGCCACAACACCTTACTTACCAGTACAAATGAATATAGTTATGTTAGTGAGGAGCAAAGTGTGCCTGGCGGTTCTTGTCGTGAGTGAAGCCACCTAAAGACTAGGGTCAGTCTTCATAAGTCACCTTAATGCATCTGCTGTGATGAAATGCACATTTCTTTGTACATCATTACAGTCTCAGATAACACACTAAAACACAAGACAAGACCGTGTAAGTCACATAGAAATCCACAAGTGTCTTTGTTTATCAGCTACATGATGACTTGATATTAAGAGATGAAATAAAACTCAACTCTTTTTTTTTAGTGTGATTCTAAAACGACATTTTGAAACTTGACAAAAACAAAGAGAAAAGTTTTATCTGCATCCTAAAACACAAACAAATTAGATAAAAAACTGAAGACATCAAGTATTTTTATTCAGAGGTACTAGAATACTCTAGTTCTAGAAGTGTCTTTGTCAGTGGCAGTTTCCTTGTGATATTGCACCATCTAGTGGACATTTAAAAGAAATGAAAACACGCACAGATAGGCCTTTGATTGATGATGTCTGTCACTTTAATCCCATTGGGGTTCCGTTAAGGTAATAACTAAGGATCTATTCATACATCACAGGCAATATGAAGAAAAATATTTGTGTTTTTTCCCCCCCCAGACTTATTGCAATCTGTTGAAGTTTGCCAACCAAAAGTGGTTTACTTAATTTTTCACACGAGATCAGATGCATGTACAATACGCTATGGTTGTGTCCAAGTGCAGAGTAAGTGCAACTTTTTAAGGAAGGCATGTTCCAGTTATTTGCCAGTCAGCTTCAGGACATCTCTGACCATGAAACCAATCCCATCAAAGATCAGGTGTAATTGGGTGTCACACATGAATGCAGGAGAGGTCACAACCTTATTCTTTGCATCAACATGAGCCTCGTGAGGTTCAAAGGTTAAGGTTAAATCAAGGGACAAGAGGATCAAATTTAAAGTGTTTACCAGATGTGAAATTTTACCACAGTCAGATTTTTTAGTTAATAAAGCTATTGACAGGACAAGACATGAGATGTAAAGGCACTAAATATGGAAGAATGCAGCATATGATATGTACTGTAAAGGATATGGTGACATCTTTGACTTTGTGTTTGGCCCCGAGTGCAGTGATGGCCTGAGCAGTGCCAGCATATGGCCACTTTCCTCCCTCTTCTTCCTCATGACCCACAGTCACTTCTACCCTTGGGAGCACCTTTGCTGCCAGCACCGGAGAGATACAGCACAACCTGGAAAAAATGAGGTAACGACAACAGCACTGAACTCCACAAATGGACAACTATTAGGTGACTATATGCTGTTCATCAGTGCAAAAGCAATCACTAGGACATCATTCTAGGGTGGAAGGAAATAAAACATCTGTGAAACGTGATGTGACTGTGTGTTCAATTTTTCTAAAAAGGTATACCCTTGCAACTATATGTTATTTATGACATAATTATTATGATATTATAATGCTCAGAAAAACAGGTTACTTACCCAATAGGCTTGCCTGCTTTATGGAAGTCCTTCAAGACACGCTCCACCTCCTTATTTACAGTGCAGTCTTTTCCATCAACAGCAAATGTTGACCTGATAATATCATAATTATGCAGCCTTGGAAACGTTTATGGAGATTGCTAGCAAATACATGTCTGCCTATTCAGACATGAAATAAACTAGCTACCTTTTTATCTTTACTTCAACTCATGCAAACAGAAAGATCATGATAACCCTTACAGGTTTTTAGCAGCCCCAAAGCCTCCTGGGAAAATGACTGCATCATGGTTACTGGCACTCAGCTTAGCCAGGTCAGTGATGTTACCCCTGGCAATGCGAGCTGACTCAGCTAGGACATTCCTGAACAACATACATACAACATAATGACTATAAGAAGCAGTATAAAAAAAGATCAATGGCAATCTTAATGCAGAATCTGCTCTCTGTCTGTTACCTGGACTCCTCTGAAGGCTGCCCCTTGCTGTGATCTATAACATGCATCTGAGTTATATCAGGAGCATACATCTGGACCTGGGCACCACCCCGACTCAGATGCACCAAGATTCTGTACAAAACAGAATTTTTTAGTAAATAGATCCTACAGAAGTGGTAGTGATTCATGTAGACATAGCCATTAACACTGACTGAACTCACGCTGATGCCTCATGGATCTCTGTACCATCATACACGCCACATCCAGACAGCACCTGGAAACCAGGACAGTCAGAACATAAAAGTCCAATAACATTGCCTCAGGTTATCCATACAGTACAAAGAGTGCAAACAGTAACATTACTGGTAACTGAAAAAAATGACTGCAGCATGAACATATTTACACTGATCAGCTGCAACATGAAGACCACCCATATAATACTGAGTGGGGCCCCCTTCTGCAGCGAAAACAGTGATGTGCTGTATGTTCTGATACCTTTGTATGAGAATCAACATTAACCGTTTCAGCAGTTTGAGCTACAGTAGCTTTATTGGATCGACCTACACGGGCCAGTCTTCAAGCCCTACCTGCATCAGTAAGCATTTTTCCACCAGTTCAACATGGATCACTTTTGGATACCTTGGATCATTTTTGGTAGTTCCTGACCACTGCAGAACGGGAGCATCCCACAAAACCTGCAGTTTTGGAGTTGATCCAGTTGTCTAGCCATCATGATTGTCATTCGCCAAATATATCAACTTTAGAATTACACAGCTGGTACAATACACAATATAGCCAAAAGTTTGTGGACAGCTGACTATCAGCCATTTCAATATTTTACTCAAGATTTATTTCCCTCATTGCTATTACTATAACCTCCACTCTTCTGAAAAGGATCTTCACTCGATTTTCAAGCATGGCTGTGAGAATTTGTGTTCATTCAGCAACTTGAGCATTACTGACATCAGGTACTGATGTTGGGGTGCAAATCAGTACTTAGTAGTACTTAGCACTGTGGCCTCACACCTCCAGGATCGGGGGTTCAGTTTCTGCCTCAGTTCTACGTGTGTAGAGTTTGTATGTTCTCCAGGTGCTCCGGTTTCCTCCCACTGTCCAAAGACATGCAGTTTAGGTTAATTGACGTTCCCAAAGTGCCCATAGTGTGTGAATGACAAACAGTGTCGAGCTGGCAACCCGACCCCTTAGGTAACTGCCACAGAAACGACGGATATATCTCCAGGGTGGGGAGTATCTGTCGCCAGATAGATAGGTGCTCCATGGCACGTGGACAGACCAAAATAACAAAAAATCTTCAGGTTTTCTCCAGAGTTGAAATGCATGCAGATTAGGTTAAGTGGCGTTTCCCTGCGGTGGACTGGCACCCTGTCCAGGGAGGGCACACCCCCCCCCAAAAAAAATCACATATGGGTCTGATAGTCAGGTGACCACATAGGTTTGTTCATCTGATGTAACGTATATTTAGACAGTTGGACCTGTAACAATAAATTAGACTTTTCCACTTAAACACGAGCACCACCTACTGTAATTTTTTGTTAATATTTCTGTCCGCATGTCTCACGCACAGCTGCACAAGCACTTATTTTCATATAATTTCTAAAGTTAGCTGCTCGTTTGTCAGAACACCAGCTGTCGCAGACATTACAGTTTTGAAGCTGCAGAAGTTGACCCCTGACTCACCACGGCCACTTTGGCGCTGCTGCACCGGGCGCTGGAGTGGAAATAGCCCGCGGCTCCTGTCTGAGCAAACCGAGCCGCCACGGGCTTCAGCACAGGCGCGTATGAGCTGCGGAGCACCGCGCGAACCGCCAACATGCTTGCAGTAATAATTATACTATTGTAACACCAATGTTAACAATAATACTATGCAAGGACGTTCTGGCCCACTTCCTAAACTCGTACAAGGTCAGAAGAGCGACCTGAGTAATATACGCACTGGAGGTTCAATGGCCGTATAGTATAAAAATATATCCTATATTTTCATCAACTTTTTAATCGCAGGTACAACCCTCGTATTAAAAAGCATATAAAAACGTATAAATTAAAAGCGTAAAACACCGTATATACACGAATTACTTTTGCATATACCACACTGTCTACGGTACGTAGCAAGCAGTTTTTTCCATATCATCTAGACTGTACGGTAAACACTTCCTCTGCATTTTTTTTCATCCGTTTCAGGTTTTTGATGGTAGTGCCATCTTGTGGTTAAGGGAGGTAGTGACGTTTTAACATGATTTACGTACACACTAACGGAAGTACTCGTCGTTTATGGGGTCAGGTAGCTGTGAAAAAAAGATGCGTCTACATTTTATTCCTTAGGTCAATATGTACGAATGTTTATCTTTTTTGACAGCTGCCTTACCCCATGTCTTTTTTGACAGATACATTACCCCATTGTTACACCTTTATGTCAAGTTGTACTTTCATTGTTGGTCAAATACACGCCCTGCTCATCAATCGCTGAGAGAATCACAGATGAGAATTCAAAAAGTAGACCGGATAAAGATTCAGTTATGTCTTAAAAATCCCTTATAGCACTTAATCGCTGCTATTTCAGCAGGGAAAATAGGAACTAATCCCTGTAAAAAATATTCAGTTTAGTTTTTTTATTAATATCTATTGGTGCATGTGTTTGTTTACACTGAGTAAGTATCTTATTAGTAGCTTATTTTAAAGTACATTATTAAATCCAGCAAATAACTGTTCATAGCATTGCTTTTACTTAACATTTTGATTTCACTTAATGTTGCTGATATTAGGCAGATATCTGGGAACTGCAAAATTTTCAGTAAATTCTGTTTAACCGGTTTAGCGTAATGCTGTGCCATAATGTGGCACATATCTTATTCTTTATCTTTCGAATGTTCCCTGTCAGGGGTTGCCATAGCTAATCATCAGCCTCCATCTAAACCTATCTTCTACATCCTTTTCTCTCAAACCAACTAACGTCATGTCCTCTCTTAGCATCCATAAATCTCATCTTTGGTCTTCCTTTAGACCTCCTGCCTGGTAGTTCCAACCTTCTACTGAGATATTCACAATCTCTCCTCTGAACAAACCAAACCACCTCAATCCACCTCAATCTGGCATCTCTGACTTTATCTCCAAAACATCTAACATGGGTTGTTCCTCTGATGGACTCATTCTTGATCTTTCCATCCTTGTCACTCCCAAAGAGAACCTCAACATCTTCATCTCTGCTACCTCCATCTCTGCCTCCTGTCTTTTCCTCCATGCCACTGTCTCTAAGCCGTAGAACATCGCCGGTCTCACCACTGTCTTACACACCTTTCCATTTGCCAAATCAATCATGTGACATAATCTGGCGGATAATTGCTCATAACTCTACTTCTACTCAACTTTGTAATTTGATCGGATAACACCGGGCTCTCAGTTCAGGTATTTTACATGGTCTCACCTCGGATTGCTGTAGATATGTTTGCCCTAACATCCTGTGTTTTATCTCATAGTGACACTTCACATTACTGCTCTTTATTAGCTAGCAGGGTCGGAGCATATGAGAAACTGGTTTTAAACTTCCCACAGGAAGAATAAAAATACATTGATCTGTCCATTCATCTTTGAAGGTTTAGTTTTCTCAGCTTGGATTCTCACTTCACACTTTCATTTGTGGTTTCTGAGGATCTGGGCTTGAAGCTGCATTGCAGTCATTTCTGTGTTCCGCATACTTTTTCTATACACTGTAAGCTACAGTATTGTGTTGATTGGCCCTGTTGAGTGACACATATAGCCAAGCCCACCTCAAGGGAAAAAGCACTATATTTATAAATAAATAAATAAATAAAAACCGCTAGATACTGTGATGTAATCTAGCAAGTTTTGACCAATGTAAAAAAAAATTTAAAAAAAACAACATTCTTTTATTTATGAAAGTGTGTGTGCGTGACTCTTATTCCAACCAAGCAGAAGCCACACCTGACTATTGAAGAACTAAAAACGACTAATTAAACAGGCGGTCGAGAGTCGCAGCTCGGCACTGCTGATTACCTGGATCAAGTGTGATCAGTCAATGAGAAGCTGAAAAATGTTAAATCACTTTAGTTTCCCCCACTCCACCCTCATCTAAAATGTCCAGTACCAGGGGTGGCTACCACTGTAATATGGATACCAAACTTCAGTTAATCAATTTGACTGTGTGAACTACTTATTTTCAAGTATCTAGCTCTGTGCATCTCTATCACAGGTAATTGCTTTTCCCAGCATCTGTAAAACATTTAATGAATATATTATATGCATTATTCAGCATTTTGGTGAAATCCTAAACAGCAAATATTTCAGTGCAGTACTCCCCATTCTGTTTATCTGCTCAATGCAGAAATCTCCACTAAAGCCTATAGACACAACACTGATAGCTGGTATATGGGATCAAATGGATTCTATGAAATATTTAAGAACACTATGTTTTATTTGAGTAAAAATTAACATGGCGGGTTTTACTACAGGACGAACAGGTTTTTCTACACTATTTAGTGTCATGTCTACAGTAGATATGTGCAGATATATACATGTTTACTGAACAATGCATTCTTTGTAAATGCATTTTGTCCCCCTCAGAGACACAACTTCTCTATATGATGTTTGCACCTTGTAACCAAGTGTCAGTCATTGAAGTGGTTATGACAGGCATTTCAAACTTAAACATATCAGGGACAGTCATAATTTTGACTAGGTTATACCTATTTATTTCATGACTAGTACAGCTTGTTTTCTTTGTTTTTCTTTGTATCTTGAATATGATTATCATTTGTTAAATATGTAAAGAAATAAATAGGTCAAAATGTATATACATTTTTAGTATATAAGTTATGTTTATTTATTTTAGTTATCAGTCTAGACGCTTTTTTACCGTGACATGGAAGATAAAAGCATTTAATGTTAATGTGTATAATATGTTTAAGCTAATTAACTCTAACAAAATAATTGCAAAGATACAGTACAGTGAACAGAAACTGTAATACAATTGAAATCTCCAGCCCTAAAGGTGTATCCTCCTAATGATGCTTACTAATAAGAACCAGGAGACAGACAGTTAAATTTGGATAAGAGCTGGCGTGCTTTTCTCAGACGCGCCAAACGGTCCTTCAAGCCACTTCTACGATGAGCTACTCCAGAATCCTCTCGAATAAGTTTCTCTGCAGTCTGGCCTCCAATCATGCTCAACATGGCGGCCTGAAGCTGAGAGAGATACTGGTCCAGCACATGGTACTGCACTATGAGGGGCAACTGGTTGGCTAGACGATCAGAGGTGATCTGACACACACACACACACACACACACACACACACACACACACACACACACACACACAATACGAGTTAACAGATCAAATACAGAGTATACATTTTTGTAAACATTCTGGCTTTAATGATTACATACCATGAAATAGGCTTTTAGGTGCTGAGCCATCTCCCTGACATCAGCATTCACTGACTTGCTGAAACTTATGGACGAATGATTCCTGACTTGTTCTAGTTTAAATTTGACAGCCTCTAGCTGACGGCTGTAGAGGTCATCTTGTGAATAGACAATCTTCTCCATTTTAAATTGAGATTGGATTTTCTCTAGGGCTTTTCCATGCTCCTGCTCAAGTAGGTCCTCAACCGGCTCTTTAGCTGCCCTCAGCAGGTTGGGAAAGGCCTCAAAATGGGACTTGACCACTTGTTCAAAGAGTGAAATTTAGAAAAAAGAATGAAAGAACAATTTGAAATTGCATTTAAAAAAACTAAATTCTAAATTGAAAAAGGAAATTGTACCTAATTTATAATGAGCTTTTTTATGGTAGACTTATGCTTATTCTGTTCTGATTTTAACTTACTCAGTTAAGATTTCGGTTCTGGGTGTAAACATGCACAACAAAAAATAATGAGATAGAAAAGCACTTAGTGCTTCAAATTTAAAAGGATCCTAAACATGGTACAAAAGTGTGTATTTGTACTGATAATTGATTGTGCTGTATTTCTATATGTGAGAGGCTGCACTATACTACCAGCAGCCAGCAGATGTGGCTATTTGGGAGAACTCAGAAGTCTCCTGTAAGTTTAAAGGGCCCACCATGAATTGGATTTGTACATCCCACGAATACTCAATTGTATTAAGATGTGGGGCAACTTAAATGCTTTGTCAATTTCTCAAAAAATAAAATAAGAATTATATATATATATATGACCATTAGGTTGCTGCTGACATTTACCAATGGCGCTACTCAGTAATTGTATAGCAGGCTCCTCCATTTCCTGTATATGTTTCTTGACCATGTTTTCAAAAGTTCTGTAATTAACAAATCCAGGAAGCTCCTTTCCCCTACAGGTCTTGGTGTAGTCTTCAACTTCATCCCGGAGGTTTTCTTCAACTGGAGAAAGAAAGATGGACGAGAAGAGAGGCATGGAGATTAAGACAACCCTAAGAGGTCTTTAATACTTAAATCTTACAGTATTAAAGACCTCTTACAGTATAAAAGCAGGCATTGCAAATTCTAAAATCTATTTAGGTTTTCGGATATGTCAGGTAGAGCAAAAGTTATCATTACTTTTGGGTAATTTTTACCACTACCAGGATATGTGAATAACGTCGCAAAAATGTAGAACACACAAAATGAGCATATTATTATTTTTGGTCATCGAAACAAACATGACCAGAAACAATTTGGGGAAGTTGGTTAAAATTTCACGCTCATGCATTCCTGAAAGGAAATTCGTGTCTTATTACAAAGCACAGGCACTCAGAAAATTAAAGTCAAAATAGTAAAAAGATTTTAAAAATTGCCATCTAATTATGCCATTTAATAACACTCACGTTTGATAACCTTGTCATCCAGCTCACGTTTCCATTTTGCAAACTCTTTCCTGATTTTAGTAAAAACTTTAGGCTTTGAGTTATGAGTGTTTTCCTCTGCCCTCATCATATCAGTAAGAACATCATTGAAGTTGCTGATTTTCTGTAAAGAATATACAGAATATAGTATTTATTTTTTTAAAAATAACAAAACCAATAGGTCAAACATAAATATGTTGAAGAGAAACAATAATATTGTTTTTTTACCTCAATAAGAAATTTGTTTCTCTCAATTTCCTCTCGAGGAACTCCATCTCCAAGCCGTTTTAGCTCAGTAGCTGTTTTTTCCAATTTGTCCTCAACTTGTTTCTGCAACTGTGGAAGTAGCTTCTAAAGATAATAAACCAAAACAAGAAATTAATTAATTAATTAATTTCTTAATTTTCTGCAGAAAATATAGGACATGGAGAAAATTTGGATTTGTAAGCTTGCTCACTTCAATGTGTTCTACCAGTTCCCTGGTCAATCTTTCTGCAAGTATAGGCACTGTGGCTTTCCCTTCCTCCAAGAGTGGTCTAAGACAAATTAAACATCAAGAAAAAAAACGAGAGAGAGAGAGAGAGAGAGAGAGAGAGAGAAATCTTATCTTGGAAACTTTATTAAGATGAACCTTAAAGTATGTCTAAAACCAACCTTGGAAACTTACATTAAGCCACAATCGAAATTAAAAAGCATTATTTAACCCTTTACCATTTATGTTATTGATATACAGTACATATAATATTTTAATGATTTTCTGTAATGAATATTTCGCACCTGAATTGTGGATGTTCCTCAAAAAAGACTTGCTCATTTTGAAGAGCTTTCGACAGAGTGAGATTCTCATTGATGTCTTGCTGGCCACGGCACTTTACGATCATGTAACCCTTCTTCAGTGGGATCACCTGGTTATTTACTGTATTTACAACACTCTCCTCTGCACCTTTATCCACCAAGTCAGGCTTGGTAAGGATTCCTGTACAAATAAATCACATAGATTTCAAGAAAATATCATCTTAACAAAAAGCTAGTGTATGAAATATGAAATATCATAATATACATGTCACCATATATTACCCAGAGTCCTTTGTCCATTTGGATCCACTCTGTGTGTCATTTTCAGTGCTTCGGTGGTGGCAATGTCGATGTTTGCAGGCACGACCACCAGGCTAATAGTTTCTTGTCTTTTAATGAATTTCTCAATAAGATCTTTGATCTGTTCAATAAATGAAACATTATAAGCATCGGACAAATATTGTACATTTATTACTGAAAATGGTAGAATTTATTTATTAACAATTATATGTTAAAAAAGAGATGTTTTTAAAAAGGTTGACATCCGAATACTGAGGTATTATAATCTACATTTACAGCTCAAGGTTATTTAGTGTTTCTATATACAGATGATTTTGTAAATACCTTAAAAGCAGAGATTATTTATTTAAGAAGACTTTTGTAAATATCTGCTCTCTTAGTCATGAAATAATTACAGCATGCATGTTCATCTCAATAAATTTTAGAGTATTAGTTTATCTTGTAATATTATCTGGTTTCTTTTTATACTTCTTCTTCTTCTTATTATTATTATTATTGTTATTGTTATATGTAATATTTACTGAAAACATATGAGTGTGAGTAAAAAATTATCCACAGTTGTATTAAAACTTCTGTTAGTTATTAATGTCTTAAAGGTGCTTTCATTCATGGCTACTGTCTTCCCAGTCACTGCTGTGCAGGTGTGAATCTATTGCAACAGTTGATTTGTAACTATGGTATGAGCAAAAATGAAGCCCTACTTGTAATTTGCACAAAAGAAAAGCAGCATGCAGTAATTCGTTTTTTTGGGTTTTTTTTTTTTGCGGTTTGAGGGTATACCTGGATCCATTATTTATTAAAGACTTTATTTGTCATTTATTTATAAGACAAATAATTGTGTATGAACTACATTAAACATGATCAGGATTCAAGGTTCTTCAAGTGAGATGCTTATTGAAGAACTGAAGCCTAAACCTTAGATTAAACTCAGAGGACTGCTATCCAAGGGCATTGAAAAAGGCTTGAAAAAAACAAAAAATTTAAATCTGTAAAATGAGCGCAATTCCGTACAACCTAAAAACATTGCTACCATATTTTTCACGGTAAACTTCTGGCAACCACAGCTGCCGTATTATTATCGTAAAATTTACGCTTTATTTGTATACAGTGCAATAACATATTTTTTACGGTAAAATTCTGGCAACCACAGCTGCCAGTTTTTTACCGTGAAATTTACGTTTATTTTTTACAGTGTATGATATTGCATAACAATGTGCATCCCACACTGCACACACTGCATACTGTACACTAGTGACACTCAGCAAAAATTTTATTTTGAGGTGTCAACATGATTTTATGCATTGCACTGATGTCACATAATTACCTGATCAGATGATTACATGAATGCAAATGTGTACAAGTGTTCATTGACTATAGATATTATGCACTCTCTCTCACAAACACAGCTAACCGCTAGGGCTGGAGTCAAGACTATTTGTTTATGATAAGTCAAATATCAGGACAAACTTACATGTGAGGCAAGTCAAAACAGAGTTCTAAGAGTCTCGAGGCCAAGATAAGGTTGAATCTAAATAAAACAAGACTCTCATTTCATAAAAGTATGCTCAAAGATTAGCAAGCTCTTTAACTCCATATGCATGGTTTTAGACACTTCCCTGTGTAATGCATTGTGGTGCATTGTGGGCCTACAGTCAGTGTCTTCTATCATCTGCATGTTCATTGCCCAACAAAGCAAGTGAAAGTAAAATGAAAGTTCAGCACCAAGGCCAGCTCTTCTGCACCTGCCGAAGAGGCAAGATGGAAAAACTCACAAAGTCTGATGACGGATTATCCCTCATTGTCCTGCAGTCATAACCAGCCAAACGCCAGTCCGGTGATTAGTATATCCTGGGTGCTTAAGCAGCAGTATTCTATCCCCCTGTGTGTTCCAGTAGATTCTTCCCAGTCAAAAGAAATTTCACCACTGGCTGTTTCCCCTTGCAAACCTTTGAGAAGAATGACCAAGAAGGAAGTGGAGTAGAAATGCTCATTCCTCTGCTCATACAGGAGACATAACGGGACTATTTCTCTCTGATAAACTGAAGATTATGTAGGGGAGCTACGGGGGAGATCTTAGCCTGGTGTGGTCTCTTAAGAAGTCAGACAGCAGCTGAGACTTATGATCCTCAAATGATACATGATATGCTCTGAGTAGCAAGTCACACCCTGGACAAAAGAATCCTGGCAACATCCATGTGGATCAAGTGGGAGAAGCACTTCTCTCTCCCATCCTAGACAGTGGAAGTACAGTCACTTTAGCATGGCCATTGGTCATTTCACATGATGCATGGCCATGACAGAGATTGAGGATCTCCCATCCGCATCACAGTGTGACAGTTTTTACTGTTACTGAAGGGTCAGTCTCAAACTTGCCTATGCCTCTCCTCCTACACTGTAAAAAATCCAACTAGCAAAATGTTGGCATAATGTGTATTTATAAGTAATCTGGACAATAAGACATGAAAAAGCTGACTGAACTAGTGAAAACAAGTTCATTAAAACTCGCGGGGTCAACTAAGGTTTAATTACTGAACAGACGGTCTAATTCAAGTTAACACGCACTGAAGTTGGTTCGGAAGTTGGCGCATGCGCGCTGTTACGTTTCTGAAGTTGGCGCATGCGCGCTGATACGTTTCTGAAGTGGCGCGTGCGTGTTGGGTGCAGCGGGTATTTTGAACATCATCTGGAATAGTATCCCGTTTCTACACCTCACAACGGACAACTTCTTTTAAACTTTGGTAAGTGCATCTATTTATATCGAAGTCCTTTGTAGAAATTGTCTTAACATAAATGAGCGTTATTATATGGCGCTCTTTGTGAAGTACATAGAGCTTGATGCAGTTGTTTATTTAACGTGAGACACTGAGAAAGATGCAAGTCATCCTGTAACCTTAGTTCCTACAAACAATATATTTTGTATTATTTTAAGTTTACTACATTTATTTGTTATTTATTACAGGTGTTGCATATTATGAAGTATATTTAATTATATTAGAAATATTAATTTTAGAATCGAATATTATTTAATTATTATTTACAGCACATGATTATTTTGTCTATATCCCTGCATGTGTGATATTTGATTTATTGGTTATGTTGCTTATGTTAAGAGGAACTAACAAGTTACCTGCCTGGGGTTTCCCCTGGGACAGGTGAGAGTGTGACACGGTGTGAGAGAAGCACATGAGGGCAGTTTGTGTTCTGTCTTGCCGTTTGGCTTAATAAAATAAGTTGTTGCAAACTTAACTGTAGCTGCTTATCACCCACAGCCAAAGAGACTGGAGAATAATAAGACAAGTCTAGAAAGTCCTGGATAAATGCATTTCCAGACTTCATCACAAGACCTCAAACTTTGCGATTTCATGTAAGTAAAGATTTACCATGCAGTATTTTAATGATTTTAAGAACGAAGTATGAAGTTAGGGCAAACAATAATGCTTGTTATACCTTCCTAGTTTACTTTTTTATGTAAGACTATCCATACCCCACCCCCCTCATTTCATTAAATATAACGAAATAAATAATAAAAAAGACTATTGAATATTTCCTTGAAAACCTATAATTGGTCAGACTAGCTTCAAAAGTTTGAGATCTGTATTATTGTTTTGTTTTTAAAAGAGTTTTATGTTAATCAATGCTACATTTATTTGATCAATATAATATACTACATTTATTTAATATAGTAAAACTGGAATAATGTGAAATAATGTTAGACTTCAAAATTTCTGTTTTCTACTGGAATGTACTGTATGTAAAACTGTAATTTATTGCTGTGACATTAACCTGAATGTTCTGCATCATTACTTAAGTATTTAGTGTCACATGGTCTTAAGAAATCCCTCTAATATGAGGATCTGATCATGGGAAAATTTCTTCCCATGAGGAAAAAATTTCTTCCTATTGAGGGAAACCTCAATAAATTTTTCTTGATCATTGTGAATGAATTAAAGAAATAGTGATTTCTGAGGATCATGTGACACTGAAGACTGGAGTAATGATGCAGAAAATACAGCTTTACATCACAGCAATAAATAAAACAATTTAAATACATTCCAATGGAAAAAAAAGATGTTGTGAATTGTAATATTTCACATTGTTTCTGTTTTTACTGATACCTGTATTTCTGATCAAATAAATGTAACCTTCAAGAACATACTTGTGCGAGTTCAGTTAGATCTGCTCTGAAGCACAGTTCTTTTCTTGGAAAACATATAAGAAATAGAGAGATTGTATTTTTCCCCTTACAAAAATGTAGATTCAAGCTTTAGCAGCCATAGAACAAGAAAACATAAAAATAACACCATCAAAGATTTCAAATTAATGCATAAGGAATCAGAGAAAATCTTGAATGAAACTGAACCTGGGCTGAACAGTGAACCTGAAGCTGGGACTTCACCTTGTGCACATGTAGAATTGAGAGAAACGGACATAGAAAAATTTGATGGTGAGACACTCAAACACAAACCTGAACATGTTTTTTTTTCTATTAAACAGTATTGCATATTTCAAAATCTTTCTCTCATAAATAGAGTTTCCCTAATGTTAAATGTTATGAATACCTGAAAGTTTATCAAAAGTGACGATGCTTAACATTAGTGCTCTTTTTTCAGACTTCAAATATTGTGGCTCACCGTGATGGATCATCTGCACTGTTCAGAACATGTCTGGTGAGTATGTTGCATTAATTCTCTGCAGGCACTTTGACAAAAATACGGCTGTTTATGTTTGTGTTGACATTATTAAGATATTTTAATTTTTATTCATTTGAACTCCGACTCTTATTTTACTTTATCTGATCATCTCAAACTTGTATAGCTCAGAGACAACTGATTTTAAGGATTTATGAGGTGTTCCTTTCTGTACATTTTGTCTACATTAATCTAGTAGGATCCAAAACTTTCATGGAACAAAAAAGTAATATAACAACATAGAAAAGATGGATGTCAAAAGTGATTTTTTGTACTCTTTATTACATTAGGGCAGTACTCCTGATGACGGACAGACCAGAGGGGTGAAAGTGGGAGTTCCTATTGTGATTGAAGATGATGATTCCCCTATGACTTTGACCAGTGTCATAAACTTTACTCTTGTGTTGGAGGAAGAGATTGTCTTGCAAGATGCTCCAGATCTGCAATCTGCTGTTGCTTAACAGTTTGACCTTTGACCTGTTTGACTTGGATTTCAGTACCAAAAAATCTGAAGTACACTTTTGAGGTGATTGAGAAGGTGTTCATGGAATTGGGCACTCACTGCTCTGCAAGTACAATCCCTTAAGACTTAACTTCTGCTATGACTTTGCTTTTGTGAGCTGTTTTCAGACTTCAAATTGTTGTTATTATTATTATTATTATTATTATTTTGTACTCTTTGTTTTGTGAAATTTAGAATGTAAAAAGCATCTTGCCATGTTTATTTTAGTTTACGTTTATTTCAAGGAATGTGGTTGTAGTGTGTTCCTTTTGGTTTAAAATAAAATTTGGATAAACTTTTAAGCATGCAGTTACAGCTTTTTTCATTACATTGTACAGAGTGGGCCATTTATATGGATACACCTTAATAAAATGGGAATGGTTGGTGATATTAACGTCCTGTTTGTGGCACATTAGTATATGTGAGGGGGCAAACTTTTCAAGATGGTTGGTGACCATGGTGGCCATTTTGAAGTCGGCCATCTTGGATCCAACTTTTGTTTTTTCAATAGGAAGAGGGTCATCGTCCAATTTCAAATCTGCCATTTCTATCAAAAATTCTAGAGAAGGTTGTTTCAGCGCAGGAACATAACCACCTGTCAATTAATAACTTATATGAGCAACTTCAATCAGGCTTCCGTCCTCAGCATAGCACAGTGACTGCCCTTGTTAAAATATCGAATGATCTTCTGGTAGCAGCTGATTCAGGACTCCTGTCTATCTTAATACTTCTCGATTTAACCTCAGCATTTGACACCATCTCCCACAATATTTTATTAGAAAGACTGAAGTCCATTGGAGTTGTAGATACTTCTTTGGCTTCGTTTTCTTCATATCTCTCTCACCGCACTCAATTTGTTCAGCTTGGCCAGACCAAATCTGCATCTTCACCTATCACTGCAGGAGTCCCTCAGGGGTCAGTTTTGGGACCTTTACTATTTATCATCTACTTGCTGCCCCTGGGGTATATTTTCCGGAAATATGGTGTCCTATTTCACTGCTATGCTGATGACACCCAGCTCTATATCTCTTCGAAGCCTACTTCTGACCTTCCTCCATCTTCTCTTTCAAACTGTTTAGCTGAAATTAAGTTATGGTTCTCAAATAATCTTCTCAAACTTAACAGTAGTAAAACTGAAATACTCCTCGTGGGCACTAAAAATACTCTTTCGAAGACCAGTAGTTTTTCGTTAAGTATTGATGGTTCCACAATCTCCCCTTCAACACAAGTTAAAAGCCTGGGTGTTATCCTTGACAACACTCTATCCTTTGAAGCACACATTAACAATATCACCAGGACAGCGTACTACCACATCCGAAACATTAACCGTCTTCGCCCGGCCCTCTCAATGAGGAGCGCTGCTATTTTGGTACACACTCTCGTCACCACACGCATAGATTATTGCAATGCTCTTTTTTTTGGTCTTCCCCTCAAACTCCTACACAAGCTCCAGTTAGTACAGAACTCAGCCGCTAGAATACTAACTAGAACTCCTACAATGGACCACATAACTCCTGTTCTTCAACAACTACACTGGCTTCCCGTCCAACAGCGCATACATTATAAAATTCTGCTTCTCGCTTATAAGGCATTACATAACCTGGCTCCGTCATATTTAACAAATATTCTCTTAACCTATACTCCTTCTAGAAATCTGAGATCATTATCATCATTAAACCTGGTTCTTCCTCGTATGCGTTTGGCAACCATGGGATGTCGAGCTTTTAGCTACGCTGCCCCCTACCTGTGGAACCTACTACCTTCCGATATCCGTAACTGTAACTCTATCACTGTTTTTAAATCTCGTTTGAAAACACATCTATTCAGGCAGACATATCGTTAACACTATTGTGTGCATATTGTTTTTTATTTTATTTTTTTATTTATTTATTTTTTCCATGTTTGTATGTTGTTTTTTATGGTATGTAAGGTGTCCTTGAGTGTCATGAAAGGCGCCTACAAATAAAACTTATTATTATTATTATCATGTGACACATCAAACTTATTGGGAATTTCACAAGAAAAACAATGGTGTGCTTGGTTTTAACGTAACTTTATTCTTTCATGAGTTATTTACAAGTTTCTCTTTGTTCACAGCCATTGACATGTCGAAGAGGTTAACACGTGATGAGCGGATCGAAATTGTGTTGATATTTGGTGAACGCAGTAACCGGGTCATTGCAGCAGATTTCAATGCAAGACACCCTACGAGACCACCCATCTCCCATGCTACAGTTAGCAAACTGCTTGCTAAGTTTTGTGAAACTGGTTCAGTGTTGGATTTGCCAAAATGTGGACGCATGAAAACTGTCACTAATGAACAAACATCAGTGGCTGCCCTAGCTTCATTCAGCAAGAGCCCACAGCGTAGCACTCGCCGCATGTCACTGGAGAGTGGCATTAGTCGAACATCCCTTCGGCGGATATTAGCTACTCACAAATGGCACCCTTACAAACTCCAGCTATTGCAGCAACTCAACGAGGATGACCCAGGTTGGCGCACACAATTTGCAGAATGGGCAAAACAAAAATTGGAACAGGACCCTCAGTTCACGCAGAAGATTTTGTTCAGTGATGAGGCAAACTTTTTTTTTTTTTGGATTTTTCCCCGATTTTCTCCCTAATTTAGTCGTGTCCAATTCCTCCCCGTCACTAGGGGGCTACCACATTAAGGCTACTACTACCACTCAGCCGGGAGGGCCGAAGACTATCACGTGTTTCCTCCGAACCACGTGACGCCAGCCGACCGCATCTTTTCGAACTGCTCGCTCGGGCACCGTTGGGGGCGGCGTAACACACTCGGAGGACAGCGCTATCCGCTCCCTCCGTTGCGCGAGCTCACAGACGCCCCTGACTGGCTGTAGAGCCGTGATTAATGTGGGAGCACTAAGTACCTCTCATCCCTCCCCTCTGAGAGAGCTCGGCCAATCAGCTCTCTCTAGACCTCCGGCTGCGAGAGGTTACAGCACCACCCGGGATTCGAACTAGCGATCTCCGGATGATAGGGCAAACTTTTATGTGAATGGTGAAGTTAACAAACAAAACCACCCTATTGGTCTGACACTAACCCACATTGGATAGATCCCTCCAAGACTGTTGGAACAAAAAAAGTGATGGTATGGTGTGGTATATGGGGTACAAAGATAGTGGGGCCATTCTTCATCAATGGAAACCTCAAGGCCACTGGATATTTGAAATTTATACATGATGATGTGTTTCCCTCTTTATGCACTGAAGCTGGCACGTTCCCTGAGTTTTTCCAGCAAGATGGTGCACCACCACATTATGGCTGTCAGGTCCGAGCATTCCTAGATGAACAGTTTCCTGAAAAGTGGATTGGTCGTCGTGGGCCAGTTGAATGGCTCCCAAGGTCTCCCGATCTGACCCCCTTAGACTTTTATCTTTGGGGTCATCTGAAGGCAATTGTCTATGGTGTGAAGATACGAGATGTGCAGCACCTGAAACTACGGATACTGGAAGCCTGTGCTGGTATTTCTCCTGCGGTGTTGCTATCATTGTGTGAAGAGTGGGACAAGAGGGTTGCATTGACAATCCACATTGGCAGCACATTGAACACATTTTATAAGTGGTCAGAAACTTGTAAATAACTCATGAAAGAATAAAGTTATGTTAAAACCAAGCACACCATTGTTTTTCTTGTGAAATTCCCAATAAGTTTGATGTGTCACATGACCCTCTTCCTATTGAAAAAACAAAAGTTGGATCCAAGATGGCCGACTTCTAAATGGCCACCATGGTCACCACCCATCTTGAAAAGTTTGCTCCCTCACATATACTAATGTGCCACAAACAGGACGTTAATATCACCAACCATTCCCATTTTATTAAGGTGTATCCATATAAATGGCCCAACCTGTATTACATGTTAATAAAATAAACCTGCTTCAGTACATTTAAACACATATTTTGAACCCAAAACATGTGACAAGTTCACATTTATTAAATTAATAAGTCTTTGAAACTATCAAAACACTTTTAACTTAACAAAAGAATATAAGTTGGGAGACCTTACTCAGTAAATTTAGTTAAGTCAACAACAAGTTGACTTAACTCAAAATTTCAAGGCAACTTGCTGCACCGCTTTTTGAGTTAACTCCACTTTTAACCCAAGTTGTTGATTTAACTCAAAATGTCAAGGCAACTTGCTGCACAGCTTTTTTGAGTTAACTCCACTTTTAACCCAAGTTGTTGATTTAACTCAAAATGTCAAGGCAACTTGCTGCACAGCTTTTTTGAGTTAAGTCAACAACTTGGGTTAAAAGTGGAGTTAACTCAAAAAAGCTGTGCAGCAAGTTGCCTTGAAATTTTGAGTTAAGTCAAGATTTAATTTTTTACAGTGTAGGTTGTAACTGAAAGAAGGAATGTTTGAAATGCCACCACCATGTTGTTTCTGATTCTGATGGCTCCAAACAGGCCCTTTAAACCATGATCAACATGCTTAGCCCAGGCCCAAGAAGGTAGCGTGACTGCCAAGGCTAATGGTGAGCTGTATCCTTGCTCTAGCCCGATTGATTCTCTTTCAGAGCAGGTAATACATGAAGGCGATTTCAGTCAGCAGCAAAAGGAATACCCTGGAATGATGCACTAGAAATATGGAAATAGGAAATAGATGAAGAGGCAGAGGTTGGCCCAAACATGTATCCTATTTCCTCATCTGTTGTGTTATTGCTTAGGGAAAATGGGGGAGTAGCAATATCTATTACTTATTCCATAAAGCAAAGATCATAACAGTGATGACCCTGGATCACTCCCATCTTCTCTGTTATCACCTTGTGGTTTGAAATACAGAAGAAAAAATCAGAGACCTCTTCCACAGTCATCGAGGCTTAGGTCAAAAGCTTCTGCTAGCGGTTGTGCCAAAGAGCCTATAATGAAGTAGGACGTGTTTCGTCAGGCTCTTTCTAAACATTAATATTTTATATGTCAAAACCCTTTTTATATTTTTAGTTTATTTTGGCGGCTAGTCAAAAATACGTACTCATTACCTAGTGACAAGTTTAGTAGTTTTTGTTGAGCTTAAAGAAATACAAATTCAGTGGATCATCCAGCACTAGGCCCAGCATCTCCTCGGCCCACAGTCCCATTGGTGAGCTGAGCTTCAGCCGCACCGCAACTTTGCCTACTCCAAAATTGGAGAAGATGGACATTGCAGACCCTAAATCCCAATTTCTCTTATCCCCCAAAAGTGACATTTTGCCCATGATTAAAGAAGAATTTAATCATGCACTGGCTGAACGTAACTCCATTAAGCGTGAGTTACAGACACTCACGGCTGAAATCACCAGTTGCACTATGTCAACACAGGCCGAAAAGGACTCTACCTGCCATGCTCCTCCTGTTCCGTGCTGCTCGTCTCACCTGTTCAGCTCACCACGCTGTAACCCACAGGACTCTAAATATACCAAGCTATGCCCCATGGACCCACGCCACTCACCTAGGTGCCACCAAAACCACTATACTGATTTAGAATGTAAAACTTCTAAGACTGCATAAGTTTAAAGCTAGTTGCTGAATGTTGTGTTAATAAAGATTGTTGTGTGTTAAAAAAGCTTGGTGCATAAATCATGGTTTCTCTTCTCCTATGTATCCCAGTCAACTCTGACCAGTCCAGAGGATGCTTGCCACCTTCATGGAGAAGTGGGTGTCACTTAACCTCCTTGGCTTCCAGACCTTCAGATATGAGCAAACACAACTCCACCATGCCATTGCCCTCTTTGAAAGCCAAATACCAACTGCAGTCTATTCACACCTCACTCCTGTCTTCATCTCATTGAAGAAATTGATTAAATAAAAACAATCTTTTTCCTGATTCCTTCCTTCCTGTGTTTTATTGTTTTGACTTGTCCCACTGCATATGCTTTACATGAATGAATGTGGAAGTGTACAGGTGTTATTAAAATGGAAATAGAGAGAGAGAGAGAGAGAGAGAGAGAGAGAATGTAACATATAAGAGCAACAAAAGCAGTTAAAGCAGTAAGGGAGTATCTTTTATGTTGTTAACATGTAAGTAAAATATAAAAGTGTATAAATTACAACAAATATTTACAAGAACAACTGAGTCAAAAAGCGATGAACATATCCTCTTTTCTCAATTTTGACCCACCTGCTTCTCAATGTCTACTGGCTGGTCACCTGTTGCCACCCTGGCTATGCCTGGCAGGTCAATAAGGGTAAGATCAGGAACGTCTTTGGATATAATCTCTAGAGTGATCATCTGCTGGCTGATTCCCTTCCCCTCCCCAGCCAAGACATTCTGAGCTATAGAGAACAGCACAATTTTACATTACTATACTATACTATATAAGTGTGCAGCTTTCTTCTATTGAGGTAAAAAAAATTGCAGTACATACCTTGTGAAACAGCAGTCCCCACATCTGATGGCTTGTGGAGGCTCTTGGTTTGATCCTTGTATGTTAGGACTCCAGACCATGTGTCATCCTTTTCATTTCTCTTTAGTTTCAATACCAAAGGGCAGCGTGTCACAATACCTAAAAATTAAATTGGACCCATTCAACGTGAAAACTCCAACCAGCTTTATGTTAGATGAGTGTGCATGCATGTGTGCATGTTTTTGTCTTACCTGTGCCTCTAGGCAAGGCTACCCCTGAAAGGGCCTCCAATACAGAACTCTTTCCTGAACTCTGATCACCTATAACAGCCACAGCTGGCAAGTTGAGGTCTTTTTCTATTCCCAGTGTCCTCAGACTGTCCACAAGATCAATGTAGGGACGCACCTTGTCCTCATATTGATGGTTTAGGCTGTTACTCATTTCTTCAACAGTTTTGTAGTTCTTCTTTCGTGACATAGCAATAACTTGTAAATGTCTACATAACAAAACAAAGAGTGTAAAGGGAACTTTAAAAATAAAGGAGACAACTTCGTTATTAACATGGAAATCTTATAATTTTAGAATTTTACAGAAACCAGACTGTTTGTGTTTGAACTGCAGGAAAGGTTTTGGCTTGAACATGAGCATTGTCATAAACTGGAGGAATTTCTTTCTTTCTTTCTTTTTCTACAGATTTAGTATGAGATATAGTATTTGCATTAAGTAACCTTACAATCTTATAACATGTGCCCCATTTACTGTCTATGTGGTTTTCATACTGGTTTTCACTGTGTTCTCTCGTTTTGTCTCACCACACTCACACACACATATACTGTATGGCAGGTGGATTGGCATCAAACATTACCTTTATCTGTAATGTGTCACCTGTATTTATGTGTATAATTATGCCTACTGATTTACAGTACTGTTTTTAAATGGTGATTTCATTTATTAAGGGAAAAAAGCTGTCCAAACCTACCTGGCATATGTGAAAAAGTAATTGCCCCCTTGCTAAATCATGATTGAACTGTGATTTTGAAAAGCTGATTTAAATTTCACTTAACACACCTAGGCCTTACCACTGCCAGATCTTTTGAATCAAGAAATCACTTAAATAGAATCCCTCTGACAAAATGAAGCAAGTTAGTAAGACATGTCTCAGTCTGGAAAGGGTTACCAAGCTATTTTAAAGTCTTTGGGACTTCACTGAACCACAGGGAGAGCAATTATCCACAAATGGAGAAAAGCTGGAACAGTGATGTACCTTTCCAGGAATGGACGACCTACTGTACCAAAATTACACCAAAAGCATGACGAAAGAAGGAACACAGAACAACATTTATAAAGAACTGTAACCCTTACTCACATCAGTTAAGGCTAGTGTCCATGATTCAACAAAAAGAAAAAGAAAGGAACTAGGCAAATATAGCATTAATTGGACAGTTCCAGTGTCAAGGACAGCAAAAAGAATACAAAGGCATCTGTCACATATGCCAAAAAATATCTTGAATATACCCGAATAAGGTGGTGGTAGAATGATGATCTGAGGTTGTTTTGCAGCTTCGGGACCTTGATGATTTGCCATAATTGATGGAACTATGAATTTTGCACTATAGCATGTCCTGAAGGATAATGACCAGCCATCAGTTTGTGACCTCAAACATAAGTGCACTTGGGTTATGCAGTTGAATAATGATCTGAAACTCACCACCAAGTCCACCTTTGAATGCTTCAAGTGGATTAGTCAAAATCTAAAAGACTTCATTCCGGTTGAGATCCTTAAACAGGCCATTCATTCTTGAAGACCCTCCAATTTGGCTGAATTAAAACAATTCTAAAAAGTAGAGTGTTCCAAAATTCCTCCACAGCGATGTGAAAGACTCATTTCAAGTTATCGCAAACACTTCATTGCAGACATTGTCGCCAAGGGTGGCACAAACAGTTATTAAGTTTAAGGGCAGTTACTTTTTCACATGGGACCAGGCAGGTTTGGACCGCTTTTTTGCTGAATAAATTAAATAATTGTTTAAAAACTCTATTTTGTGTTTACTTCAGTTATTTCTGTATATTATTAAAGTGTGTTTGATGATCTAAATAATTTATGTTTGACAAGCAGTGCCGGCCCATCCAACAGGTAATACAGGGCCCCACACACGTTATTAAAAGCATTCCCTTCTAACCACAATAGAATGTGACTATATTAACATGTTGTAACACATGGACCCATTAAACATGATACAAGTCAACAACATGATGAAAAAAAATACCCACCATATTAAATCAAAATCATAACTCTGTATAATCAACACATGACAAATAGCTGAAAATGATAATAAATACAAAACAACAATACGAAATAAAAGCATAATAGATTTGACATTTCACGTTTAATTAAAAATGTCCTATTTTTGATATGCCCTTACCATTTATTAATGTTTCTTTGCTCATTATGTAGTTGCATGATAGAAAAGGTCCTGTCAAAAATAAAGTTCCTGAAATTTTTATCTTTATGGTAAGATTAAATGTATGGTATGAGTTTAACTGATTTGTGCATTGCTTCTCACAACGTCGTCTGTCTTATTGGCAATTTTACACAGTGCAAGCAAATAGGCTAATTGTGTAGTTAATGTCTGTGCAAGGTAGCAGTATGTACAGTTGCTGAATTAAAGAGTGAACTTAAATGTGCGTGTCTTTGCGTGCACGCTCATGAGAGTGAGTGTTCTCTGTCACTGGATGTTGCAACGTTACCTGGATGCTAGCTGACAGCGGCAGGAGACTTAACTTAAGATAGCAACTAGTCCACTATGTAAACAACAACAACAACAAAAAACATCTATAGAAATGTAAATCAGATTCGGAGACAGAGAGCCCAGTGCATTACAGAGCATAATCTGTTTCTCATCACTGTTGCCGTCACAATTTTATCGAGGTACAATATGACAATCCTTTTTAGAATTAAATATTAAACAAATGTGTCTGAGATTTCTTTTAGCAGTTAATTCAAGTAAAAAACAGACTTTTTAGAAACATTCTTAATTGCAGACTATTACACCAGAAGGCCCAGTTTTAATAAACCCACCTAGGACCTCACAACCACAAAGGCCGGCATTGCCTGTTAGTGTCTTTATACAGTCAACATTATTTTTTATTTGATGATATAAGTAGAAGGTTGTAGGTTTGAAACAGAAACAAACTCATGAATATACATTGTGATGTGAGTGTTTATATAGTCTTTAACTGTTTGAAGAAGTCATCAAAGTTTTTACAAACAACAAAAAAATCCTCTGTACTTCCTTTAAATCTCAACAAACTATGGGTAAATATTACTTAAATTGTTAATTAGCAATAATCTAAGACAAATATTAAAACACCATCCTATTATAGTCTTATACATATATTGTATTATAATCAGTAAGGTTTCTTAATAAAAGCATTGTTGACAAATGAATTAATTAAATAATTAAACAATTGAATAATAATAAGAAGAAGGAGAAACAGCATACAAGATAGATCACGATATCCTATAAATTGAATTGTATAATGAGCCTTATGTCACATAGTAAGCTAGGAGATTATTTACCTGTTTTATTTCCAACAGTCTTCAAAAGTGATATGTGCAACTGGAGAACAGGAGAGTTACTTGTATACATGATGTATTCACAGGAAGTAGGTAGTAAACCCTTCTGTTTCGTTTTACCTTATCAAGATCAACGCTCGTGTTCTACTTGTGCATAGCTTTCTGGTTTCATTTTTTAAGGAAATGTCAGTGGAGTAACCCAGCTGCCATTTACATAGCAAATTACAAAAGTACATCAAAATAGTTTTTTACGGCTTTAGATATTTCCTTTGAATTGAACCTATATTTAAATGGAAAACAAACAACAATCTTTAATTAATCTTTAGTAAATATTAATTTGCATGCTGAATGTGAATGAATGTAAAAATACTCTGGTTGCTCTGTTATCCTGGACTGTTTTGCCTCATTGTGGCGATTCACATTACTTCTTTTATATATACAGATTTATGACCATTTAAATAGACTTTAGCATCAAAGTTTGTAAAAACCACACAAAAAAATCTTATGTGCTTCAAACTTCCTTCAAACCTCCACAAACTCTATAGCTAAATATTACTTAAACTGTTAATATCAAAGTTCTAAGACCAATATCAAAATACCATCTTATTGTAGTCCAGAAAAAGAAAAAAAAGAATACAGAATACATCATCATACCTGTATATATCATATAAATGGAGGTCTATTATTTCATGTAGTATATGTACAAGAGATTATTTACCTTTTTAACCTCAGCAGTCTTCCCAAGCAATGTGTGCAATCAGAGGACAGGAGAGTTATTTGCAGGCATGCTGTATTCACTTGAAGGCGGTAGTTAACCCTTCTGTTTCGTTTCACCATCAATGCTCATGACTTACGTGTACATAGCTTTCTGGTTTCGTGTTTAAGGAAACGGTTTTGTCTCCACACAAGCTCTTTTCCTTTGTGTTTTGTGTATACACAGTAATTTGATAACTCTGGTTCATTTGACTAAAGTCAGAGGCATAACTTACTCTGTGGAATGTAGATATACCTGTCCAACCACACATGGTTTGTCTTCACCTTCGGTTAAACTTAATTCATACAAATTCTTTTCCCCCATGTTTTGCCACACAGTAATCCCACTGTTGGATTCATACATCTTCAACTAAATTCCTATAGCCTATTCCTGCTATCATATACAGTACATACCAAATTTAAGTATCCTTCCGTCTGGCACTTTCTTCTGTTTGCGTTCCCTTTTTTTCCTACAACACAGAGTAGGAATGGAAACAAAAGAAGGAATGATGTGTATTTTAGGACAAAACAGCAACGTGTCTTCTAATAAATCATGAAGGTGTGTTAATTGATTAAAACTACAACAGATCTACATCTGCCGTTACTGTAGCAGTTATTGCATATAGCGGCAGGGGTGGCTCAGTGGTTCATGTGTTGGCATAACCGATACTGCTGTGTCACCACTGTTGGACCCTTGAGCAAGGTCCTTCACCTCCAAATGCTCAGGTACGATCAAGCATTGAGCTGGAAACCGGACCGTGTAAATAACTGTTAAAGCATAATAATGTTGTGTTTTATTTATAATTTTTCTAAATACAGGGTGGGCCATTTATATGGATACACCTTAATAAAATGGGAATGGTTGGTGATATTAACGTCCTGTTTGTGGCACATTAGTATATGTGAGGGGGCAAACATTTCAAGATGGGTGGTGACCATGGTGGCCATTTAGAAGTCGGCCATCTTGGATCCAACTTTTGTTTTTCAATAGGAAGAGGGTCATGTGACACATCAAACTTATTGGGAATTTCACAAGAAAAACAATGGTGTGCTTGGTTTTAACGTAACTTTATTCTTTCATGACTTATATACAAGTTTCTCTTGTTACTCTTGTTTCTCTTGTTTCTCTACAAGTTCACAGCCATTGACATGTCGAAGAGGTTAACACGTGATGAGCGGATCGAAATTGTGCTGATATCTGGTGAACGCAGTAACCGGGTCATTGCAGCAGATTTCAATGCAAGACACTCTACGAGACCACCCATGTCCCATGCTACAGTTAGCAAACTGCTTGCTAAGTTTCATGAAACTGGATCAGTGTTGGATTTGCCAAAATGTGGATGCATGAAAACTGTCACTAATGAACAAACATCAGTGGCTGTCCTAGCTTCATTCAAAAAGAGCCCACAGCGTAGCACTCGCCGCATGTCACTGGAGAGTGGCATTAGTCGAACAACCCTTCGGCGGATATTAGCTACTCACAAATGGCACCCTTACAAACTCCAGCTACTGCAGCATCTCAACGAGGATGACCCAAATCGGCGCACACAATTTGCAGAATGGGCAAAACAAAAATTGGAACAGGACCCTCAGTTCACGCAGAAGATTTTGTTCAGTGATGAGGCAAACTTTTATGTGAATGGTGAAGTTAACAAACAAAACCACCGCTATTGGTCTGACACTAACCCACATTGGATAGATCCCTCCAAGACTGTTGGAACAAAAAAAAAGTGATGGTATGGTGTGGTATATGGGGTATAAAGATAGTGGGGCCATTCTTCATCAATGGAAACCTCAAGGCCACTGGATATTTGAAATTGCTACATGATGATGTGTTTCCCTCTTTATGCACTGAAGCTGGCACGTTCCCTGAGTTTTTCCAGCAAGATGGTGCACCACCACATTATGGGTGTCAGGTCCGAGCATTCCTAGATGAACAGCTTCCTGAAAAGTGGATTGGTCGTCGTGGGCCAGTTGAATGGCTCCCAAGGTCTCCCGATCTGACCCCCTTAGACTTTTATCTTTGGCGTCATCTGAAGGCAATTGTCTATGGTGTGAAGATACGAAACAGCACCTTTTCAGCACCTGAAACTACGGATACTGGAAGCCTGTGCTGGCATTTCTCCTGTGGTGTTGCTATCAGTGTGTGAAGAGTGGGAGAAGAGGGTTGCATTGACAATCAATCACAATGGGCAGCACATTGTGGTCAGAAACTTGTAAATAACTCATGAAAGAATAAAGTTACGTTAAAACCAAGCACACAATTGTTTTTCTTGTGAAATTCCCAATAAGTTTAATGTGTCACATGACCCTCTTCCTATTGAAAAAACAAAGGTTGGATCCAAGATGGCCGACTTCTAAATGGCCACCATGGTCACCACCCATCTTGAAAAGTTTGCCCCCTCACATATACTAATGTGCCACAAACAGGACATCAATATCTCCAACCATTCCCATTTTATTAAGGTGTATCCATGTAAATGGCCCACCCTGTAGTATATTTAACTTCTTTATGGTGCATATACACATGTTGCACATACTGTATGAGGAAGGATGTACAGATTTGAATGATCATTTTCAAGATGACACAAATTAGCAAACACGTTTTATTTTACCAAAGCCACTCTTTCACAATTTTAGCCGGATGAATTTTACAGTAAGTCCTGGAATATTTTTGTCCCATCAGAGAAGAAAAGCTCCACAGATGTGATAACCTTGTCATTCAGTACATTCAGGTCATCAGCTAATTCATTTTATTGCTACATAATGCTGTACCTAGACCTAATGAATTGAAGTGACTCCAGATCATAAGACTACTCCACAGTCTTGTATAGACTGTGAAGGGAAGCACATTTCATGTGCTTTCCTTCTTACCCTGATGCATTCATCACTCTGGAAAAAGGTCAGTTTGAATTTTTAAAATCCAACCACACCACACTATCATTTTCTAAAGTCCTGACAGATGACGCTCCTTACTGTTTAACATCTTTTTTTTTTTTTTTTTTTTACTGTTTACCATCTTTACTTGTTGTATGAAGACTTCCCAGCCCATGGATACTTAGTCTAAAGAAGGAATTTATGTAAATTAATATTTTACATAATATTGTATTTTAGTTATATTTTTATATATTCATATTGAACATTGCATATAATACAAGGGGGTATCAAAATGTTTAGAGATTTGCTTGGAGAATGTTCTTTCTACTCCTGGGTCAGTAGCCTGGGGAAGAACTTGAAACAGCAACAGCAATGTGAGGATTGCCTGGACTGTTCCGTATGACATACTGACAGAAGCTGCAATGTCGATTGTTCCCGGACGATCATCATGCACAAGTTGCCAAATGGTTTCAACGTTTTCACAGGTTGAGCATGTTGAAGGTCTTCCTGGTCTTCTGTCGTCTTCCAGTGATGTTCTTCCACTCTTAAAGTGCAAGTGCCACTAAAAACACCTCAAACGAGTGATTGCAGCATTGCTGTAAACTTGCCGATTCATGTCAAACATTTCATGCAGAATTTCACGTTTAATTTTTGTTCTAACGTCCTGTTCATGATGAAATAACAGATGTGGTAATGCTTGTGGTCAGAATAGCACCAGTTGCACAGCTCCCGATGTACACAGGATACTGTCTTTTGCACACTGACTTATGAGGGTTGGTGCTCCCTGTGACTGTGCTGCCATCTATTGGCATGTTATAAAACGAGACTCAAAACTTTTTGATACCACCTCATAACAAAGACTTTAAATAGGATGGTATAAAAGAAGTAGGGTTCTTCAACTCTTGGGTCTGGGTAATCAGTTTAACCTTGCTTACAACTTGCACAAGCTAAAATTATTTAGATCCCTGAACATCTAAAAATGCTTTCCATTTGAAGGATATAATTTTCTGAATATCTGGTATGGTGTAACATTACTATTTCTCTCCATTAGAACTAACATCAGTGCGTGAAGTCAGTAATGTAGTTGGCAGTAATGTACTATGTCGCTGAATGAACACTGATCTCCACATCCAGACTCAAAAAGCTATTGGATAGCCTTCATAGAAGCACATATGGGTGTGATGGTCATGAATCCTCTATAAAAATAAGTCCATATAATGCATGTGTTGCGCTTTCTGATTCCTTATATGGTAACATTTCCTATAGCCTACAGTACAGTATGTCCAGACGTATGTACATACAAACAGTTGTGTCTGCTGGAACTCTTTTGTTTAAACAGAAAATGCAAATGTATTTCCTATTGTCTGTCTGTGTCTGGGTCTCTCCATGACATAAAGTTTAGTTGAATTACTTATTAGTCTGCTTATTACTCTTTTAAAAATGTATTGCAATTATCAATGTAGGTCAAGCATTATGTTCTATCATTACTCATCTCTACATATGTACAAATTTTATCACACATCTAATGATCTATTTTTAATCTAAGTTGGCATCTAAATACAGCCCAAAGTCAAAAGCTTTGTCATGCTATGTGGAATAAATCATCAATAAAAATAAATTAATAATAATAATAAAAACAGTCAAATGAATGATGTGTTCTTTAGTTTATTCTTCACAAAGTGCACAGGTGGTTCTCTATGTTTACAGACAGCACTGACAGAGACATAATAGCCTTGTTGGATACAGCTATTTGGAATGCCACATTGCACAGTGACAAATAAAGAAACATAGCTCAATTTGCAGTTTGTGGAGTAAAAGTCAGGCTTAGTTAATCGGAGCACCAGAGGTAGGAAAATACATTTGAGGCCATAGTGACAAATGTCAGAGGAGCATCACTACAGCCTGTTTACATCTTTACTTTACATGATTCAGAAGATGGAAATTGTGTGCTCCTCCTTTAGATGTGGCGCTATCTTCTTTCTGTCCTTTATGCTTTTGGGGCACACCCAAGCAGGTCTTTGGGCACACTTTTCTTCTCAGGCTTGATCTTGGCAGCAATGAATGCCAGGGGTGAGTCATATTCGAAGTAATCATCGTCAACCACTACTTTCACACCATTGTCTCCACACATAGCAGTATGTACATGCTTAAATGGGATAGGTTTCGCCTCTGTATGGGTTGGTGGATGTGCATTCAAGTCCACATCATATATTTTATTTCCTGTACATCATATAAAGACAGCAAAGTTATTTTAAAATAATCAGACACTTGAAAAACTATTAAATCATTTCGTAATAGTGTTCTATTGTTGCGTTACTACCTTGGATGACATGAACAATGTGATCTTTAGGGCAGATAAAGGTAGCGTCTATATGACCCTCAAGTCCCAGTTCATCCTTCACAGTTTTGGGGTAACCTTCTCTGAGTTTGTGAGCCTCTCCATGTGTGTGTGATATATTGTAGCCATATACCTTGTCATTCTGCAAGGAACCAACGTGTACCAAAGGGTATTTTTGTTATTTTTATACCAGTTACAAGTATTTTGCTTAGACGGAATGTTGAAAATGTCTGATTTTAGTAGCACTTACCTTAATAATGTGTATGTGCTCATCATGGGCAAAGGCAGCATCAATATCATCATGCAGCTCTTTAAAGCCACTCTCTATAGGGCCAGCATGATATTTATCTTCGATTTTACTGAGATAGTAGTGGCCTGGTAAATGAGAATAAGAAAACAAAAATCAAGAAAGCTTCAACCAAAATGTAGTTCGGCCAAGTTGCCTGTTGACTGAAATACAATAGTTTGAGTTTTTTCAGTACCGCTGTTGTCGTGCACCCACTAACCTCGGAAAGCAAACAAATCATGATCATCGTCTTCAGTGATGGCATCCAGGTGCATATGGCTGCACTGCTCTCTCTTAATGTGTTCTGCCTCAGTCTTACCATCTAATAGGCAAGGACATTGTCATTGAAAAACACACTGAAATCAAATGATGTTTTCTGCTAGATTTGTTCATCCACATGCTTTTCACATACCATAATAAGGACAGCCAAGCAGACCCGTTGCTACATCTTGCTTGTGAGGCTTGATCTTGGATGCAATGAATGCCAGGGGTGAGTCATAGTGATAGTAATCATCTTTAACCACTACTATCACACCATTGTCTCCACACATAGCAGTATCAACATGCTTAAGTGGGATAGGTTTCGCCTCTGTATGGGTTGGTGGATGTGCATTCAAGTCCACATCATATATTTTATTTCCTGTAAACCATATGAAGACAGCAAAGTTATGTTAAGATAATCAGACACTTGAAAAACTATTCAATCACTTCATAATAGTGTTCTATTGTTGCGTTGCTACCTTGGATGACATGAACAATGTGATCTTTAGGGCAAATAAAGGTAGCGTCTATATGACCCTCAAGTCCCAGTTCATCCTTCACAGTTTTGGGGTAACCTTCTCTGAGTTTGTGAGCCTCTCCGACTGCGTGTGATATATTATAGACATACATTTTGTCATCCTGAAAGGGACCAAAATGTATGAAAAGGTAATCATTATTTTTTTCATTTCAAGACAGAAATGTTGAAAATGTTTGATTTTATTAGCACTTACCTTAATAATGTGTATGTGCTCATCATGGGCAAAGGCAGCATCGATGTTAGAATGCAGATCTTTAAAGCCACTCTCAATAGTGCCAGCATGAGATTTTCCATCAATTCTACTAAGATAGTAGTGGCCTGGTAAAAGAGAATAATTAAACAATTTGAGAACACTTCCACCAAAATGTGGTTTGGTCTATTTGCCTGTTGACTGAAACACAATAGTTTGAGATTTTACAGAACCTACAGTACAGTATGATGTATCTACTGTAAGTATTACGGTGTAGTGCACTCACTAACCTCGGAAAGCAAACAGATCATGATCATCGTCTTCAGTGATGGCATCCAGATGCACATGGCTGCACTGTTCTCTCTCGAGGTGTTCTTTCTCAGTCTTATCACCTAATACACAAGGATATCATACATTGAAAACACCCTAAAATACAATGATGTTTTCTGCTAGACTCACACTCATTCATCTGCATGCTTTTCACGTACCATAATGGGGACAATTCATGAAGTAGTCACGAGCCTCCTTTGGATATCTTCCATGAACCGCCCCAGTATTGGGGTTGAACTTAGAGAAACGGTGGCCATGGAGGCAGTAATAGTGTCCAGTATAGTGGAAGGCAGCAGAGCAGTTGGGCATGCTTCTGAATTCTTTATGATGTACCTCCTTGCTGTCAATGTCAAAGTGGTAGATTTCATGACCTGGAGTAAAAAGGAATATATGTATTAGTTAATGTTTGTAAAATTATAAATACTTGACAAACTTAAGTACATAATTAAAGTACAAAGCAGTTAAATGTCATACCCTTGAAAAAGATCACAGTGTTTTTGGGACAGTCAGGCTTGTGGCACTCAACTGCAGCATCCAAATCGTCTGGAATACCAGGGAATTCCGCAGAGATGTCTTTGGGATATCCATCATTCAGCTTGTGATTTTCATAGCTAAAAACCTTGTTATCCTACATTGAGAGACACAAAAAGCTTTAGTTTCAATTAAACAGTTTTAATATTAACGTTCATTAAACCACATATAAGAAACAGCTATGAACTGCATATCAGTATAATGTACCAGAAAGAAATACAGGTGCTCATGGTGGTCAGGACTGTCCTCAGATGGCATGCGGAATGCTGCGTCCACGTGTCCCACCAGATGGTCATCCAGTTCAGGGAAGGTCATATTTGTAAGCTCACCGTCACCATGGAACCCCTTAAACACATGATCATCTGAAAGCAAACACTAGTCATCAGAGGTCAGCCATTAACAGAGACCAAAACTTAAACTTAAGCTTTTATTGGTTTACAGTTGATAGCAATCACCAGTTATATAAAAAAAAAACCGAGAAGACATTGCAAATATATATATTTTTCCCTCTGCTCCCAATTTTAAGTCATTCTTGATAACATTTTAAACATCAACATTCCTATTTAATGTATGGTATCCAAAACTATTTTTACTCACCCTTAAAGAAGTAGTAAATTCCTTCCTTGGTCTCAATCGCAGCATCAAACACTAATTCCGTGCAGCGGTTAAAGTGATGGTGGCCAGGGCCGTTGTTTTTATGGTCAGGACCGTTGTTTTTATGGCCAGGACCATTGTTTTTATGACCAGGACCATTGTTTTTATGACCAGGACCATTGTTTTTATGACCAGGCCCATGACCTACCTGTTCATCTAAATCGGACAGAAGAGAATTTTCTTATTTTAATGGCTCTTATTTAATTCACTTATCTATATATTACAAATTCTTTACATGAGGTTTTCTGTGTGGCTGACATTAACTCACCGTCACCATGCTCATGATGATGCCTGAACAAACAGGATCAGAGGTGCAGCAAAGAAGATAAGAAGTTAGAAGATAACATTAAGTTATTAAGTGTATTATATGACAGGCATGAGCATAATGCCAAATATTCATGCTGCAGATAGAGAATAACTAAAGAAGAAACAAATGGCTGGCAAAATGAAGAGATTCACATAGCAAAAAATGCGCTGGAGTGTAGAGAGGCAGCACTCACGTGGGAACTGCCAAGCAAAGAGAGAGGGCCAGGCAGATGGCGAAGGTCTGGATGAGTAGCCTCATGGTTAAGAGGATCCTCTGGTTCCACTGCAGACACAGCTCAGCTGGAGGAGGTACCAAAGACCCCGTTACTCTCCACCTTTTATATCCAGAGTAAGAGAGGGCTGTCAGATGAGCAACTGTTTGGACAAATCAAACACGCATACAGAGAGTAGGAGGGAACATCCAGACTCATCTGCAAATACTGCCCCATGCTCATGTACTGTAAGCACACCCCTGATGTTCACCCCACTTTCAAAAGTTGGTCAAGGTACACTAGATAGAGAGGAAGGAAGGTCAACATAATGAATTGAGCAACGACAGTGTATGCATAAATGAGTGTTAGTGACTCTTATCAAACTTGCGCTGCACTTCTGCACCTGCATGTTTAATTTACTGATAAGACATACATAACATAAAACTTAAAAATTAATGAATCTCCATTAAGTATTATCAGGATACATTGCCATTTACAAGTTGTATAAATGTATATACAATGTTTGTTTTGGTTTATAGATTTCTTACAATGGGACTTATTTTTTATTACAGTTTAATTACTATTAACAGTGCAAAAATGATACTGCTTAACAATTAAAGAAAATGTCTTACATCTTCATGGAACTTATTAACTGCTCACTCTCACATAATAGTGTTTTGAGTGTTTTGAGTGAGTGCTGTAGTAAAGACAGGCGCACCTGGATGGTTATTCAATTAATCCTTTTATAGATTTAATAGATAAACGATTCAAAGACAATACTAGAAATTAATTCAAGAAAAAAAATGTGTTTTTTTTAATTTTCTAAAAATTCTACATCAAACACTGCTTAATGAATTTAAATCTGTTCTCTGCTTTTTACCAGCGTATACAGATATAGATTATTAGACCTTCAGTGATGTAAAACTAGGTTCAAGATGAGAATACACGGTCAATGGGCCACCAGTCCATAACAAGGCACCATTCACTGGAGAACCCAAAGAAGCCTAGGCATACATGGACAACATGTAACTGAGAGTAATCTAAGCCCAGGATCGAAATAGGGCACTGAAGCTGTGAGTGGATTTATGTACACTTTGATATATTGTACACCTACAATGCCAATGGAAAATTTTCGGACACCTCAATGAAAGATAATTCTCTCTGCCGTATGGTTTTGGCTTCAATCTGATATCTTAAATAGGCAGGTGTGTACCTTTCCGAATTATAGAATGTCCAATGAATTTAATTAGACACAGGTGGACTCCAATTAAGTTGCAGAAAAATGACCATTAATAGGAGTTGGATGCACTGGAGTTCCATTGCAAGTGTCATAACAAAGGGTCTGAAAGGGTAAAGCACTGGGAGAAGAGTGTGGTTTTGTGTGTTATGTGTTATGCACCGCAGTGCAGGCAGTTGGCAACAGCCTGGGGGAATGCTTGTGTGTAATTTTGGGGAAAATCCTACCTGTTCCAGAAGACTTCTTCTAAAAATATAAATCTTGATCTTGTTTCAATGAGAACAATAAAAATGTATGGGTTTTTTTCCGAAATATAATTTCTTTTCTTTTCTTCTCAACACATATTTTCTTTCTTTTGTTTTCAACATGAATTTTCTTTTCTCTTTTCTTTTCACCATACATTTTCTTTACTCTTTTTAGTTTTTTCAACACATATTTTTTTTTCTTTTCTGTTCAACATAGCTCTTTTTCTCTTTTTCTTGTGCTATCAAAAAAGTGCACAGTCACAAAGTGCAGAGTCTATGGGGCTAATATAGAAGTCTGGAAATCTACAGCATTACATGAAGGATTATGTAATAAACTATTTCCATAACCACATACATAACTACTGGTGCAGCTCAATAAATTAGTATATCATGTAAAATTTGATTTATTTCTGTAATTCAATTCAAAAAGTGAAACTCATACATTATAAAGAATCGTTACACACAGACTAATATATTTCAATTGTTTATTTCCTTTAAAAAAGATTTTTAACACAGAAATGATGAACTACTGAAAAGTATGAACAGGTACAGCTCTCAATACTTGGTCGGGGCTCACTTTGCATGAATTACTGCAGCATTGTGGCGTGGCATGGAGGATCAATCTGTGGCACTGCTGAGGTGTTATGGATGCCCAGGCTGCTCTGATAACAGCCTTCAGCTCTTCTGCGTTGTCTGGCCTAGTGTCTCACATCTTCCTTATCATGGTACTCCATAAATTCTCTATGGGGTTTGGGTCGGGTGAGTTTGCCGGTCCATCAAGCTCAGGGATACCATGGTACTTAAACCACATATTAGTACTTTTTGCAGTGTGGGAAGGTGCCAAGTTCTGCTGGAAAATGAAATCAGCATCTTCATAAAGCCGGTCAGCAGAGGGAAGCATAGAGTGCTCAAAAACTTCCTGGTAGACGGCTGCGCTGACCTTGGACCTGATTAAATAAAGTGGACCAACACCAGCAAATGACAGGGCTCCCCAAACCACCACTTACTGTGCAAACTTTACACTTGATTTCAAGCAACTTGAATTCTGTGCCCCTCCTCTCTTCCTCCAGACACAGGGACCTTGATTTCCAAATGAAACAGAAAATGTATTTTCATCTGTGGCCCACTGAGCAACAGTCCGATCATTTTTGTCCGTAGGCCTTTGTAATTAGCTGATTAGAGTGAGTGAACTTTTTCACAATATTCAAATTTTCTCAGATACTGAATTTTGGGTTTTCATTAGCTGTAAGCCATAATCATCAAAATTAAAAGAAATAAACACTTGAAATATGTCTGTGTGTAGTGAATCTATTTAATATATGAGTTTCACTTTTTCATTGAATTATGGAAATAAATCAGCTTTTCAATGATATCTTAATTTAAATACACCTGTAAATACACCAGTTCTATCAGAAATAATGAGCTAAAATTCCAGAAACTTACTGCAAGAAGCTTGTGGGAGGCTCAAAACATTTAACAAGTTAACCAGGGACCAAGTTTATGTAAACGTCTCACCCACTGCGAATGTGATGAAAGAAACGAATGCTGAAATAACTCTTTCTGTCTAACTTTGTAGGCAGGAATTGTGATAGGATTTAACTAAACAAATAGGTAAGAGCCTTCCATTGGATAAGTACTGCAGTGATTAATATGTTTAGCATTTCACTAGATAGCATACTGTGTACAGTCACGTATGTGAAAAATAAATTTTGAATATTGAATTTGAAGTTTCTTAACCATAACTGATAGTAGTAAATATTAAACCACCATATCAGAATGCATGTCCTGTGGTCATGGCAACAATGTCATTCTGTTTCTGTCATTCTGAGTCAAACTATTCACTTGTATCAAGCAAAGAAAAGAACAAAGTCATTATTAAAACCTGGAAGGATATTGATGAGCCATCATCGTCAAGGAAGAAAGGGGTCAGAAAAAATCATGATCACAATCAGAGATCACTTAAATGTCTGTTGAAATCAAATCATAAAAAAACAACAGTAGAACTTACAGCCATGTTTACAGTAATAGTGAAAGTAATAGCATTTGCAAAAACACAATGTGAAGAGAACTTGAGGGACTGGGACCAAACTGCTTGTGTTTCCTTAAGAAAACCACGTTTCAGTGGGGCTCCCTGGAAAAATGGCTTCCGTTTGCTATAGAGCATAAAGAAAGGACTCTGGAGCATTGAAAAATTGGTCATGTGGTCTGATGGTGTATCAGGGTAAGAAGAGTGTTGGGTGAAGTGATGCACACATCATGCCTAGTGCCTATCATACAAGCCTGTGTGGGGAGAGTTATGATCTGGGGTTGCTTCTATTGGTCAGTTGAACCTAGAGAGCAATATTATGAGCCCAAAAATTAGGCCAGCTGGCTACGTGACTATACAGAATGATTTGGTCTTTCCATGAAATGATTTCTTTTCTTCCCTGATGGCATGGGCATATTCCAAGATGACAATGCCAGGATTCATTGGACTCAAAGTGTAAAGTAGTGGTTCAGGGAAAAATAATAATATGGCAAGTGGTGTACTGTATAAAAGCAATGTCACCCTTGAGGTCCATGAGTCCACCTTCACTGTCTTTCCCACATCCGGGAGAGTTACGGTGTGGAGAAGCCCCAAAGTAGCGTACTGTACCACACAGACTGTTGCATGCCCGGTGTGAAGCATGGGGGTGGATCAGTGATGGTTTGGCTGCAATAGCATGGCATTCCCTAGGCCCAATACTTGTGCTAGATGGGCAGGTCACTGCCAAGGATTACCGAACCATTCTGGAGGACCATGTGGTTCAAACATTGTATCTTGAAGGCAGTGCCGTGTATCAGGATGATAATGCACCAATACACACAGCAAGAGTGGTTTGATGAACATGAAAGTGAAGTTGAACATCTCCCATGGCCAGCACACTATTTTTGAGTGTTTTGGAGGAGCTATTTAGAAGTTTTCCTCCACCAGCATCACGTAGTGCAAAAAGAATGGCTCAAAATCCCTCGATCAAAATGGCCACTGTGCAGGACTTGTATCTGTCATTCCCAAAACGTATTGATGTTGTATTGTTCGCAAAAGAAGGCCCTACACCATACTCATGAAACCAGGCGTTTCAGTTTAATTGTCCAACCCCTGAATGTGCAATTTTTTCTATTATTTATGTGTGTGTGTGTGTGTGTGTGTGTGTGTATTACCAGTCAAAAGTTTGGACACACCTTCTAATCAGGTCTTCGGTCAGGTCTTTCCTAAATATGCAATAATCTCGTTCAAACAACCGATATTGAGATGTGTCTGCTACATATGTTTTGAAAAGCCTTCATATTCGCTTTAATTTTTGAGGCCAGTACCTCTAAATGAAACGTAAGCCAGTTTCATCAACAAACAATATTGTTCTTGCAAGTATTCCAGAACAGCTGACCTTCCTGCCTTAAAATAACATCTGACTTTTGTTGTTACTTACCTAATTCCATATGTTTTATTGCATAGTTTTGAAATCTCCAGTAGTGTTCTACTATATAGAAAATTTGTCAAAAAACAAAAACATTAAATTATAAGGTGTGTCCAAAATTTGACTGACATCTCCCTCTTTAGTGCTATAATATACAGAGCATCCTGCAAAAAAATGTCCTGCTGACACTGGTAATTATTAACAGAGTGAACAGAGATATGTTCTCTGGTATTCTATTTGATCTTTAGCCCTCATTTCTGCTTATATTGAGAAGAGAAATGATTGGGTTCAAGGGCTTTAGGTTCAGCATTGTGGTGTTGAGCTCTCCTCTCACGTAGGGGTGTCCGAGGATATGCTGCGGCCTAAGCCCTGTTTTTTATTTTTCTATTATTTAATAATAAATGAATTTATAGAGGAAGAGATGCGCCGTAACCCAGCTATTACAGTTGAATAGTTGAATACATACATACATGATTTGAATAGCTTTTATAGAGATTTTTTGCTTTTGTCTGTCGGCCAGACCAAACTGGCGGGTTTTTGATTATTGCTGGTTAAAATTCATCCAGATTGAACCAATTTCTTAACAGTTATACTTTTGTTATCCACTTACTGCTATTCTAGCAGAAATATAACTTTTGGACCACTTTATGTGCATATTTTGGGAGTTTAACATATGATTACTATGACTGCTTCTTACTACATTTAAAATCTCTAAAGCATCTTACTTTAGCAATAATGTATAGAATAATCTGATAAGAAGTAAATATATTGTTTGTCTTAAGGTCAACATGGTTAAAGTCATCTCTGTCAAGATTAGAAAGTCACCTATTTTCTCATTGGTCAGCTCTTCACAAATAGGATCAGATTTTTTTTTTTTCATTTGGTCTTATGCAATGATTAGATAGCAGTTTTTTTTTGTGGAAAAGTACAAGTGCAGATCATTTCCAGGGTCCAAGGGGATGGTTTGGTATGATAGTGCACAATATACAAATAAATAAAAGCAGAGATTTTTTTTTTTTTTTTTTTAATATCTTAATTATATGTGCCCTGTTAGGATTCGCGGTTGTCCTGGGTGTACCCCACCTTATGCCCTAAGTCTTCTGGCATATAATGTAATTATCTTATACATCTAAATTTGTGTACAGTATTGGGTGAAATGTCCTACCACTGGCACATAACAGTTATTTCCTTATACAGTGGATAAGGACGTAACTTGGGCAGAGCAGTTCTCTCCAAAGAATTAATTTGATTAAGAAACAATTCCTCATCAATTATTTTAAAATGAGTTCTTTCTTCACGATGGAATCAAAACAAATGGACCCAGAAAAGCAGTGCTAATAATTTTGTTTAAAACAAACAGCAGACAAAAAGATTGAGATTGAAATATTCTATTAGTTGAATATTTAGATGACATACAGTACTGAGCAATTACTCACTCACTCACTCACTCACTCACTCTCTCTTTGTCTGCAACTCTTTATCTTATAGTGACATGGATGTGCTACAGTAGGTCAGTTATTTTCTTTTTTGGCATCAACAGGCAGACAAATACTGATTAAATAATGTGAACCTGGGATCTGACTTTATCTTTAAGGGATCATTACATAAAAGTCTTTTTTGAACTGGTTATTTAGTGGAATAAGTTAACATACAAAAGCGTGTGCAAAAATTTGTAGGAATTAGATTATCTCCCATGATGCTCCCAGTCTGCCGATAAATTATAAATATGTAAACTTCCAAGGATGTAAAGATCAGAGCGATTGAAGCCTTGTTCCAAGCAGATGAATGTTGTTTTTTGCACCGGGACCACCTGATATTCATTAGAGCCCATTTAAAATCAAATATAATAGGTCCCAACACTGATAAAGCCAACCTATTTCAATTGCCTCATTATCACTCAGGGGCTCTTGGAACCATCCTTACTTAATCCCTCCACACACACATATCCCTATACCTGAGCAGAAGATGACCATTCAGGTGAGTATTTTCGATTCTTTAAAGTAGCCACCTTTTGCTTTTCATACTGTTGGCATTCTCTCAGTCAGCCTCATAAGATGGGAGATGGGAATCTTGAATGAGTTCCCAGATGTGTTGGGTATTTGTTGGGTGCTTTTCTTTCTCTCACTGGTTCAACTCATCCCTAACTATCTCAACTAGATTTAATTTGGGTGATTGTGCAAGCCAGGTAACCTGATGTAGCACTTCATCTTTCTCCTTTTTTAAAAATTGCTCTTACCTAACCTAGAGGTCTGTTTGGGGTCACTGGGGTCAATTCCTGTAGGAAATAGTATTTCCACTAAGTACAAACCAGATGGGATGGCATGTTTCTGCAAACTGCTCTGGTAGCCATGCTGGTCACCAACAGTATCACCAACAAAGCACCCCCACACCATCACACTTACTCCTTACTCCTTCACAGTGGAAGCATGCGTTCAGGAATTGTCCTTTCACCCACTCTACGTTTAACAAACATACAGCAGTTAGAACCAAAAATTTCAAATTATCAGACAAAAGTATAGTTTTCCTCTGATCTAATGTACATTCCTTGTGCTTCTTGGCCCAAGAAACTCTTCTGCTTGTTGTTTAAAAGTAATAGTTTCTTTGACGCAATTTGGCCATGAGGCCCTGACTCACACAGTCTCCTCTGAACAGTGGATGGTGAAATATATCTGCCCCTGAGAAGCATTTATGAGGTAGCTCTTGGTTTCCTTTCCTAAGACAGTCATCATGAATGCCAGTTTCATCATAGAATCTGATGGTTTGAGCAGCTGTACTTATATTCAAAGATTTTTCTGATTGACTGACCTTTGTTTCTTAAAGTAATGATGGACTGTTTTTTCTCCTTACTTTTGTACTGGCTTTACTTCCTCCCTTCCTCTTCACAAACAACTTGTAATCTAAAGCACATTCGGAAGACAAAAAATGTTACAAATTATCTCTTGACAAGGCACTTCCATGAATTGAAAACCATTCCAGGCGACTACCACAAAACGCTACAAGTGTGCGAAGCTGTCATCAAAGCTTAATGAAGCTACGTTGGACAATCTAAAATATAAAACATATTCTAAGTTGTTTAACACATTTTTGCTTACTACATAAATAAGTGTTCTTTCATAGTTTGGATATATTCAGGATTAATGTAAAATGTTTAAAATAATCAAATATAAAGACAAACCACTAAAGGAGACGACGTGTACAAACTAGTGTATGTCGTGTATGTATATAAAGTTAAACCTTGGATTGCAAGCAGAATTCGTTCCGGAAGCATGCTTGTATTTCAAAGCACTCATATATCAAAGTGAATTTCCCCTTAAAAAAATAATGGAAACTCAAATGATCAGCTCCACAACCCAAAAATATTCATATAATATGATTAATATAAAATTGAAAGTAAAAATAATACAAATTAACCTGCCTTTTACTTTTGAAAATAATCATGACCGGTGTTAGATGAGAGAAGGAGCAGGGACATAATTACAATTAGTTCAAATTAATAGACCTTGATGAGTATTTAGAACTTTTTGCATTTATGAGTTTGTAGAAATTACACTTAAGTTAGCTGAACAAATTTGATATTTTAAGTAACTGTAAGCACGTAAGTAATAGTAAATAGTAACCTTAAAGTTCCACCAACTTACTGTAAAATCTTTCAGACTAGCAATTTTGTGTCTGACATCATCAGAGCAATAGAACACTATGGTAGGTGTTTCGCTTGCTATATGAAAGGCTCAGGTTCGATTCCCAACAACTGGATGAAGTGTCTGTCCCAAGCCCAGATAAAATGGGAGGGTTATGTCAGGAAGGGCATCTGGTGTAAAACTTGTGCCAAGCTTGTGTGTCGACCGGATTGTCTGCTGTGGCGACCCATTGCCGGGAGCAGCCGAAAGACCAACAACAATTTATTTGATTTGCAACAACTAAAAAAATAATTATGATTGCTATTAAATAGTATAAGGTAGAGCACTCAATAATGCAAGTAAAGAACGATTAATATGAATGAGTACAATAAGCTCAAAAACTCATAGTTCTGTTTACTTAAAATTGGAAACATCATTATTTTAAAACCTTTATGTAACTGATTACCTCAAATTTTTTGAGTTTTGCCAACTTATTCGGGTTTACAGTGCACACACACACTAACCAAATCACTACTTGTGTTGACACAGGTGATGGTTCACTGGCCTGTACAGAGGGTGCAAGTGCAGGATGTAGAACAGGGGATGATGCTTGAACAGGAGATAGAGGGCCATGAACAACAGAATCTGAAGCTGGGTTATTCCTTAGTGCCAAATCCAATTCCTTTAAATAAATTTCCCTCTGACACTAAAGTTCCACCATATGAAATTGAAGCACCTGAGCTTCATACTGCTGATGGGACACCTCTACACTGTAAACCCTAATGCTCAAAGTAATTAAACACATTGAGTACTGTTAACTTAAATAATTGCAATTAGGTCAAATTAATAGACCTTTTTGAGTATTCAGAACTTTTTGGCAATTATGAGTTTGTATGTAGAAATGACACTTTTCAAGTTAGCTGAACAAATTTGATATTTTATGTAATCGTAAGTACTTAAGTAACAATAACTTAATTAACACTTCCTCCTATGCACTCATGGTGCAGTGGTAAGTGCTTCACCTACCATGTGGAAGGCCTGGGTTCGATTCCCAGGCTGGATGGTCTGCAAAAAATGTTTTTATTTGCACATGTTCAACAAACTTAAAAATTGATAGTTCTATTTACTTAAAATTGGAAACATCATCACTTAAAAAAATTTGATGTAACTGAGTTGTTTTGCCAACTTAATCGGGTTTACAGTGTAGGTCCAATTGCTTCAATTGCAGCACAAGCTTTGGGTCATTCAGCGGTGAACCTACTGTACTACCGCATGAGGCGTGAGGTGTCCTTGAGTAGCTGAATCTTCAGACTTACCAGACTGGTTTGCAACACCCGCCTGGTTTGTGGTTAGTAAAGAAAAACCAGCAGATAAACAACTAAAATCCTGGCCATAACAGGAATGAAAAGAAAAATAAATAAGAGGTTAGAACAATAGTGCGTAAGCTAAAGTGGCTGAGAGCTTCAGAAGCCGACAAGGCCAAGATAGTGAATAAAAATTCCCTCTACCTAGTCCCGAAGTAAAATACCTAAAAAGAAACAGAAATACAAAATACTACCATAACTCCCTTACTAACCACAAATCAGGAGAAAACAAGGTGTAAACAAAATGGCGTTGAGTCCCTACTAAGCCACAAGTACACTGTAAACCTGAAAAAGTTGGCAAAACTAAAAAAATTTTAGGTAATCAGTTACATCAAGTAATGATGTTTCCAATTTTAAGTAAACAGAACTATCATTTTTTGAGCTTGTTGTACATATTTATATTAATCGTTATGTACTTGCATTACTGAGTAGCCTAACTCATACTATAATTTTTTTTAGTTGTTGGAAATTAAATAAATTGTTATTGGTCTTTTACCTGCTCCTGGCAATCGGGTCGCCATAGCGATTTGTCACAAGTTTTTACACCAGATGCAATTCTGAACAAAACCCTCCCAAATTGATCTGGGTTTGGAACAGGCACTTCATCCAGTGGCTGGGAATCGAAAGCCAGCAGTGCTCTGGTACTTTAGGATGCAAAGATTTATAAAAATTATGTGAAGACAGACCAATCCACCATCTTGATTAAAACAATTCAATGTGGGCAGTTTACATGTGCATTAATGATGTCAGACACAAAATCGCCAGGCTGAAAGATTTTCATTTGGTGAAACTTTAAGGAGACAGTTACTGTGGCTTAAAATATAAAAAAATCGAAAAAACAGATCGTAGAGGAGAAAATGTAGCACGAGTTCATACACTATAATTTCCACAAAAATCCTATATAAACAGTAAGCAAAGGCATGGTCTGTTGCGCTGTGGTCTGAATGGGCTTATGTAGGCCTCTGGGTCTCCTGGGTACCCAATCATGGACAGGAGACCCAGAGGCCTATAGGAGGCGGGATCAACAAGGGACAGGCAGGACAGCAACCAACAGATTGCAGGAAGGGGCACAAGGTGGGACCTGAAACAATAAGGGAAGACACACCCACATCCCACCACCAGTAGAGACATATGCAAAAGCATAAAATACAGATATACTCGATATCGTACTGAAACTGAACAGAGGGAGGGAGACGATTACCCACAATCCCATAGCGCGAGATAGAGAAGAACCATTGGCTCAGTTGTGATCATGTGACGCTCTGCGTATTCGTACTTCAGTATTCGTATATCAAGACCATGTTCATTTAACAAGTTAAAATTTATTTTAAAATGTTGCCTGTCTTGACCAATTTTCCAAATTACTCACAATCCAAGGTTCCACTGTATATGTAAGCTCTGCTTTTATTTATTTTTATATTGTTCATTATCCTACCAAACCATCCACTTGGAAATGATCTGCACTTGTACTTTTCCACTCAGGCAGGGGAAAATATTGCTATCCTATAATTGCAAAAGACCAAATGAAAGAAAACCCCAAAGCTGACCAGTGAGAAAATAGGTGACTTTCTGAATTTGAATGAGATTTTGTTAACCATGTCAACCTTAAGACTAACAAAAGATTCACTTCTTATCAGATTATTCTACACATTATTTACAGTATGAAGTAGGATGCTTTAGAGATTTTAAATGTAGTAAACAGCAGCCATAGTAATCATATGTTAGACTCCTAAAGTGCTCCTAAAGTTATAGATCTGCTAGAAGACCTAGACATTGAGTCTGTAACGAAAGTATAAAAGATGTCTTTCTTAACAAGAATCTGTATTAGAATAGATAAATGCCAATTACCCATATAATAAGCAGTGAAAAATAACATTCTGCATGGTGTAGACAACCACAACAAACAAACAAAATTAAAACGTACAGATGCTTTTAATATTAGCCATGTTTCAGCTCTTATAGATTAATAAGCAAGATTTATTAAGCTAATTATATATAGGAATATAATTATCAGAATATAAACGTTTATATAATTCGAGCTGCCGGATTTGGGGCAAAGGTAAATCCATAACTTTGGAGCTCTGCATTTATAAGTTTATAGTGTAAATTTTAAAAGTACTGTATTATCAACTATAAATGCAACATTATGCATTTTCAGCCTCACATTTAAAATTGGTAAATACATATGTATTGCAGATTTTGCAGTTAAATATCTATTAAGTAATATCAGCCTCATGCTCAAGCTATACCAAATGTCAAGCTATATTCTACAGAAAGACAAATGTTTAAATGAGTGATTACATTATTGAGTATTAAATGATTAAGGCATATGACAGGCATAATTTGTAACCCCAACAATAAAAATGTAGCATTCCTTTGCTTGATGCAGGCCAATAATTTGACTCTTCTGAAACAGCATAAAATATTTGCCACGATCACAGTATATGCCATCTGACATGATTAGTTAAGAAATAAAACACTGCCATCAGGTAGATTTAAACAATTGTTGCCAGCTGAAACATATTAATTACTGCAGTAATTGCAGTAATTATCCAATGCTAGGATTTTATCTACTGTATTTGCTTTAATAAATCCAGTTAAACTTACCGTTTAACTGGTGACTTTTTTGGCTGGACAGTGGATGTTATTGTCATAGAACATAGAATCACACTGGACTTACTTTGCAGTGTTATTTATTTATTTATTTATTTATTTTCAATTTAACCTAAGAAATGGGTGAAAGAAAATCACAAAAGGAGTTAAAACTAGTATCCCTACTGTTGCTTAAAATGCAAGTGAATTTACACTTCCAGTTGATATTGTGAAAGTAACCCTAATTTTGGAGGACCAGATGGTAATGGAGGACCTGTATGATTGGCCAAATGACATTGTCATACTGGTTGATCTTCTGTATGTCCTCAAAGCACTAAGCTATATTTTTGAGGTAATTGAACATTTATAATGAAGATTTAATAGTTTTTTTTTAGATCTGATCTGAGAATAAAAACCTTTAAGGTTAAATGCCCTTGCGGTTAAAGAGACTGAGCATTTTATTTCCTTTACATGGATAGCAGTTAAAGACTTTTCACATTATAACTTAAACATTTCAGGCAAAAATCCGATATTTGTTTGAAGTTACAGCATATGAATTTGCTTTCACTTAAAGTTTGAATCTGGTTCACTTAAAGTTTTTACTTAAATTGTTACATGTTGTTTAATACATAGAGATACTGCACTTTTACTGTAGACTTTTATACTGGACATGCACAGTGAGCATAGCTGACTTAAGGAAATATACTCTTATGTCTTATGTACAGATTGATTATATAGTTTGCTATGTTGTAACTGTACTTAAATTAAAATGCCTATCTATCTATCTATCTATCTATCTATCTATCTATCTATCTATCTATCTATCTATCTGTCTGTCTATCTGTCTGTCTGTTTGTTTATAATCACATTTCTACATGGCTTGGTTAAGTATTTACATCCATAGATTCATTTCACAATTTCTTTTAGTCTTCCACAATCCCACACCATCTAAATATATTTGGCCATTCTTTTCTCTTGTTCAATTCTATAACACAATCTTCCATTCTACCACCACCTAGAGAAACCAACAACACCTCCTAAAACATTTTCAGTGAACAGTTGAAACCCACCTGTTGATGAGGTCAAATAAAAGTTGAGCTGCAAAAAATTAAAACATGAAAGTCTTTGCATTGCACTTTATGTTGATGGTCTGTGAGTTTACAGCCTAAAAAATAACTTACCGTTTAACTGGAAACTAATATATATATATATATATAAAAGTTTACTTAATTAAAAAATATGTTGATGTTGATTGAACTAGTTTTAAACTGAACTAACAATTTTTTAATCAGTGTATGCTATTTTTTTTTCACAAAAAAAAGAAATGACAGAAAAATGTATACAGATATGGCTGATGTTTTTGAATATTATAGAAGAAGTCTTTATTTGTCACATATACTTTACAGAATAATGAAACTATACTTTCCCACTGTGTTAGGGTGCAAGGAGCAGACAGGGTTAAGGGCCTTGCTCAGGGGACTAACAGTGGCTGCTAAATGGAGCTGCAGCTTGAACTGCTGATCTTCTGATCAGTTACCCAGAGCCTGGGCAAAACTGACTGACCTAAATTTAATAGAGACTATTTTTTGGTGTGTAGTATTATTATAAGTTTAATAATACACTGTGATATTACAATATAGTTGCCTGAATGTTACTGTGTTTCACAGTAAGGTCTTTTGATATAGTACAATAAACATACAGTAAATATTTTATTCAGAATACACTCATTCTACAGTGTCAAATGTATAAACTTCTTTAAAGCATTTAATGTAATTATTAAAAAAGTACATGGATAATCCTTTAAAGTACATGGATAATCCTGAACCCCATTTTAGCACTGAAGGACCGTGGAATTGAAAACTTTCCAATGTAATTGAATACATTACAAAGTGTTCTAAGGTGAAAAACCTTTTCAGATTAGAAATATAAACATCAAATAAAAAAAAAAAACTGCAAGCGAATGAAAATAATGCTTTGTGCGTGTGCACTGTGCGTGTCCTGTTCATGCCAGGCTAATTTGTTTAAGGTCTCTGGCTTGATGATACATGCAACGCAACACTACACACACCATCATTTGTGTCATTATTTGCACTTTAAATCAGAGATAGGATTTTAGATGAATATTTTAGATATTAGTACATCATTTATACATGTTTACAATTTCTAAAAAATATATTTCTTTTTACTTAAGTAAGAATAAATATAGGAATGGTTTAAGAAGGAGTTCATTTTAGGAACTCACGGTGAGTCAGTGACCGCGCGACCCATCCTGAGGAGAAGCCAAGGTTACATACCTTTTGCCAGATCTACCGGCCTATGAACCCTGCCTTCTGTGCAACAGGCCAATATTTTGTGCAGTGGCAAGTCTCTAACTTTGACCTGCTGGAAACTTTATGAACCAAACCATAGGAGCTTGTTCTCATGTCAATCTGCATAACTTTACCTTTTATATTACATTCTGCATTTCCTCTTATTAAAGCTAATCCTGCACAGTTACATTTATTAGGATTTAGATTATTTATTATGATACTGCCTGATTGTCAAGCCTTATCTGCCTGATTAAGTCATATTTATCTAAATTGTTATCAGTATTTCATTAAAGTAATTAAGTAATAATCAAATATTTCTTATTTTTATCGCTTTCTTTTTTCATTTCAAGGTTTATTATAAGCACAATATGCATGACTGGAATAATTAGCAGATGCATGCAAATGTTTCATTTTGTTTATCTTGGCGTACATCTTTGTACTGTACCCTTCATCTGCTTGCATAGGATTGCACCATTTTTTGATACAGCAAGCAAGCACTACTACTAAATTACATTCTATTGCTTAAATTGTATATTAAACTACATTGTCATTCCCTGAATAATCCTTTTGCTTAATCCTGACGTATTAGGGTAAATGTTTTGTTATTTTCTCACACATTATGATATTTTATGATATTGTGTGCTTCTATTTGCAGAATGTTGTGTTGCTTTTTTCTCTTTCTCTTTTTTCTCTACTTCATGCACACGTCTTATGAGTGCACACAATAAAATAGTAATAAGAGGAAAAGAGAAGATTAAAGAGATTAATTTATTTAAAATGCGTTTATGCTGAAGGGAACAGTTCTTCCTGTTGAAAATATGTGAAGCCTCTGTAACTGGTGGGAACAGCCATTGCCGCAGTGTATTTGTGCTAATGAAAGTGGCGTTCTTATTGAAAGACAGTCAGGCATATTGACAGTAAGCATAGACAATATGTTAAGTTTAAGAAGCAAACAAAACAGCAGAAACTAAGCGAACCAGCAACTAAGACCAAAGTAATAAAGCAAAAGAAGGACTGGATGATAAAGTGGAAAAAAGGATAGATAGATGGATAGATAGATAGATGGATAGATAGATAGATAGATAGATAGATAGATAGATAGATAGATAGATAGATAGATAGATAGATAGATAGATAGATAGATAGATAGATAGATAGATAGATAGATAGATAGATAGATAGGTATCATCTAATTGAGGATGAGTTCTCTCTTTTTGGGGAGTCTTCTCAATATTTCATCCTCATGTTCATCGCAGGGGGTTTTTCCTTGCCACCATCTCCCTAGGCTTGCTCATTAGGGATAAACAAACACTTAATTAATATTAAATTAATTCATTTATATACAGAGTTTTTTTGTTGTTGTTGTTATTTTTAGAGTAAGTGGGAGCAATTAAGAGTGTAATGGGGCCACCACTATGAGATTTTCTAACAAAATGCAACTTTATCTTGCACAAAGTCTTTAAAAAGGTTACTCCAGGACTTCAGGACATGTAAATTTATGTACTCTATTAGTCACAGTTATGATTATACTGTGTAAAACCTCCTTATGTTATTTTATTTAGCTTGCTTTACTGACATATCTGTAACAGCATTAGTAAAAGACATATTGTCAAATCAAAACGGAAATTACGCAAAAGACAAATTACAGCACCATAAGTTTTTATTTAATTATTTATATTTTGTATGTCTGGCAGTTGTCATGAAACATAATGTATAAGGTAAAGTGACTGGTCACACTACTGTTAACAAACCTAAGTGATCAACAAGAATGGGGAAGACAGCATTCAAACATGCCAGTTCACCATAATACATCACAACCATTAGTCCCACAGATCTTCTCATTTATCTAATACAAAACCATTTACACAATGCTTGGATAAATAAAAAGGTTTTCAGTCTATGAATTATGTTGCCTAGAGGACATAAGTAGAGAGAAAATAGTGGGCCTAAAACAGAACCTAGTGGAACACCAAACTTCACTTTAGTACATGTAGAATAATCAATGTTTACACCTACAAACTGATAATAATAAGTCAAATAATTCCTGAGCCAGAAAAGGGTCTGTTTGTGATCTCCTACAACATTTTCTAATCTATTAAGGAGAATAGTATGATCAATGGTGTCAGAAACTGCACAAAGGTCAAGAAAGAAACAAGTAGACACAAACCTGATCAGAGGTCAATTACCAATTGATGATGAGGCCTAAATCCTGATATATTACATGAATGTTATTTCGATGTAGATATGAACATGGCGTGATTATGGAGATAAAAGGGAAGTTTGATATATAGGTGTTAGGCCTATAGGTGGACAGCTGATAGGGTCAAGGTCGGGTTCTTAATTAGGGGTGCTGTTCATTGTTGATTTCTGAGGCTAGTAAAATGAACTAGTTTTGGTCTTGCCTGGGATGATCTTCATGGGAGCCAGTTTCATCATAGTGCTTTCTGGGTTTTGAACTATTCTAGAACAGCTGAGCTTTGTGTCTTAAAATAACAAATGACAGTTGTTATAGTTATTGTTGTTGTTACTTAATTACATAATTCCATATTTTTTATTTCTACTATTGTTTTAAAATGATCACTAAACAATTTAATTATTTTTACTCTTAATTTGTATATGTATTATTATCTTATGCTGTTCTTCCTACTTTCCCTTTCTTTAGAGTATATTTTCTAACAGTGTAAAAACATACTTGGCAATAAAACTGATTCTGATTAATTGTCTGTCAATAGGGAAAGATTGATTTTGTAAGGTTAAATTTGTTTTAAAAGGCCTAGAAACAGCTTTAACACTCTTTTATTTAGTTGAATGCATTCTTATAATGAGAAATATTTAATACATTTGATTACACGCAACTAGTAGGTAGCACTGTCGCTTTGTACTTCCAGGGTCCTGGTTGAAATCCTAGTCAGGTTCGATTCCCACCTCTGTGTGCATGGAGTTTGCATGTTTTCCCCATGCTTGTTGTGTTTCCTCTGGGTAATCTGGGACTGGACACAGACTAAAGTCTGCAGATTAGGCTGATTTGCATTCCCAAATTGCTCATAGTGAATAAGTGTGTGAGTGTGTGTATGTGCGTGTGCCCTGCAATGCACCCTGTCAGGCACAGGCACCCTGTCCAGAGTATACCCCAACTCTTCCTCTAAGTCTCCTGGGATAGGTTACAGGCCCCCTGCGACCCTGAATACAGGATAAAGTGGTATAGACAATGAGACGATGACGACTACACGCAGCATGGTTTCAACAAGCTACATGTAGTTTGTTCAGTTTATTTGTGAGGACTGTACACCTTCCACAACACAGTGGTATAATAGCTAGAATTGTCACCTTGCATCTCTATGGCCGGGGTTTATATCTTGTCTGTGGGCTGTGTGGATGGGTTTAGTACATTCTCCCTGTGTTTAGTGGATCTCCTCAAGATCCTCCAGTTTCCCGCAACAGTCCAGTTCAGACATGGATTGTATATTGTTTGGCATTTGGCATTTTTTCTGTAGTATATGAATATGTGTGTGTTTTTGTGCCCAGTGATGGGTTGGAAACCGATCCAATATGTACCATGTGTGCAAAGTTCATGTGTGCACAGCCTAGGATCCAGGCTACTGATGACCCTAAGTAGAATAAATGGTATAGATAATGGATTTAAAGATATAGTATAGTATAGTATAGTATAGTCTTTATTGTCATTGCAACAAGTACAACGAAATTTAAAGTGCCATTCGTCAATGCAAAAAAAAAAACACAAAAAAAACACCACACACACACACACACACACACACACACACACACACACACACACACACAGCATACATTCCATTATTGCACGATCCACAGTTGTATATATTATTTTGCATTAACTGCAGAAAAATGCATAATAATTTAATCTTATTGCACAATGTTTGAACCTTTTTTCATAGCAGCATTAAGTAGATTTATTGCACTAGGATAAAAACTGTTTTTATATCTACTGGTATAGCAGTAGATATAACCATATATAAAGATATAAAGATATAAAGTATATATAAAGATAGTGCCAAAGTCTGTCATTCAGCTTAAAAAATTAACTCTTTGATAAATCCATGCTACTGTATCATGCAACATTTACATTGTCACATTAATAACATTTGCAAATGCTGGGAGAAAAGAAGTATTGATCAATATACCAATAAATATCAATCAAATCTTTACAGTGAACTGCATGACTGCTCAATACCTGTACAAAAGATGTCTAAATGTCAAAATACTTTCCCTTTTACTACATGGCAGAATAGAGTTGAACAGTTTTTTTCTTGACTGGCAATGGCAATCTCTACCAGTGTTCACTTGGCACTTGGCTACTGTGTTTGGTGCAGGAGGAAATCTTGCTGTGCCAAATATTCTGTTTGTTAAAAGGCTCTATAGTCAATTGCGACTGAACGATTAATATATTATAGTTCAGAAGAGGAAAAGCCTTCCAGTCTTGTTACCTATGAATCATTCAAGCATAAAAATACCAAGGCATGAACCACTGAGAAACAGGTGCAGATGATGACAGACTATTAGAATGCTGATTGGTTGGAACAGACAAGAGGGGAAATGATGTTGCTTTTGAGGTTGTTACACATAATAATTTAACAACAATAATAATAATAACATCAATAATATCAATAAGAAGAAGAAGAATTCTATAACAATTTCTGTAATTTAATTTCCATAATGTAAATGTAATCTAATCCGATAGTTTTATTTTATTTAATATTCATAACAAAATTCATCAAGTAAAACAGTTTAATAACAAAATAAGGGAGAAAAGAAAAAGGGAAACAACAACGAGACAACAACAAGAAAAAGTTGTTATTGATGTTAATGACTTACAAATGTATTAATTTTGTATTATTTGTACGCAATATTGCTGTTATTTACTATGTTACATTGTCTTGAAAGCTTGTTACAAATTATATATATTTGCAACAAATCTTTGCATACAAATTTATATTAAAAAATAGCTAATAAATAAAGCCCTAAATAGCAAATATGAATTGTGGTGAATGTTGGAGGCAGGCATTGGGTAGGATTATATGGATAGGATTTAACTCACTCACTCAGGTTCTCTAGGTTTGGCATCCTGTCCAGGGTGTACCGTGCCTTGTGCCCTAAGCCTCCTGGGATAGGCTCCAGGCCCCCCATGACCCTGAATACAGGATAAAGCGGTATAAAAGATGAGTGAGTGGTTCTCTAGCTATACCAGTCTCCATGGTGATCCAACACCAGGAGTGATGAAACCTATGAAACAATGCTTCCTTCTACTGGCCAACTGGACAAATAGCAGCTAATAACCTGTTGCATACCATGTGTGCGTGAGAGAGAGAGAGAGAGAGAGAGAGAGAGAGAGAGAGGAGCCTGGGACATGGTTACAGAACCTCATTATTATCATTAAACTGTTGTATCATCTCAATGTTGGAACAGTTCACTCTGAGGCAACACTGAACACTTATGACAAATGATGAAATATAATGAAAATAAACTGATTTGGATATAAATAAACTCTTGGATTAGAATATCATTAAAACTTTTCCAAGATATCCAAGAACAAAAGTACAGAGGGTACCATGACCAACACATTCTCCTGCATTTACACAGGGATTCATGCTAACAATGCATAGTATTTAACCATGACGGTGAATAATTGCACCAAATCATAACAGTCATCGGCTTATTCTCTCAGTTATGCACTAAATATGACTCAAGAGCGTGTTCTTATTCTAGTACAATACTAAAAGTTGCATTATAAATGTTGATTTTTGTCAGTAATTGAATTCAAAAAGTGAAACTATAGACTAATTACACACATACTGGTATATTTTAAATGTTTTTTTTTTTATTATTATTATTATGGCTTACATCTAATGACAAGCCAAAATTCAGTATCTCTAAAAATTAGAACATTTTCATGAAAAAGTTTTCATGAAAAAATTCAATATTGGAAACTCATGGTATCACACTAATCAGCTAATTAACTCGAAACACCTGCAAAGGTTTCCGAGCCTTTAAATGGTTGCTCAGTCTGGTTCAGTAGGCTACACAATCATGGAGAAGACAGGGTGCCAATCCATCATAGGGCACACACATGCTCACAGACTCATTCACACACTACAAGCAATTTGGGAACGTCAGTTAACCTGGTGAGACGTCAGACCCAGCAATGCTATCAGAGGAACCTGGGCTACTATGACAACTCATCAGTGCCAAAGACTGATAGCCTCCATGCCACGTCGCATTGCTGCAGTAATTCATGCAAAGTGAGCACCAACCAATTATTGAGTGCTGTACTTGTTTATACTTTTCAGTTGTTCAACATTTCTGTTAATTTTTTTATTATTATTATTGGTCTTAAGTAATGATCTAATTTTCTGATATACCGAATGTTGGGTTTTTATTAGCTATAAGTCATAATCATCAAAAGAAATAAACTTATTTAAAATAAACTGATTTAAAATTATCAGTCTGTGACACACACACACACACACACACACACACACACACACACACACACACACACACACACACACACCGATCAGGCATAACATTAACACCACATAATATTTACACTGATTATCAAATATAAGCCAGTTAACTGAAAACAGAATCCTGGGCATTCAAGGCTCATTTTTGCCTGTGAGGACCAAAGGCTGACAGTGTAATACAAAAGGACTAATCAAGTTGTAGCTATCTTATGCTAAACATTTGCTTTTATTGGATATGTACTGTAATTTCATGGGAAGCTAATGAATTAAAACAGTCTGTCCTTGCTGGAGTTTGTATCATTGCCCAGGTAGATAACTATAGTCAGCTAGTGATGTATGGGATATGTTTGTGCATTTCCAGCCTAACACCTAGTAAATGTAAAAAAAAAAAAAAAAAAAAGAAAGAAAGAAAGAAAGAAAATCCATAGATACTACAATGGATAACACATTCAGGTTTAAAATGAGATTAGTTGGATGAGTGTGCAATGCAAGAAGGAGGTAGCAGAAATGAAAGCATCTGTGGGAGTGCTATTGTGAATACTTTGTGAGGAAGCTGAGAGAAAGTCAGACAGATGGTCTGGGTGAACAGACTTGCACATGCTCTCACAGTCACAAAGTTCATTTGGTTCCACTGGAAGGACATTAAATCTACATACAGAATAAATAACTGTTCCATTTATATGCACGTCCAGCTAACATAGAGTGTGAATGTAACAAGGGGTAATAAGGACATATCAGATTGTGAATGGGTTCATGGACACACATTATTTGAGCATATAGACACACACATAAGTAACACGTTCAGTGACGCAATACACATATTCTGAACTAGAGTAGTATTTACACACACATTATTCATTCATCTTCTATACAGGTACCTCTTACCCTGTATACAGCTTTACGGGGGCCAGAATCCTGTCGACCCCAGACAGGGCTCGATAAAATTGCAAGACACACACACACACAACAGGAAATTTTGGAATGACAATTAGCTTAATCTGCATATCTTTAGACTGTGGGAGGAAACCAGAAAACCCATGAGAAACACACCAAGCACGGGGATGAACATGCAAACTCTATGCACACTATGCTAACCACTATTCCACCATGGCCCACCTATCCTGAAGACATCAAAAGTATGCAATAATATTATTTTAATATACTTTGAATACTTTGAACAGTTGATATTGAGATGTGTCTGCTGCTTATGCTCTGTAAAGCCTTCATAACGGCTCCAATCTGAGGTGCTGTTAATTGGTGATTTTTGAGGCTGGTAACTCTAAATGAACTTCTCCTCTGCAGCAGAAGTAAGTTTTGGTCTTGCATTCCTGGGATGGTCTTGATGAAAACTAGTTTCATCATGGTGTTTTATGGTTTTGCAAATGCACTTGACAATACTAAATACTGTAAATGCGCAAACAAGCCCACAGAGGTTATGTTGGATTAATTGTCTAACCCTTCAATTCAGTGAGAGGTTTTGGGACAAGACACCCAATTGGTACAAACAGAGTTGCCAGCAGCAGCCAGGGATTACAGCCATAATCATGCTTGCAATATTCTTAAATTATCTTTCAGTGCTATATTTATGAACTGAAGGTCTAGGATGTATAACGAGCACATAAAGTGCTAACACAGAAAATTACAGAACTTACATGATTATAAATGATATATAATTACTTGACCACTTTATTATTGTAATGTACAGACTTCACTAAATGGTCTGTGATCTGCATTTCTGTAGCTTCCCACAGATTTCTTTTTTTATTATTATTATTATTTGGAAATAACTGGTACAAACAGTAACAAACATTTCGGCTGTAACTAACATAAAAATGCAAATAAAAAATACTTCAATTAGACATTGACAATGAGCTACTGACCTACTGCCTTAGCAGGTGAGATTGCTTTCAGGAAGCCGGAAGCCTAATGCCATTAGGTTTCCCTGCATTAGCCTATTCACAGAGTTCCTGCCACAAGTGTTGCAGACACATAGGCCCAGAGGATTTCCCTCCAAACCGGACAAAGCTATTGTTAGATTTTTTTTTTTTTTTTTTTTGCAATAGGACATGCAAAATCGTTTACGGTTTTTAAGATTAAGCAATCAGATAACCAAACCAAGGATCATTATGCTATAATGGACAATTACTGAAGATTTGACTGGTCTGGTACTGTATCTTTGACTGACACCTTCACATGGATTTTAGATGTTTTAATATCATGTTAAAAAATATTAACAAATCCATATCGTTTATTACATTCTACACACCTTTCTAAAATCCAGTTAGTAATGTATTATGGATCAATTGACTAACATTTGATTAAACTCCATTCTTTTAATATTCTTCTAAAAATTGATTGTGATTATCAGGACTATATAAGTCAGGGCTAAATGTCAGTACACTGTTCATGTTGTAGCCCTTCTGTCTTGTATTCTATTATGTATGATATATTTTATGTTCTTTGATGCTTCTCTGCTCCGAATATTGTAGACTTCCTGTCAGCTCAAATCATTCTGGCCAGTCTCCTCTGGCCTCTATCATCACCACGATATTTACCTCCCACACCATTCTATATAAATGCTAAAGAATGTGGCATATGAGTTTCAGAAGGAACCAACAATGGTCAATGTCAATGAGGTCAAAATTGACCATTTCTGATGTTACATTAATGATCAAGTCCTTGATCTCCTTCTGCATGATGTTATGCACACCTTTTCTAGTTATTCATGACTTTTTACATATGCTTTTAAGTATATGTACACCAGTTTCCTCTTTTATGTAACACGAAACAGTATGTATATTGACTGTTCCGCAACAAGAAAAAATTTTCAACAAATTTAATCTCTAACCGATCTGACAGCAAGGACATGGAGGTGAATCATTCTATGATGCATTAAATAATGAAAGTATACTTTTTTTGTTGTTGCTGTTTTCAAGGTATACATGCAAGCACAATCTCCTGCACCAAAAATGAGGGGAAAGCTCTAAAAAAAGCATATTCATGACGCAATGAACTTGAAACACACGTCCAAAATGATCTACTCATTTATTATTTTTGTTTTTATTGCAAATTATTTTCCTTTGCTGTCCCAGTTCCGCAGTTTCACTGTAATAGTCAATGAACCAGAAGATCTTATACAATATATATAACACTGGCTAGAGTATTCCAAAAAAGAAATTAGATTTCTTAATAATAATGTTTATTTCATTTCAAAGATGAGTTTCTAATTAGCAACAGAAAACTGAATACAACCAGACCTAACACCACTCAACCTTTTTCTTTGGGCTCACCTAAAGTCTGGAGTCTTTAGGAATCTGCCCTGTTGTTGCACAAAAGCAGGAAATCATCTCTGCATGTATCACCAGTTCTGATATGTTAAGAAATGTTCAAAGTTTTTTTTTTATTTAGCATATACTGTAGATAAGTGCTGCAAGGTCAGAGACCTTTCATTTGAGTTTTTTATTGTGAATTACTCTTTAAAATATATGTTTGCCTCAAGCACTGACAGTATACTGTTCATGCTGATGCTTCTCTGCCCTGATTTTTTTTTATTATTATTATATAAGTTTACAAAAATGCAATATACCTCATCAACAGCTAACAGGACATTTGTACTGTTGCAAACCATCACTTACATTCACATTAAATTTACATTACTCCCTGTTTACTATCCATATCCAGTAAAACCCCAGTGTTGATTTAACACTTTCAGAGTTTATTTGAACCCAGTTGTATTAATATAAACACTGCTAGGTGTTAACTCAACACTGGGGAATTTGCCATGTAGCTATTTGTTGATGATGTGTCTGCAACATTTTCTTTTTAGAGGACTGTGATGAAGTAGCTTCTTTGGCACACATATTTTCAGTATTATACGTATAACATTAAAAAAAAATAATAAAATAAATAAATAAACTCAGCCCCAGTACTGTGTTTTGGCTGACTGGAACCAGCATTTACCACTATTGCATCACACAACACGGGCCAGTCTTCACTCTTCATGTGCATGAACACCGGTTCACAGGTTTCCGTCTTTGGATCACTTTTGCTATGTCCTGACCGCTGCAGCCTGGGAACATCACATAAGACTTGCAGTTTTGGAGTTGCTCTGACACTCTTGTCTTGCCATTACAATTTGGCCTTTCTCACAGAAAGCACATTTTCAGTAGCTGGTTACGATGGCGGCTGGAAGTGCGTGGCATACTGTATATTAGGCAGCAAGTGAACCTTTTTTCCTGAAGTTGATGTGATGTGTTGGAAGCAGAAAAAATGGGCAAGCATAAGGATTTGAATGACGTTGACAAGGGCCAAACTGTGATGTCTAGACAGCTGCAAGATGTAAGATGTTTCCAGTCTGCAGTGGTCAGGGTCTACCAAAAGTAATCCAGGGGAGGAAATCCAGTGGCATGCCAGAGTAGTCCTATCCAATAGAAGCGCACTAACTGATGAAAAGGTTAGTCCTGGTTGTGATAGAAAGGTGTCAGAACACAGTGTATCAATGTTAGGGTGACAAAAGGAGAGAGCTACTCAGTAGTCATAATGTTACGGCTGATCGGTGTATTTGTTCTTGGTGGTTTAGTCATTGGAGACTTTGCAGTCCAGATGACTGAGAAGTCGATGGAGTCCTACTAAGCATGGCTTTGATCTCGGACGCTGCATAGGTGCGAGCGCTTGTGCCGTGATTCTGTGACAGCACGCGGCAGCACTGGTGTCGGCGGTGTACTGAACGCGTGGGAAACTTTGGAGGATAAATATATAAATAATAATCAAGCTCTGTACAGCGCTGAGCTCGTGCGGAAAATAAACGACAGCAGAATTCCTCGAGTTGACGGAAGCATGCGGTGGAGTCATGGAGAGATAAAAGCGCACGCGGGCTCATATACGCCGACTGTAACGAGAGGAGCGAGAAATGCACCGAAAAGCAGGACGAGATCGAAAGCGGATCGAAGCGGCGCGTTGTGATGACGGTAAGGTGTTTCGTTTAGGATCGATCGCTTTAATGTTTGTTTGTTTTATTTTATTTTATTTAATGAAGGGTTTTCGGCAGCCGAGTGAATCGCATGGCGATCGGATCGAGTTCCCCGATTTGTGCGTGCGTGTTTATTGTGTACCAGGGTGGTAGCTCGGGATACGGGTCAGCTAGGGGGATAACGCAGAAAATTAGAGGATCAACGCTTTCTCGTGTCCTTACTCTAACTTAAAAGTGGAGAAGTAGAGAGTGTTCGCATATCACTAAACATATTTTCTCAAGTGAGTGAAATATTCATCACCATATTTATATATAAAATGACGTGGGAATGAAATATAAATATAAAAAAATATTTACAGATTGTTATAATAACAGAATAATAATTGTTTCGGTTGGTGGGCGTGGCTACAACACACGTGCAGGTATTGCGGATGGGTGGGTCTGGATCCAGGAAGTGTGTATTTACATTTTTTTTGCTGTGTATCTACTACAGCTGTTGTTTCCTGTGAACAAATCGTAAGTGTACCTTATTTTTTAGTACTGTAACTCTTATTTCTGATTTGAAATGCATAGAAATGTATAGTGTAGTCTTTTATTGAGTGTGAGAGCATGCTTTGAATAGCAGGATTAAGAAATCTACTGGGCTGTTCAGCTGTTAAGTGAAAACACCTTTTTGTTTTATTGTAAGCATGTGAGTTATATTTATAGCAAAGATCTACAGGCTTTCCTCACTTCCTCTACTGATTTCTGATGCAATCGGGAGAAAAAGGGAAACATGGAAGCTTTGCCATGACTATCTGAAGAAACTTTGACCCCGAAACAAGTTCTCTCTCTCTCTCTCTCTCTCTCTCTCTCTCTCTCTCACACACACACACACACACACACTCTCTCTGTTTCTCTCATGCTTCTTCATGTACTGACATGCCAGGAACTGGAGGGGAGGAGATAAAGGAGAACAAGAAAAACCGGTGAGCAGCTGTGAGGCAGAGAGAGTGTATGAAAGCAGGAGAAGAGTCGAAGAGTCCAATCCTGTCAGCATTCAGCGTTCAACCCCAGAGACCTGGAAGAAGGACAGAAGGAGACCTACTGCCCTGGTGGAAACGCGTACAATGAGAAATTGGAAACTGCCTAGAAAGGAGAACATTGAAAAAGGATGGGGGAAATGGATGCATAGATCCGTATCCGAGATCAAGTAAGAGCTTCATATCTTATTCTCTTTTGTTCTCTCAGATCATTTCTGTTTAAGACAGCTCATTTCAGCTGACTATATTAAAGTAATCCTTTCATGCCGTTTGTGTGTCTTTCAGCTTGGAATGAGACATTCCTCCTTCTCCTGTAGAAAGTGAAACTATTTTCATTCATCGGAGAAATAGAGACAACTGTGGTAGTCTATTCTAAAGGAAGCAGGCTACTATGCAAGGACATCAATATTTATTTTTCTTTTTATTTCTCTATTTTTATCCTTTTCAACAGTGACCTTGACAAACTGAATCTTAACCAAAGCAGACTTCATAAACACCTGCAGCAAGACACCATCTGAGAACACATTTTCAAAGCTTTATTCCTGAAAGAAAATTTTACTATATGGCACTGAGTGACTATCGGTATACAAATGACAGAAAGATGAACTGAGATTTTTGTACCTTTGGACAATCCATTGTGTTGTAGTATGGAGAAAGGTCAATCCACAAGCCTGACACCTGTTTTCTGGACCAGATGAGGGGTTGCAGGCCAAGCTTGCTCCAGGGCCGACAGTTCCACTGTCGGGAATGGGCCCTGGAGAAGGTGAAGAGATACCTGGAGGCAAGAAATCAGGTCAAAGGGGGGCAGGACATATCCCATCCCCCATCTGGAGTTCTTGTGATAGGGGGGCCTGGTACAGGTAAAACGGCCTTCTGCACAGAGCTGGTCTGGCCCCAGTCAGAAGCAGGGAGAGCATCGGGGCTGGCATCACGGTGTCTGGCTTGGCACTATTGTCAACGGGAATATGCAGACAGCCTAGAGGTTTGGAGGTTTGTGCTGGGCCTGGTTGAGCAGCTGCGTATGAGTCCTCTATTGCCACCGGATTATTCTAACCTGTTGGCCAACCCTGCTGTTGCTACGAGCCTAGACCCTCTTCACTGTCAACGTGACCCAGATGACACCTTTAAAAAGTGAGTATTTTAAATCTGTGTTCTGTATCACTTTGGTAGTTCTTCTGGTACAGAAGTAAAAAATGGAAATGCTGTGTCAATGGATAAATTAGCATTTTTAGGTTTGTGCATTTTTACAAGCACAAGAAGCATTCATGGAGTCATTCACTTTTTTAAATATTAACATTTTTTTTTACTTTGAAGCTCAGATTTTCTCTTTGATACTCTGCTTTTCATGCTGTCCATGTCTGCTTTTCGAACGTTTTACTATTTTCTGTCAGCTGTAATCTTTTTTTGTGTTGCTCTCACATTTTTCTTGCTCCATCTAACACTCAGTGCCTTTTAGCCATGCTAATAAAATCACACTTTGAAGATCCCCTTAATATTATGTAATTTTAACCAAATAGTTCCTTCCACACAGGGACCAGAGTCTACTTCAGTCTTTTTTATGCAGTCTTATTTATTTATTTTTTGCTTAAAAAGCATGTGAACTTAACTTGATTTTTAACTAAAGCTCAACTCTAACCTGCCAGGTCTAAGTGTCAGGTTCCTTTTATTTTCGCATTTCACAAAGACATTAAATTTGGATTCTTATTTGCATTTTAACAGCTTTTTTTCTTTTTCGCTCTGAAGTGTAATGAAGCACTGTCCTACCCTGTAGCAGTCTGTCAGTGCATCTGGGCTTAATCCTGCCTGTACTCTCTTGTCCCGTCTCTGGCACCAAGCCATTATGAGATACCCCTTTGAATGACATTCTTTATGTCAAAGACAGGAAAGAGGCAATTGTTCCGCTTTTCTGGCACTTATATTTATTTGTTTATTCCATTTAACGTGATAATGCTGTCTATTCACAGCAGTCACAATAGGCTTTAGAAGGCATGAATGGCAGTTGCCTTTTACGACCTTTTTTTTTTGTGTGTGTGAGGGGGGGGGGTGGGGTGTATATAAGCCTGAAAAAATGTGTCCCTACTGTGTCAAGTTGGGTCTAGTTGGTGAGGTCGCCACCACCATGCGTTTGTCACTTTTGTCCTATTTTTTCTCTCTCCTTGGTATTTAGCGAGCTTTTGCACGTTGCTACAATTAGATTTCTCTGTTTGCTGATGTCAGAGCTGAGGTTCTCACTTTCTACACACCCCTCACACAACCATTTACAAGCTACTGAGATATTTTTTGTACCACACAAACAAAAGGATGTGTGTTTCTAAAATGTAGAAAGAGAATAGTTCAGCGGAGGTGTGCAAACTTAAGGTGTGTAAACTGGGCTTCCTGGGGGGTCTAGTTACTAACGCTGTTAACACGACTTTACCACATACACACACACACACACACACACACACACACACACACACACACACACATATATATATATACCAGAAACAGAGATGAAAGTGCCTCTAGGCCAGTTACTAGGGCAAGTTATGTTGTGAAACTAAACTGATAGATGGCTTTTAACAAAAACAGATTTTAATCTTCAAAAAGTGGCTCAACTCACATTTAACACATTTTATCACATTTTATGTCAGATAGGGTATTACCTTGTAGAGTATTTATATTTACATTATTCACAGGTTTACACCCATTAGACACAATCTGATATTATCATTTACGAACTAATATATTAAATGCTATCATGTATTTAAACAAAATGACTTTCATCAACCTAATATTTGTTTTGTGCATGTTGAAGTGTAGGAAATCAGTTACTAGACAATATTAAATGTGCTATGCACGCAAACAGTTTTATTAAGTCAAATAAATCAATATAAAGGCTTTAGTCAGTAATTAATTTAATGCGATTCATAACTGTGCCATATTTTAGGGTTTTACAATGCAAACAAGTAACGTAACTCTTAACTCACAATAACGTAACTCTTTACACAATATTAACATGTAGACAATACTACTACTACTACTAATAATAATAGAAATTAGCATTCTCATGTGAATTCATGAAATATGACGTAGTTCTACTATTACTCACTCATGAATGAATATGGCACGAGGTGGGGTACACCCTGGATGGGGAGCTAATCCATCGCATGACATACAAATACACACTATCACGTGCTCATTCACACACTATGGGCAATTTGAGAATGGCAATTAGCCTAATCTACATGTCTTTGGACTGTGGTAGGGAAACTGGAGTACCTGGAGGAAATTCACCAAGCACAGGTAGAACATGCAAACTCCATACAGGGGCAGGAATCGAACCCAGCCCCTAAAGGTGCAAGGCATATGATGGGTAGTATGTTGCCAACTAAAGCATACCCACCGCTGTTTGATTGCACTAGCTATTCTGTTTGTGCAATGGTGTAATCAGGTGATTCCAAGGGCCCCTGTGTGACAGGGAACCCTTTACATTTCTCTAACAATTGAAAGGGGTTGGCTTTGTGAAGGTTGGGGGCCCAGTATCTATGGTTTTCAAAGTAGGTTTTCAAAGGGCTCAGTATCTCTGGTGACACCCTTGAGTGTGATCCCTACCTACTGTATGGGTGGGAACCCTACCTATTTTCAGGTCCTCACTTTTCTGGCTGTTGTCTACAGAGGCCTGATATTAGGTTTCAGGTAAAGAAACCATATGCTAAAATATTTTAATAAAATGTGGACAACAGCACAACCTTGTGTGTGATATTGCTTTTATACAACAGTTCATTTATTCAACACCATTTATTATCAACAGATTATGATCGTTTATTTAACCAGTTGCTTTGCTCTACTAACACATATTCTTTTATGACTGGCAAAACTGGTGACTGACAGAGTAATTAGCAGTGGTGGAAGTAGTTTTAAATTCTTATCAGTACTAAGTGGTGGACAGTCATGCAAATCTCATAAATGTATTCTTAAATTTTTACTTATTCCATTTTAGAATATCAGCTCAGTTAATTTCTGGGTTAACTTCTTTTTAGGGAGTTTTTTTTTTTTTCAAATAACATGACATTATCAGATATGTTTTCTTGCTGAAAGTGCTTCTGTGATGGTTTTGAATATGGATTTTGGCAGGAAGCTGCTCTCTCCTCAGTACTGACCAACTTGTAATTTTTTTTATTACATTACCTGGTGGCCGATAGGCAATGTAATTAATGGTTAGTAGAACAGCTGTGATGCCGAGTGATGCATGTAATTAAAGTCCCAGTGGTGTTCTGGTCTATTATCACTGCTCGTGGAATGCCTCTTGTCCAATCAGACTAATTGTTGTATAAGCTATTTATCTGCATTTAATTAGCTGTTAAATTAATTAATTATAGAATTAATCAAAATTATATTTTGGAAGTCAACATAACTTTAAAATAACTGTTGTGGCAAATAATTAGTTTTTCATATACACTCACTGAGCACTTTATTAGGAACTTTATTTATAGATTTTGGCTGCGGCACAATTGTATAACTGTTGTACCAGACAATCTGGTTTGAGTATGGTGAGTATGAGTGGTGCAATAAAGAAAAAAATAATAAGTTTGTAGCAGTTCCACTGAGAGAGTTCAGTGGAGAATGGCAAGATTGGTTGGAGCTGACAGCAAGGCACAAAGATGATAGGGTCAGAATTTAGCAGCAGCTGCATAAATCCATGGACTCAACCTGCCTTGTGTCAACAGTCCAGTATGGTGGAGGTGGTATAATGGTTTGGGGGTCTGGTAATACCAGTCGATTATCACTTGAATGCCACAGCCTGTTAATTATGATGACATGAACATAACAATGAGTTCAGTGTTATTTAGTGGCCTTCCCATTCACCAGAACTAAATCCAATATAGTGTAAAAATATGGGATGTGGTAGAACAGGAGATTCACAGCATGAAAGTGCATCTGAAAAGTTTCTGCAGGAATTGTGATGCAATCATATCAACATAACCAGGAATCCCAAATGAATGTTCTCCAAACATTGCAGAATCCATTCCATGAAGAATTGAAGCTGTTTTGAAAGCAAAAGGATTAGTGCAGTGTTCCTGATAAAGTGTTTAGTGAGTGTAGTTGTACTTTATGCTAAATTACAGTAGGTTACATACGTGCTCACACTAGTCAATCAGAGCATTTTTTTTTTTTTGGTTTGTTTTAAAAGTCCCAACTTGGCAATATTGTGCATAATGTCTACCAGAAAGCATTTGGGACCAAAATTTCTTTTTAGTATTCTATAAGATCGGCACATAACTTTTCTACTTTTCTATCAATTCCCTACAGTATTGCTATTAGGAGACAAACCCATCCTAGCCTAGCTTGCTCCTCACCACTAGCTTGTGAAGATGAATAGGAAGGACTGCCTGGAGTGAACCCACATGATTGCAAGGATTGCACTGAATTGTAATTATTATGATTTAGAAGCACAGTTGTTCATTTTGCCAAGTAATTTCTGATAGATCATGAATTAATCAAGTTAAAGGCTGACATCTTTAAATGAAATACAGTAATTTAAGTATGTCTGAATTAGTTGTGTGATTAACAGGGCCGTTAAATATGAAAATATTGAACTTTGATCAAAGTGTCTGCTGTCTACAGCATGCTCAAGGGTGTTGTGCCAACATCTTACAATCCTCTAGCATGCATGAAGACACAGGAAATCTCTGAGCTTCCATAGCACTGACTCACTATGCCACATGAGCCACACCTCAGGCCAGAAAAGAGGAGGATGAGACAAGTGCGGGGAGTGTGAAAGAAAGAGGCGGATATTCACTGAGAAATGGTGTTAAAGTAAAAGGAAGGCTGTTTTCCCATTACAGTTTCTTGTGGTTCTGTTCCAGGCCTGAGATTCATTCTTGTATTGTGGTGTGTTTGTATGCATGCATGTATAAATTTGTATGTATATATTTGTTCCTCTTCCACTTTGGGTCTGAACCTGTGAATAAATGTAATCTTTGAACCCCCCCACACACCATACACACACACACACACACACACCTCATTACCCACCCTGTATTTGTCCCCTTCCCTGTATTCCCCTGATGCCTCCATTTCCTTCCCTGCCTTATTTCCTCCGCTTATTCTGCGTTCTATAATCGGATGTGGGAATTTGCTATTTCTGACTTTTGATCACAAAAGGTTGCAGTGCTTGGACCTTGAAAAGATCATATTTCTGGACTGTGAAAATGTCTGCAGTTGAGAGGATAGTGTTTCTTCTGCAGCTAGGCTGTGTGATTCAACCATTTCCTTAATAAGTACATGCTGTAGCATATTTAATACATACTAACATGGCTTTTATTAGATTGCAATTATCTACAGACATATGGTTCCCTCTTGCCACAGCACTAATGAGAAGTCACATCATTGTTAAAGTCAAGATTGTTTATCTAGGGTTAATAGGTTGCAATTTTCCTTGCATCTGGGGAATATTTCCAAATTGCACATAATGCAACATTGGACCCTTAATTACTTCTTACTCTTTGTTCCCCACTCTCCCATTTATGGAAAATAAAATAAAAAAAACATCCACGTTTTTCATTAACAATCGATGTATTATGTGCAATTACTAAAGATGCAGTAAACAATTCAGGACTGATTGGTTTGTGCCTTAGAATAAATGTAATAGAAATGCAATAAATGTGAGCAGTACTGTAGCTGTAAATATATGGTAACAGTTAATTCAAAGATATTATTAAATGTTATTGCAAACAGGAAATGTAAAGATTGTAAAAGTATGTGTTTAAATGCTGCATTAATATTTCAATAATCCTCCCTGTTTCTTTCAGGGCAGTTTTGGAGGCGTTGCTCTCTTTACCCTCTCCAACTCAGCCTGTTTACCTAGTGGTAGATTCTTTGGATTCTGGCTGTGGTGGGACTGTTGGAGTTAGTGAAGGTGTGACAGTAGGGACTATAGGTGCTCAAAGTACATCAATAGCAGAGCTCCTCCTTAGGCACCACCAGTACTTCCCACCCTGGATTCTCCTTGTCTGTTCTGCCCGCAGACAAAATAAGGCTGTGTGCAAGATGTTTTCAGGTATGCACACTTGTACACTCTTGGTAGTGTTAAAGCACTTTTCGTTCAGACAGTGAGGCTGGCATGGTAATACTCAGTACAATACTGACTTTGGTAACCCATCTTGTCTAGATATTATAAGCTTGGACATATGGATGTTGTTAACATGTTATGCCCAAATGTATACTGTTTTATGTTTCAGAATTTTTTTTACATTTATTATATCAACAGGAATATTTGTAACTTCATTTTTTTTTTTTTTTTTTTTTTTGTCATTTGACTTAAATATTACAGTATTGGCACACTGATGTATAAGTTAGGTGTGCATGCTGTTGTGAAAACAAACATACTGTATCCTCATTTTTCAATGAGGAAAAAAAACATTGACAATGTCATTTATATAACAATAACATATCTGCCACTATTTGATATCAGACGGCTCCTTTCCTGAATATTTTTATGTGATGACAGGATACAAAAAGTCCTGGACCTGTCTTTGTTGGCGAGTCATGCCAAGCCACGCTGTTCATTGAAAAAGTGTGATTGTTTTTCCAGTTTAAAAAAACAATTAAGTTCAATCGAGTTCAGTAGTTCTGCACTACTTTTTGTTTATCCCAGTGCAGCCGACATCTGAATCATGTAGTTATTACAACCTGGCATTGCTTTCATATTTTGGCTTTAGATTCATTGCAATTTAAGCATAGACATTTATATTAATTCTGTTCAGGATCACTAAGAACTATAAGAAAACTCAGCATAAAAATCTTTCATCATTCAGCTGTTCATCCCTTTGTCATTTTTCCATAAAATGAAATCTATCTCATCTTTGTCATGCAGGGTTTCGAAAGCTGTGTCTAGATGACTTGCGGAAACCTGCAGCTGTGCAAGATGTTCAACATTATATTCTTCGAAGGCTAGATCAGGAAGGGACACTGCGGCGGCTGCTCACTCCAGAGACAGCCGACATGCTTAACTTGCTGCATATCAAGAGTGGTGGATGCTTTCTGTTCCTTAAGAGAGTGCTGGATGGTGTAGCAAGTGGTTTGGTAGGGCTCAGAGAAATCCGGGACATACCAGGTACATTAAATGGCCTATATTTGTGGCTCTGTCAGCGGCTTTTCCCCCGAAGACTCTTTGTCCATGTTAGGTCCTTGCTCAACATTATTCTGGCATCCCCACAACCTCTAAATCTTGACGAACTCTTTATTGCGGCACAAACCAGGGATGCTTGCCTGATACATGAGGACTTTCTGTCACAAATGCGTGCTTTAACAGCACTGATTGTTGATGGGCCAAATGGGAGTAAGCTCTTGTTCCATAGTAGCTTTGCAGAATGGTTAACTGATGTAAAGTACTGCACACAGAAGTTTTTGTGCAGTACAAAAGATGGACACCTTTCACTTGCCATGGCCCTGTCATTGAAATCTAAAAATCTTAACACAGAAGAGATATGCCAAATGGGCCATCACATTTTAAGCAGTGGAATACATTCAGGTGATCCTGCACTGCTTGCACTATGGATGCTTTGGACTGGAGTTCCCATGCTTAGCAGTACTGGCAGGAGCTCTTCTGCTCCTGTACCTCAACATATCCTTTCCGGGAAAACACCTGTGCTGGTTCAACAGGACGTGTTACAGCTTTTGATGAAAAGTGGTGTGTACCCCCCCACCTGTTCCCCAGACAATGGTCCAAGTGTAGGTGTACACTGTGTGGGTAAGGGGAGAGCAGTAGTGAGAAGGGCGCTGCAAAGAGAGGACTCTGTACGAGCACTTTTGGATAGTGGGGTTAATGTAAACAGGACAGACCCGTCAAATGGACGAACTCTGCTTTCTACTGCAGCCCACTCAGGGCTTGTAGATATAACTGCACTACTACTGTGTCGTGGAGCAGACCCTGCTCTAAGTGACAACCAGCGCCAGACACCACTAACACTTGCAGCCAGGCAGGGCCATGTAGGAGTACTTCAGGTTATCCTAGACTGGATTCATGATCATCGGTCTGATACTGGTCAAACATTGCTGGAGCATGCAGACAGTGAAGGATGGACTGCTCTGAGATCAGCCTCATGGGGTGGACATAAGGAAGCAGTGAAGATGCTTCTTGAGGCAGGAGCAGAGGTAGACGGTTGTGATCCAGATGGGCGTACTGCTTTACGAGCTGCGGCTTGGGGGGGTCATGAGGAGATTTTGCTGACTCTCCTTGGACATAGTGCTAAAGTTGATAGCATGGACCATGAAGGTCGTACTCCACTCATTGCTGCGGCCTACATGGGGCATAAGGAGGCAGTAGAGATATTGCTGGATGCTGGTGCAGTAGTGGATTTGGCAGATGGGGACGGACGTACTGCACTCTCAGTGGCTGCGCTGTGTGTGCCATCAGCAGCAGGGGGAAGAGGACATGGAGAGGTTGTGAGTCTCTTGTTGGAAAGAGGCGCTAATCCAGAACATAAGGACAAAGATGGGATGACCCCTTTACTCCTTGCCTCCTATGAGGGACACGAGGAAGTGGTAGAGCTCCTCCTGGAGGCTGGTGCTGATGTGGATGAGAGTGCTGGAGCCTTCCCCTCAGCCATCACACCTCTCCTTGCAGCTGCAGCCATGGGCCATGCAAGCACAGTGAACCGCTTGCTATTTTGGGGGGCAGCAGTAGATGGTATTGATGGGGAGGGTCGCACAGCACTCTCCTTAGCTGCCTCTAAGGGCAGTGTAGAAGTTGTGCGAGCCCTGCTAGATCGAGGCCTGGATGAGAATCATAAAGATGATTTAGGCTGGACTCCACTTCATACAGCTGCCTGTGAGGGCCACAAGAGTATTTGTACTGTACTCACAGAGAAAGGTAGTATGGCTAGAATTGGTGAACTGGACGTCGAGGGTCGGACCCCGCTCATTTTGGCAGCACAGGAAGGTCACTGCAGTACGGTAAGACATCTGCTTGACCGTAAATCACCTATTGATCATCGAGGGTATAACGGACACTCCGCACTTAGTGCAACTGCCCTTCAAGGGCATGGGGAGGTGGTAGAACTTCTCTTGAGACGGGGAGCTGACACTGATGTTCGAGATGCAGAAGGAAGACCTCTTCTGTACTTGCTAATTCTGGAAGGCTGTTTGGATATAGCAACTTTACTTATAGAGAAAGGGGGTGTTCCACTAGAATCAAGAGATGCAGAAGGTCGTACAGCACTTCATGTAGCAGCTTGGCAAGGTGACTTAGATGGGGTTGAGCTGTTGCTCAGACATGGTGCAGACCCTAATGCTCTGGACTCAGAAGGTCGACCACCACTGCACTCTGTGGCATGGAGGGGGAACAAGGATGCTGGCAGATTGCTCCTCAGAGCTAGGGGCATTAATGTTGATTTGGCTTGCAAAAAGCAAGGTGCCACAGCACTCAGTATTGCTGCTCAGGAAGGACACACTGAAATTGTGGCCATACTTTTGGAAAATGGTGCTAAACCAGATCTTGTGGATCACTATGGCCGTAGCCCAGTAAAAGTTGCAGGAAAGAGAGGTCATTTTAGCATTGTTCGTCTACTAGAGAGTTATGGTGCAAACCCATTTCTCGGATTCCCACCTTCATTCTGTGAAACTCCAGGCTCCTCTTGTTCCACCATACTGAAAACTCAGGTTTCCATCTGCTCTGTGGAGGGGTCTAGAAATGGTGACCCAGCCACTTCCTCCACCTCATCAAACTCTTTGTCAGCCTCTTGCTCACCTGCTTCTACAGCTGAGAGATTCCATTCAGTTCCTGGTTCTCAGACATCTTCCTCCACATGTCACTCTCTGGCCACGGTGCAGACTGTCCCTGCAGACACCTTAAGCTTTACGCAGCAGATTCAACAGCACTCACTACCACGCTGCCGCAGTCGGCCCTCTACCTTGCCTCTGCATGTCTCAAACCCTTCTAGCCTACAGAGAACCACTGCAAGGAACATGCAAAAAACAGTTTCCAAAGATAATACTACCCATGCACAGTGCACGATGTTTGGACCACAGGATTTACATGTCCCTCTTAAATGTCTTGGATTGTCTCATACGTCTGACTATATCCTGAAGCCCCAAACACCCCAGTTAATTGAGAATGAGCTAGAAAACAGCCCACTAAAATTTGAAAGTTGCAAATGGAACTCAGTAATAATGTCTCTAGGGTTGACACCAAACCAAGAGGGCGGTATTAGACAGGCAATAAATAGAGACAGTCCACGATTAGGCTATACCCCACTTAATTTTCAGTCCAATGTGCAAAAAGAGAGCTGGGATGGTTTTAAAAAAACAACAATTTCCCCAACTTTTGACCTTTCAGCTATCTCTCCACATGGTGCCTTACTAGAGGAATCTATGTTCATAACAACCACAGACCCTCAGCTTAATCTCAAACAGGCCATTAAATTGCAGTTCGAGGGGCCAACAAGTGCAGCACTTTATAAGAGGGAAACACCACTCTAAGGTAAGGGCATATGTTAGTTTTTATGAGTATCTTAAAAGGCTTATTTTAAAACTGAACCTGAAAAATTAACAGATTTGGAGTAATTACAAAGTAAAGAGTAAGAGACACTTTGTTCTTTACAGTCTTCCAGGAGAGAATGTTTGGAATGCTAATGACAACTTTGTCTATTGTAGGCAACCTGTTATAATTTGGAGCTCAAGGAGGAAAGGGTGCTATGAAGAATATCAGTATGTAAGTCACTCAGGGAAGTGGATAACTCTCTATGAGATGAGGCCAGCAGACCATCCACACAATATCCTTTGACTTCTATTGACATCCGTATTGTGAGATGGGCTAAAGGAGCAGCAAAGCAGAAGCAAAGAATTGATGGACTTCAAAGGGTCTATGCAGTGTATCATCCTGAATATGTGATGGCTAGTCACCATGGACAGCCAACAGCTCCCCTTCACTCAAATACCCGCACAATCACAGGAAATATTCTTACTGAGGAATGTGGTTACATGCAGGAAAATGCTATGACGTGATCGAAGAACATTATAAAAAGGAAGACAAGCCTAATATATTTTTTATTTGCGCACATATGTCAGGGCTATATACTGTATGGTTGCTTTCAAGTGGCCCAAGTCAGAGCATGCATAGACTATTCGTAGTATATGCATGGTACATGGTGTCCATTAGGTCCAGCATCATATATTTATTTTTTATAGACTATGATGTATTTGAGCAAAGAGGAATGACTCAAAATAACTCTGCTCATAGCAAATCAACCTAAAAGATTATATATTTCCCGAAAATTTAAAATATAAGCATTTCTTCGGGTGATATTTTCTCATATTATGCCAGACTAAAGGGACCCCCTGTATAACAAAGCACCTTTTAATGCATTTATTTCTTTTTGCAATATAATCTACACAGTGAGAGAGGATACCATTTATTTATCTGCAATGTGTTCTGGTAGGGGAATGAATTTTCACAAAAAAGACTCTCGCATCAACACTTCAGCAAAAACACTATAACCATTATTAACTGTCTCTCTGAGTATTTTGTATTCCTTTAAAGAGATGTTCAGGTTATCAGTCATGATAACCATTTGTATGCCATTTTAAGGCTGAGCTTGGTGTTACCATGCTACATTTTAATATATTTAAATTTGTTTTCATTGTATTCATTGTGATTGATATCCTTTTGTGTAAGCAGTGAATGAACGGGCTGCTCAGCCAGAGTTTTTTTTTACATGGTTGTATTACATGGATTAAAAGAAATGATGGATTTAGGGAGATATTACAGATGGAAAGAAAAAGAAGAAGGGAAAGTTGCCAACAATCTGGATAATAGCAGGTGCCATAGCAGGAGCAGTACCACTACACGAGAAAGAGGTTCCAGGAAAAAAGACGGGATTTTTAACTTTGGTAGATGTAATATACTTTGTTTTTAATATATAAATCACAGTGTAAATACGTCCTTGAATTATTATCATAATTTTTAATGATGTTAATGACTAATGTTACAAATTGTTCCTAAAGATTTACTTTAAAGTGACATTCCATCACAGACTTTGTAATGCACTGTGACAAACTTGCCGTTAAAAGAGCAAGAATTTCGTTCTCTCTCTCTCTATAGGTCTCAAACACAATGGGTTCAGTTACCTTTGTCATCAGTATAAAATCAGTGCAAAATTGGGGTCAGTTAAGTTTCCTATGTGTCTTACGTGCTAACATTCTTTGTGTGTATATAAAAGATTGTACTATACATTTGAGCTTTAACTGTGCAAAAATGTTTGCTTAGTTTTTTTGTGTGTCCCTGTATTCTTTTTTAGTATGTGTGAAAATATCAGACATTCTCCCATTAACTTTTTGTTTGTAGATTCATTGTGATACATTCTCTCCTTCTCTTTCTCACTACTCAGTGAACTGTTTTATTGCCTCTCCAAAGCTTGCTACTTCCCAAAAAAATCCTCTAAAGCAAATAGGGCAAACAAGTCAAAGTGCCACCTACAGTACACACACATCACATACAACAATGTCCACAGATATATGCAAATTGTACACAAATGTTTAACTGCATGTTAACTAATGTTATACAGTACAACATATAGTTTGGGTTCACTAATGTGTTTGGGTGAGCAGTGTTCCGAGTTTGTATCACTCTGGTTATCTTTGTTTTGTTTAATAAAAATTTTAATTCTGTCAATTGCAATTTTAGCGACACTAAAACCATTACTACAGAAAATGTAGTAACCTTCAACTAAAATGTACAAATGGGATAGGTATCCTATATAAGTATGTGTTGCTTCTATGGGATCTGTTTCCCCTAGTGAGGCAAAATAAATGACGCATTTGTCTATACGTTCTCTAAAATGTAGTTACTCTATATTCATTTCTTGTTTATAGAACTCCAGTATCACTCACAACCATGTGGTAACAGTAAATATTTTTACCCATCAATTTGCTGTGTACACATAGTTGATGATAATTTTTTTTATAACATTTGTTTAGTCAGGAGTGTCTGTGTACTGTCTTGCCCTGCTGTTAGGCTGCCGGTTTTGGGGAGGATGTTGTCTGGACTTTTTTTTAATTTATTTTTTTAAGTTATTATGTCTGTGTGACAAATGATCAAGTATGATCAACAAATGGAGACAATTGATTTTGCAGCATTAAGGAACTTAAATTGGTTGAAAAAGGGTTTAGCAATTATAGACTATGATGATGATTTCTTTTTATAGTGTATTGGTATGCTGATAAGTAATTTGTCAGCTCACATCTAAGAGTTCCATTAGTGGGAACTGGACACCATAGAACCATATTATTTGCCCACTCTCAGCACAGCCACTACACTGCCACTGTAGGTGCATAGTGTTGTGCATGGTCCTGGTATCAGTATATGTAACTTAGCAACATTGCCTCTTTTTTTTTAAGTTTCCAAACGAATTCAAGTTAGAATAGGTTAATCTGGTATCTGTGTAGCCTTCGTCCACAAGATAACAACAGTTTTATATGGGACAATTCATGTACCTGTATTTTCTCACATTTATACCCTTATTTCAAATAGTGTGAAAGCCTTTCTAATACACTGTGAACATGGTATTTGTTTGCGATAGGTAACTGAGTGGAACTGACATTCTGTTAAAGGTCAGTACACAGGAGGAAAGAGAAATATGGGTTAGATTAAAATGTGAATTTTGAAGAACCAAACTAAAAGTCTATTATCAAATATTGCTTATTGTAAAACCCAAGAAATTATTAAATTCTTCAGTTCAAAGGCAAATTTATGTAACTTCCTTGTCACTCTTAGTCACTGTGTATTTGTTGGCACAAATTTTAATTAGATATGTAATTTTCAATAAAGCGCACATCCACACTGCTTTAAGAGGAACTTGAATGACATTGTCCCCAGTCTAAAAGCATTAGCGAAACAGCTGTGTTCATATATGAATAACAGTGTAGCTTTGTGCTGTTAGTCATCATCTCCTGCTCTCAGTGGGAGACTTTCATTTTTTTCTAAACTAATATTCTACAGCTTTCAGGGGGGAAAAAATTCCACAGTAGTTTGAGACCTAGTTGAGATTTTGGAGAGACATCTCAAGATTCCACAGTTATGTCTAAGAGTGTCTTAGATAAAAAAAAAGACTCTTGACAAACGACATTCCGGCAATTGTTGAAACCTGACATCCTGAAAATATCAAACATCCAACATGGCGTTTAAATTCCTTTTTATCAAGCTAATGCGAAATGTGCTCATACATAAACACCACCCACCCCCACAACATTGAAGAATGTGTCTGTTTTTTATTGAGAATTGCTTATGTTGCAATGCCCCATTATAACACATCAATACACAACTCTCCCTTTACGCCAAATGGTTGCCTGGAGAGTAATACACCCTTTATGTGATGTTACCTTCTGTTTTTACACTGAGAAATTCTCACAATGTGACACCTGTAGAGGGTCAGATTAAAAGGGTGGGGGAGGGGGGGGGCACACCTTTTAAGACTAAATAAAGCATACATACAGTATACATAGCAAATGATATTCTAACACTGTATTAATCACACAATTTATGATTAGATTGACATTTGTCAAATTATACAAGCATGCATAATGAAAGACAGAAATTTAACACTAACAATTACAGTTGAAACTATTTGATCTTCAGTTTAAAAGAATCTAGAGACAAAAGCAAGATACTCCATTAAAATAATTTTTACACTTCTGCAGTACATAGAAACAACTTGTAACTCGTTTGTGCAATGGTGTCAGTGAAACAGATGGGCTGGAAACATTAAGTTGGCCAGCAGAAATTACAATACAGCTCAGTAAATACCTGAGACATACCATAAGACAGTAGGAGAGGTTTTTGTCCTGTTCTGTGTACTTATGTGTATCTTTACCATACAAACAGTATCCTACCCAAGAACAGCTTGCAAGTTATCTTTGAATAATAATTTGATCTTAAACAAAGGTCACCGTGTGAACAATAGTTTATGATATGTAGTGTGTGATGAAATGATGAACTGTGCAATTATAGGATTTAATTGAACTTTATCCATTACTTATATGTGGTGGGGGGCCATTATGGTATGTAAAACATGTATGTACCGCTTTCCCGTACATTGATCAGCCACAACAATAACAACACTGTAAGTTGAAATGAATAGCATTGATAATTATATACAAGTAAGATGGTGACAGGACCATGGGCATCCAAGGCTCATTTACGCCTGTGGGGACCAAAGGTTGGGCTGTCTGGTCCGATCCTGCAGAAAAGTCAATGCTGGTCATGACAGAAAGGCACCAGAACAGCCAGTGCATCACACCCTGCAACATACCAGACCTTGATCTGACCGAGCAGATTCAGTCATGTTGATATAGTCAGAGGCTGGAGGCCAAGTGGCATAAGGGGAATGCACACAATAATTGGGGTTTTAATTTTATGGCTGTTTAGTGTATGATTTCCCAATGTGGTCTATAGAAATGACGTGACTTGGTTTGAAGCAATCATTTATTTGTACCGGTATATCTTGACGCAGTGGTGCATGCTGTCTGACACCACTAAGAACCCATTGGGGAGCAAGGCAAGCCCTCTGGGGCTGCTTAGTCCCTCAGTAAGCATTATTCTGCCTATCCCTTCAGGTGGGTATAGCACCACACGATGCTGCTCTGCCCAGTCTGCTACTAGTACTGCTCCATTGCTGTCAATGCAGAGTCCCCAGGGGCTGGTGAGGACAGGTCCCATACTAGAACAAACTCCCAGGATGCGTAGAATATTCCAGTCAGGTCCCAGAACCTTCACACAGGGTTCTCGACCTGTCTCGCTGCCCCGCTCAGACACTGCCATAAGACCTGTGTGTAGACATGCTGTCACAAGGTATGGTCTTTGGAAACCAGTGACTACTGTTCGCTCCAGCCTTGAGCCAGTTTTTGGCTCAAGTCTTAGGGAGGTTAATGTGCCTTTACGAATATCTGCAACAAGGAATTCATCTTTTTGTGTCACTGTCACTCCCCTGGGTGCTTCCAGCTCATCTCGTGGCACCCCTGCAATATAAGGTCCCCCTCCAAAGGTTTGGAGGAGGCGTCCATGTCGATTAAAGATGAGGAGGGCTCGTTCAGCTGCACAACTAAGGGCAATGAGACCTTTGGAATTGACAGCGACATCAAAATAATTGCGACAACATCTTGATGAGCTTCCAGGGTCATTACTTGGAGAAGTCACTTGCTGGAAAACATTGCCATACTGATCAATTACCTGAACACGGGCATTCCCACAATCAACCAAGTAAAGCTGACCCTGAGGTGTAGCATGGACACCACTTGGTAAAGTAAGGTCTGCACGTCCTGAGCCCTGTTTTCCAAATTGTCGAACAAGATGTATTTCCTCAGCTGCTAATTTCTGAGCATTCTCCTCATGTTCCAGTAGGGGTGGATCACTTCTATTTCCCCAGAGCCGGACCCCATCCTTGTGCCTCTGCTCAGTGGTTAAATGTTGGTTTTGCATATCTTGGGATGGCCCATCAATTAATGACATAGACAATGAACGTGAAACTCCCCAAGAATATTTTTTATGTTGTGAGTGTTCCATTTGTGAATGGTTTTCCTTACTGGGGCAAGATTTAGTCTTTGATGCTAAGGACTTCTGCTGCCTACTAGATTTACACTTGCTTGATTGGTCTGTTCCATTTATATGTGGATGAGAAAGCTCACCGCTGGATTTAGAGAGTCTGTGATTTGCAGTGGTGTATTTTCTAGAAGAGCTCACAATAAATGTGTATCCAGAATCAAGACTCTCAGAAGGAGAAGGAGCACGGTTGAAACCATGATCATCTAAGGACAAAGGACGATCATGTGAAAACAGATCCTGGCAACTGTGGCTAGAGTTGGGGTCTCTCTGACTCTTGTGGTATGGCATTGAGCAATAGTTACTTTGCGTTCTTTCTTTGAATGGGTTTTGTTCCTGTATATCTAATTTTGGATCTTCACAATGAAAACTGGATATGTATGGACCTCTCTGTTGCTGATAGCCTCTTTTTGATAATGGATATTCCAGCTGCTTCCTTTCTGATTCTGAAGCAAGGGATTGAGTTAACCCATTTTGCTGATACAGACATTCTTCTCCATCTGATTCCATGTTGCTAAGCAATGCTGGTACAGCTAGGAAAATCTCGTCTCCTTTTGATTCAGATGTGGGTGATTCACACTCTTCCTCCTGTGATGATTCACACTCACTGAGAAACAGCTTTGAGTGCCAGTGGCCCATATGTAGTGACAGTGGTTTCACATCTTCATGAGATTCTTCTTCACTTTGGGCTGACAGTTTGATTTTTCGGACAGCTCTCTGGCTCAAATAACTATTTGATGAAATAAGAACCTGGCTATGTCCAGGCCCTGCTCCATCAGGCGTGCTCCTACCTCCTTTACCTAGCTCTGCCAATTTATCATTCTGTCCAGAAGAAGCATGAAGGGAACACATTTGTCCCTGTGACCCATAGGCACCAACAGGGAAATTAATAGTGTGGTCCTGGATCTTGATCTCACCGAAGGTGACAGCTTTTGGTTGAGCACTGGGCTTGAAAGATACATGTTTCAGAGCAAGTGAAATCTCCCATGGCTGAAGAAGCTCTGCAACACACTTAAAAAGCAAATCATGCCTCTGGTCTACTTCATTATCATCTTTATCTCCATTTGCATTTTTTTCATTACTTTTTTTAATTTGATCTCGTAACTGACAGATTTTGTGTAGGCGCTGATCTATAAGTGCTTGCCCAACACGGATAGCTGCTGAATTATCTCTTTGTAACTGCTCCAGTCTGCGTTGTAGATCCCGGTGATCCTGCTCCACTCTCTCCAGAAGGCGCCGTTCCTCCCTTTGTGCTCCCAGCAGAGCACGTTCTACTCCTCGGGCCACTACTTCGGCCTCAGCAGCCTGCTTCTCCTGAAGGCGTCTAAGCTCAGTCTCATTAACTGCTAAATCATAGAGGGCCTGTGTAGCCCAACATGGTAAGGGCATGGAAGACATTGTGGTATGCTGTTTTTGTTCTTCTGGATCTTCCGAATCTGACTGTGCCACTGGGCTAAGCAAAGATAGTAGAGAGGAACTATATGGAGCCTTGCTGCCTGCTGAAGACACAACAAACCTCACTGCACGGAATTTAGAAAGACATTTGGGATTGTGAGACTCATGTTGATCAAGTCATCAAATTAACAGGCATTCTTTTCTCAGGGACCTGTATAAAATATCAAGAGAAAACAGTACTATGTTATAATTTGGATAATTATATAGCAAAAAGTTAAATACAGTTTTTAGTTTATTACCTAAAAACTCAAGGTATCATTATACATTTAAGGTAACATTATTGTTATCTAAGATTACAATATAAAATCTGTTCTGGCACCTAGGTGTCTTTAAACAATATCAAAAGAGCTACTTCTTCCTGAAGTACCTAATTTAGCACTTTTTTAAAAATGCATGTGCATTTATTATTATTATTATTATTATTATTATTATTATTATTATTATTATACTGCATCCCTAACAGAATTTTAGACTCTTACTCTGTGACCTAGCTGAACACTTACAGGACAGAACATATTTATTGATAAGACTTATCGCTCTGAATAAGGACATCTGTCAAATGTAATTGAAAAAAGTAAAACAGTGACAAATGAGATTAAGACCTACACTACATTGCCAAAGATTTGTGGCACCTGAAAATCAATCCAATATGTTGGCCTTCCCCAAACTGTTGTCTCAAAGTTGGAAGCACAGAATTATATAGGGTATCTGATAATAACATAACACTTTCCATTCACTGGAACTAAGGGAGGCAGCACGGTGGCGTAGTAGTTAGCATGGTAGCCATGCACCTCCAGGGTGCATGGTGTTAGCATGTTCTCCCCATGCCTTGGTGGGTTTCCTCCAACAGCCCAAATACATGCAGGTTGGCATTCCCAAATTTCTCATAGTGTGTGAATGAGCATGTGACTGTGTGTTTGTGTCAATCCATCACAAGGCACACATACAGTACACACACACACACACACACACCTGTATACAGGAGTTTATCCTAGGAAACAGACTCCAGGCCCCAAATCTGCAATGGAATATTCAGAATGCATGAATGAAAACCTTTGGCCTACTCATACATATATATTGGATATGAAACCTGCTTTGTCAGATGTACAGCCTTGAACTTAGCTTAACTCTGGTGTATTTTCCATATTGAAATACAGCATTGCTGAAACATGGTGAGTAAAAACTGCATATTTTAATACTACAGTGGTTCATCACAAACACAACGCTGTAACACATTGAAAGCTAATTAATGCTAAACACCCCAAATCTTCCCAACCACTCTTTTCATTTTATTCGGCTTGTTGACAGTAACTCAAATAAGCAACTCATCTACTGATAATGCCATACACTCTTGCTGGCATACTTTACAATGGTAAGTTCTTGAAATGTCTACCTCAGAAATCTGATACAGCGTGGAGAACATAAGAGGCACAACAACTGAGGAAGGAATAAGAACGGACTGACAGATGCTTAGTGAAATATAAGAGCCGGATAATGTTACATGCTGTGGTAGAGTGAGGAGAGAGAGGAGACTGTAAGATCAAGAAAATAAAAGTGCAAGAGATGAGAATCAGAGATGAGAGATGAAAAGAAGAGGGAATTCAAGATATAGCTAAGGAATTTAAGCAGTGAATATTTTATGAGCTCTTCGTAGTGCAGGGAGACAGAGAAAGGAGTGTGTGTAGTTGACTTGTCCTCCTCCTCCTCCTCCTCACACACACACACACACACACACACACACACACACACACACACACACACACACACACACACACACACACACACACACACACACACCTGCTAGTGTCACCCATCAGTATGTACATCTTGCATTAAAATATGGTAATGAAAAACACAGCCTAGGGAAAGATATTACTGCAAAGAAAAGTTTTCCATATATCTGGGGTGTCATTCAATTTTGGGGGAATTCAAATGTATTTTACCATACTAATTACAAGTGCTTGTAATCTTTAAATTGCATTTATTTATTTAGACTGTACTAATGCAGTTGAATTGGCTCAGTCAGTACAATCAGTTAATAGACTTAATTATTCCAAAATAAAAGTATTTTACTACAATCTCTTCTGTTGTCTGTATTTTGCAGTCACATGTACAGTATATCAGTCCTGAATCACCAGTGTGAGTTTTATTTCCATTGGATACATTTCGAATTACATTCTAAATTATACAAAAGGAGATCAGGTATCCATTACGTTCTAAATTATACATGAGTGGTTGATACTTGTAAATAAGCCTTCATTTTAGGAGAGGAAAACATTGTCTATGTAACCAGAAAGAAACATGTATACTTACAGTATAAAAAAAAATCACAGAAAATCAAGCGACTGACAAAAAAAAATCCAAACTTCCTCTGTTTCCCTGCTCCTAGTACATAGGCAGGAGCACATCATATAACAAGTTGATTTTTTATTCTTCCAATAATATATATATATATATATATATATATATATATATATATATATATATATATATCATGCAGTGCATAAAATTGTATATTGAATCCGCTATTACTGTATATTTTGTTCAAATAATAATAGACAATTAAAAAAAAAAGTATTTTTCTCTGTTAAAAGTTTTATGTAAACACGTTTTAATGATTTAGTTCATACAAACACACGTGTGTTAAAGAATATACAGTAGTACTGAAGCATGCCTTTTGGTAAATTTATAAAGAGAAAATAAAATTAGACACTTACCTGTGTTTGCAGGCACCTGTGCATCAATAGCTCTCTCTCTCTCTCTCTCTCTCTGTGTCTCTCAGCGTGTTCGTCTTCCTGCTGTTGCTTAGAAACACAAAAACTCAAGGCCAGCTGCCAAGAGATCACACTTTTTCTTTACTAGATTTGTAGGCCTGTTGTAGTAACTGCACTTGCATTAAGTATGCATGTATTCATGTATGTATGTACCTGTGTACAGCTAGGTCCTCTGGTTTAATCGTCTTTTTTGGCATGTGACCTCTGTATAACACCACACTGAATTTGAAATTAAGCACCGATGTGGCATTAACCATTCAGGAATTATAGCCATTTTCATATACACACACAGAGTTTGGGGGCTCATAAATAATGGAACAAACTAACAATTATAAACATAAGGAAGATGGTAAGGAAGGAGGTAGGTAGCTTTCGATACATGTTTTGGGTCATTATCCATCTATTATCTATCAGTCTTTCAGCGTAACACTGCCGCCACCATGTTTGACAGATGAAGGTGATATCCTTTGTATCATGAACTGTTCCTTTTCTTCTCCATACTTTCCTTTTACTATCAATCTGGTACAAGTTTGTTTCATCAGTTCAAAGAATTTGGTTTTTCTGGCAAAGTCTAATCTGGCCTTTCTGTTCTTGAGCGTTAATGAACAGAATAAAGAATGTACCAAACTGTTGCATAGGCCACCTCCAATGTTCGTGCTATCTCTCTCATGGGTTTATTTATTTTTTTTCAAACTAATGATGTTCATTTGCAAAGATACCAGCAGGCTTTTTATCTGCATGCTTAATTATGGATTAATAAGAGGACAGGTCACATCCGGTCATGCAACTGCTTGTCGGCTATTTGTTCCATTATTTATGAGCAAACGAAAATTTGGCAATTTGTGTAAGCAAATTGCTGTAATTAATGAATGCTTAATGCCATGCGTTTGTCAAACCCATTGAATTAAAGCAGAAAGTCTTGCCTTTGCCAAATGCCAAAAAGGTACTTCTTCCCAGATGTATTGACCTGATCAATAAAATATCCATGGAATGATCTACAACTTCCTGGTACCCGAAAACCACCAATGTCCTTGCAAACTTTACACTCGACCTCAAGAAACTTGGGTTCTGTGCCTCTTCTGTCTTCCTCTAGGCTTTGGGACCTTGACTTCCAAATAAAATGCAAAATTTGCTTTCATCTGAAAAGACGACTTTGGCGCACTGAGCAACAGTCCAGCCCTTTTCATCTTTAGCCCAGGTCAGACACCTCTGATGTTGTCTCTGGTTTAATAGTGGCTTGACACAAGGAATGCAACAGTTGTAGCCCATGTCCTGAATATGTCTGTGCGAGATGGCTCTTGAAGCACTGATCAGCTTCTTAAGCTACCCTCTACGTGCAGGGTGTTCCTGATCATCTTCTGAACAACTGTCAAGCTAGCTGATTAGAGTGTGACACCAATATTGACCTTTTTCACAATATTTTAATTTTCTAAAATCCTGAATTTGGGTTTTCATCAGCTATAAGCCATAATCATCTAAATTAAAAGAAATAAACACTTGGAATACATCAGTCTGTGTAATGAAATGTATATACGGGTTTAGCTTTTTTTAACCGCATTATTGAAATTAATCAACTTTTAGATGATATTCTAACTTAGAGATACACCTGTATATACTGTTTAAACAAATTTTTAAGAAGCATGTAACTAGTACATATTTAAATATGAAGATAATCCAGGTTATATAATTCATGACAACCATTTGCGTCTGTAGAGCAGCTTTTCATGTCACAGTAATAATATTATTTCATCCATCATTCCTCACATTTCTGATTTCACTCTGCTAGATTTCTTGCCCAAATATTTTCCCACTCTTCTTGATTTCCTTATAGTATCTAATACCCGACTTTCCTCTGTACAAATATACACATTTTACCCTGTGTATCTTATCACTGTTGCAATATACACAGAATAGTTTTATTTATAACCTCCTGGAAGGGGAAACGATGGACTCCAGGGTTCAATTCTGAGCTTGGGTTACTGAGTTTTAGGTGTTCTTGCTGGGTTTCTTCCCACCCCACATCAGCATGCTGGTAGGTAGATCTGCAATTCTAAATTCCCTCTGCGTAAATCTGCTTGCTGCTCTGGCATCACATCCAGGGTGTACTGTATTCCTGCCTATACAGGTGGGAACCTTGAGGGATGCATGCTTTTTGTAAGTCTTTTATCAACTGGTGTCTTTATTCTTAATAAAGTTCAAGAGAGAGCAACAGCAGATAATTCACTAACATTATAAAACCTTTACCTGCTTCATCAGCTGATTCTCTACCTTGCAGTTTTTAGAAGACATTTTTCCTTTCCTACCCACATCTTGCTGACGTACTGCATGCTGGTGGAAAGAGCAGTGACAGACTGAGCTGCTGTTAGCTATGACTAGGATTCCTGTCAGCCCAGACAACCTGAAACAGCTTGAAACGGCTGAAAACATTTGGCAACTGAAAAGGAACAAGGCAAGGCTTTGACTACAAATGCACTTTGAATTTACAAGATACAGTACGTTAAATATCTGTGCAAGGTTTTTAGTTAAATATCAATATTACATTACAAGTCAACAAGATATTTAAAAAAAATTCTCTCTGCATTATATGCGTTTTTACTCTCTTTCTCTTGATGATATCGAAGCGGTTCGGCCACAGAATGACTGCAATATCATATTACCAGGATGCTCATTTGTTCCAATCACTGGTTCTGATTGCAAAGCTACCCTAGAGGATAGACTATGCAACTATACCAAGCCCATTAGCCAGACCATGGCCTCATATTTGATATCAACCTCCAGAGAAATTAACTAGTGCTCTGTAACATTTTATATAGTTGAGGTCAAGAGTTTACATACACCTGAGGTAAAGACATTTAAACTCTTTTTACGCACGCCAACACGTTTTATTATACCCTTTCTGTGTATTAGATAATAATAGTTAAGGTACAGAATCAGACAATGTGTTACCATATCAGATATTTAATGTGTCAAAGGTTTATATACATTGTTATTTTGAGGTCATAAATAGTTTTTTTTTTTGTTTTTCTAGATAATCTTCCTTCCTCATGATGCCACTAAAGGTGCACTAGCCCCCTTTCCAGCAAAACATCCCAAAAATTGATGCTACCACCCCCCCATGCTTCATAGTTGGTATTCTTTGGACTAAAAGCCTCACACTTTGTCTTTGATCATTACGGCCTAACATTTCTATTTTTTTGATGCCTTTAGTTCCTTCATTGTCACCTTGAGAGATTAGTTAAGCCGTTCAGACCAAAAGATTCTGGGGTTAATTTGTGGCTCTTTTCAGAAAAATGCCAGGTTTATAAAGTTTTATAATTGCAAACAATTACTAATGGTACCTCAGACAAAAAGGCCCTGACTCTACTGGTAGGACCTTAAACTGTAAATATAACCGCAAATTTACTCCCAATTACATCCAAATGATTATAAACGGTGATCATAAACTTCTAAATAAAATCACATCGGTTTGTACATTTTATTGGTTTACAGACACCTTGATGTATTTATACATCTGACCTACTAAAATGTTGATGTAATTGATAAAATTTTAAATAAGTCTGTATCTAATCCTTTTAAAATGATGAGACAGTCTGACATCGCTCACCAGGCTCTATGTCCTCTACTCCTTCATCTACATGTTGTGGCTCCTGCATGGATGGAACAGGGTCATCATTGGGCACAGTACTCTGGCAAGCTTCACCGGCCTCAAGCCTTGCTCTCAGGCTAGTTATTACGTTCTTGGAAGTGCACCAAAAGTGATCCAGTAAATACAGCTGACTGGTTATCGGAACTCTGTCTGAGCTCAGGGGCATAGTTCTGCTTTTTTAGTTTGGTGAGTGAAATGGAGATCTGTGTAAGAGCTTGCTTTGGGATTAAACACAACATTTAAAAAATAATAATTAAATACTGCAACTGCATATATTTGTATATATTAATACACTGCCTGGCCAATGAAAATTTCACTACTGGCATTTGAATAAGGAAACACTTATGTTTCACTTCAAATTGTGAAAGAGCGAATCTGGGCGCATAAGGACTCATCCCATATTTGTTGGCCACCGAAGCAATCATAAGTATTTGGAGTGTGCTGTAGAAGACTATCTATTTCTCCATTAAAATTCTGCTCTGCTAGTGTTGAGCATAATGAGGAGGGTTTTTTTTTTTCTTCTAACCATCACCATGGGTCATTACTACAAGAGCACGATGTGCTGGAATATTTACCAGAACAATAGAACAGGGAACTCTTGATCTTGTTGCCAGGCATGAACACCATATGTTTCCTTTAAAAAATCATGAATGCTGAATCATTCGCTATATTTTGACACCTCTGGCCAGGTGCACAACTCCTCAAATAAGACAGAATGAGGTCAAACAAAAAGATGATTTGGGGAGAGGGAAATGGGACAAATCAAAGTAAATATGAAAATACATGGACAGCAAGCAATGCATAAATTTGTATGCCATGGAATTACAGTATGCAAGATGAGGCACTGATTGTTTTTCCTTGATGTGTTTGTACTGAAAAACACAAACAGACTGACATAGCAAGCACAACAAAAACGCCACGATTAAATGAAGACCAAGACGTCGTGAGTATTGCCAAGTAAAACATTTATAAATTAATTTTTTAAAAACAAATCCCTTTTAGTGTTTTACAGATTTGAAAGTGTAACCATTGATTTTGCCTACTGAGATCAGGATTTATATAGAAAAATATTTCTGGCAACATTCATAATTTTGCATTTGTTTCCATACAGTCGTGTGATTTTTTTAAGGGAAAAAGAAGGGCTTGGTGAACTTCCCCAAGTTTACGCATTACTGTGTGTACACAAAAGCTGAACCGTTTCAGATTAAGAGCAACAGGAGCTGGTTTGCATAGATAACAAGCCGCGAACACATCAGCACTTCACCGTTCAAAGGAAAAACAGCCAAGATAAAAAAAATAAAGAAATGAAATGAACAGCAATAAGTAATGAATAAAATCATCTACAAAATCCTTTACAGGTTCCACTGAATTTATAACCACAGCTTTCCAAATTTCATACAGCCAGCACCTGAGAACAAGCAATTACGTTGTCAAAAGCTTCATGACTTTTTTTTCTTATTATTTTTCAGTTTTACAATCCTTAATATATTCTAGAGGTATAACCTCAAGGTACAATGTGTGCTGGAGCAGCCTCTGTGGCATAGGTGAACCAACACACTGTGTCAAAATATGTGCACAAAGGTGCTCAATTTACATTTTTTTTTTCTAACTAGCAGTAAATACATCACAGGGGGCCAGTAATCTGATTACTGAGTAATACTTGGCACCATTGCGTCTTATGATGTTGCTAAAACATCTAAAAAGAATGCTCATAAATATTCCCCTTTCAACTTAAATATATGCCTTACATGCTTAGAGACACAACAGCCAATAGCACAACATCACTTGTAGATAGCTCTTGTCAACAACTTGAAGCATCTTTAAAGTGACTATTCAGTAAGCGCCTGGCACATACAAACACTTCATAAACCCTGAACAAAAGCTTAAGGGCAGTTAAGATTTTAGATGAATATTGCAACATAGGCCATATTTCCACCACTGAGAACAAATAAACATAAAAAATATGACATTTGTTCCTTACGTAAACATATGTAATGGTTCTGTTATGTTAAAAACAAGCATGAATAAATCTCCTGATTGAAACTTCAATATCCTATGCATCTTTGGGGAGCAAACACTCCAACGAAAGTCTGAGAAAAGAGAAGCTTGCTGGTAATGGATAGCAGTAAAGCAGATGGCTAAGTGGGGGACAAAGGGATGGACGGACTGATAACGGTCACTGAGTCCAAGCTGCAACATTTACATCCTCTTAATTTATCCAGTATTTTCTGCATTTTTATATACACATACAACAGAAAATCAAGTGCAATTAAATTTACAGGTCTAAAACAAAATTGTTACGCTTTCCCACTAAACGAAACAGTATTAGAACATGATAAGATACATTAAAAAAACAAGTGTATAGAAAGTTTAAGAAAGTGTGACGTCATGTCTCTATGGCTGTGAATAATTAGAAGGAAAAAAAAATCAAGGTAGATTTTTAGCAAAATTGAATGCAAAACAAAGATCAGTACATATTAAAAAAAAAATAATAATAATAAAAAAGGGAGAACAGAACGCCCACACATACACCAGCGCATGTGGTACTTTCACAATGAATACTAAAGTCTCCTGGGGAAAAATGATTCCAAAAGAAACTAAAACGTACAACGAACTTGGTGCCTGCTGCAACACTGAGATTGCTTCTGCTTCTCTGAACTTGGCACATTCCCTGTGCAGGAACCCGCCTAAAACCTGACAGTCTCGTCATCTATGAAAACGGCCACCAGGGAAACTAAATGGCCCACTTATTCAGAAACTAAATAGAGCACCATAAAGAGCCAGTAAAGGATCAGTGCCTTTTCAAAAATCTAATTCTCCTGTTGCAATGATTATCCTCCTCCTCCTGTTGTTGTTATTCTCCTTCCAGTCAATTTCCTGTGCCATTTCACAATCTCTCAGGACCACCTCCAGTCAGCGAGCGTATACAATCCGCAGTATGTGCAATCGAATATAATTTGACAATAAGAACATAAAAAGTGCCGCATGCAGTACTCTATTGGAGTATGTATGCTCTTCCTGTGATCCCTTTTTAACCCTTTGAGATGATGTGTCTAAGAACAGACGCTTTGAGATGATCATGCTTGACTGGTCAACTCCTGAAGTTTTCTCCTAAATACTCACTGAAACGGCGGATATATTTGTGGCATATATTAGGGGCATTGCACTTGGGGGTTTACAATCGGGGTTTAAATGATATTTGTGTTGCTTAGTATTCTGTAGCTTAGTATTACATCTTCAAGCCACAGAATCCTAACAACTGTTGTATAATATGTCTCTTATGTCTGTTTAATGTCCTCTCAAGGGAGGAGGGAAAAAGAAATTCAGCTCATACTCTGCAGACAATCTTTAGGAACACCTACAGCAAACACCTATGAAAAATGGCAATTTATTTGGACAACAAAGGATCAAGCAGTGCCCTTGCTGAATGTTTACGGGAACAACGACAGCGGTCTGTGACCCACCCAAGGAAGCATGTTTTTTTATTTATTTATTTATTTTTTATTTGAACGATTCAAATGTTTTACTGTGGTTAATAGTCTCCTCATTGTACTGTGCATGAAGTCTCTTGTAAATCTTACTCGGTTTTACACCTTCATTTACAAGACATTTGGTCAAAGTGTAGTGTGCTTTAGTTAAGCGATGAGTTCCTTTGCATTAGTTTGTGATTTTTACATTGTGGGGCAAGACGATGGATAGAAATGTTTATAAAATAATAATAGTTGACTGCAGTATCTCTTCAAAAAGAGGTTACAGCACACACTTGACCATCTTATACGATAAGTGATCAAACTAGGTTTTATCAGAGTACTCATGTGCTCAGGTTTAAATTCTCCATTTTAATACACAACAAATGCACCCAATATTTCAGTGAGTAAAATGTTGTACAGTTCATGTAAGCTAACCTCATTAATTGTGCAAACGGGCCTTTTAGGGCAAAAAATAGAGAAGTAAGATGCATGTTATAAATGCATATTTTAACTTAATCACACTAATCCCTGTTTTAAAAATGTATTTTACTTGGACAAGAAAATATTTCTGCTTAAAGGGTAGGTGCTGCGTGAGCTCACCGGCATGTTGTCATTTTCTTCACTTTGTCTGGCTAAAAGGGGTTGTACATAGTAATTATTTAGTTAGGCTATCAAGATACTTAATATGGTTATTGACAATCAAGCCACATTAAGATAATAATTTCCTATATAAACCTACACAAGTAGAAATATGGGGGTTTAATGGTGCTTTGTTTACATTTCTTAAAGTAGATTCCTTGAATAGATTTACTCGGTACAGACCTACTAATATAAAAAGATCACAGCAGCATGCCTCTTATAAAAAGAAAAAAAGACAAAAGAAAAAAAAAAAAGATATGTTGCGAAATAACACCTAAATGCTTTCAGGAAGTGCCTGTGTACAGCCATGTTAAAGCATACAAGTTGCTCTGAGCATACGGAGTAAAAACATTATACACATATTTTATATAGAATTTATACAAGATTCATATGGACAACTTTCTAAAGCTTTAACAATGAAGCTTTTACATATCCTGTACAATTAAAAAAAATATTATAAACATGTTATTTTACACCTATCCTCACACGCTTGGTTTCTTATTCCTATTAAAAACCTGTGGAAAGATTGGGCACAGTTTCTGTTACTCCTCAGGGCCCTGGCTAGGTGGGAAGGGCATGGCCACTGCATGCTCCTGTGCCAAAGCTGCCAGCTCCTTGAGAAACTCAGAGAAGATGACAGCACAGTAAACCGTGTTCTTTACCCGCAGTGCCTCTGCTTGTTTCTCCAGACTGGAAGTCCCAGTTCCGGCAACCACACCACGGAACAAAGCACTGTGCAGAGAATGGCCACCGTCCCTCACATGTGCCAGAGCTGCCTGAGCTGCGTGGCGTGCTCGTGTTGGACTGTTGGTATGCCTTAGTATCAGCTCACCCAGTGATGGCTTTCGACTCTTCACTATAAAAGATAGATATGCAATTATATGCAGGTATAATTACCACAGTTAATTAGCCTACCATAACTGAATTTTCAAAATATAAGGTCTGTACTTAACCTCTTCATACTGTGTTATGAATATAGACTCATTTCTTTTTTTGGTTTGTTTTACTAACCCATTGAATCTGATCGGCGGAGAGGGGGTACCCCTGTGGGAGAATCTGTCCAGTCTATTTTGCCTCGTGTGACAAGGAAGCGCCGAGCCTTCCTTAGCATAGCCGGAAATTCCTCATGCACTGCAGCAAATCCTTCAATACGATTCTTTACAGATCCAAGCACCTGAAAAAAGTGAAAAGTAAAGGAAGGTAGTGCAACAAAGCCCAATATTTTGAACAAATGCTTGACTGGCTCTTTAATATATATTTGTTTTTCTTGCATATAGCCACAACCTCCTATGAAAACCCAAAACCATTTTTAAGTCTTTCTCCATAACAGGCCACGTAGGAGCAATAATTTGCCTTAAAACTTAAGAATATTGCCCACTTCAAGACTATTAGGAGTACCACGGGAACTGAACTCATCTTATTTTCAAAAAGATTATTCTTGACTGAACATTTTCATTTGAACTGACTCTGGGACATTATGTACTGTAACAATACATCTCCACTTTTTGTTCACAAGCTCAGGTGGTTTCATGCTGCAAATATCAACAGCTTGAATGTCTCTCATGTAACAAACAATTATTTGAGATGTGTTGGACTCTAATAATATCAGTGGGATCAGTCATTTTGTTACACTTTATAACTCACTGTTTTCTGTGTGGTTAAGACAGTCTCATGTGGGAAACAATAATTTAAAAATCATATATTTTTTCTTTTTACCTGACAGGATATTTTTTGGATCACAAGAAAGGGAGACCAATATAATTTGGATTTCTATGTAATACTTGCAGAACTTAAAGAACACTTCAAGAAAGAACACTTGAGCACCATCTTAAATGGAAACAAAATTGAACATTACAAGTTTATTTGATGATGTGAATGCTAGTTATTTTTAATTCACGGTTGTTAAAAGAAAAATGGTCAGTACCTCATTACTTTAAACATTAGTGAATAAAAATATAAGTGGGATACTTTTTATTATCTCGGTAATAAAAAATTAGACTAAGCTTAGTGAAAAGGTATGTGCATATGTAATTTTAATACAGTATGTTCCAATTCAGTGCTAGAACAGATGTTATAATTATTCGGCCTTTTTTTTTGTTTGTTTGTTTGTTTGTTTTTAATCAGAGTGAGAGGGTTTTCAGCACTGCATAAGGGTGTTTTGTTCAATTCAATTCAATTTTATTTCTATAGCGCTTTTAACAATGGTCATTGTCTCAAAGCAGCTTCACAGAAATGAAAAGAAGACTAAATTTTTGTCTACATTATCTGGCAACTGTGTCTTACCCAAAGCGTGCAGGCAGGAGAAAGACTAAGCAAGGGAACATAATAATCACTGCACGCAACACTGAGTTTGCGCGAGTGAAAATCCAATGTGTGTGCGTGTTAATAAAGTTTTCAAACTTTATTAAAACATTACACAGTTTTCTTGCATGCCAAACCATGGATCTGTATGGATTACGGATCAACTACAATCTGTTAAGCCACAAGTCTCTTGTGTCTAGTAAAGTCTTACCTGTATGAGAGACTTGACACTAGGCTGGAACACCATATTTGTGTTAAGGAGAAAGGAGCGGAGCAGAGGCTGAGGGTAACAGGCAAGCTGAAACATGATGCCCGTCAGCAGAATGTTTACATACAAAGAATTTTGCATCATGTTCTCCAGCTTTGAAAACAGCACCGTCAAAAAGGGCCCTGCACACACAAAGTGGACAGCTCTTGAACTAAATTAAATCAACCATTTAAATTAATGTGCATATACAAATCACAAATTGTTACCTATGTATGGTTGTGCTTGAGGCTGTCCGAGTGGTCGCGCTGGGCTAAACACGGCTGGAGTGGAGCTTTCAGGCTTCGATTCTTCAGCTGCCTGCTCAGTCTCCAAAGAAGGGCACTCCTGATCAGTCTGGTTTGGATCAGGGGGATTAGATAAAGGATCTTGTAAAAATTCATCAGTACTTCGTTTGTGAACCCTCCTTCCCTTTACTCGCTCTTCTAGGTCTCTTAGCTCTTGGTGAAATGCTTCAATACTGATGCCCTGGCCATTGGATTCTTCAGACAGTGGTTCAGATGGTGCTTGTTCCAGCAGCTCATCGAGCAGGCTCTCGACTGACTCTAAGCCTGGACTGCTGCAGCTTGTAGGAATTAAAGTTTCAGTTGAGTTCGTGGCTTGAGTAGATCTTTGTCCCTCACTGGAGTTACATTCCTGGGTTCGTCGTTCCAAGTTCCCCAGGCATGACTGTGGTTGTGGAAGCGCAAGAGATTGCACCTGAGATGGTTTCATACACTCTCCTTGCAAAGGAAGACTTGATTCTGTAGACACAATACTCGCTCTTCCATTCATGCCTAATTCTTCCACTCCTCCACTAGCATCTGCATCTCTCTTCACCTTCTTTACCTCCATCCCTCTATCAGACATATCCACACACTCAGCTGCCTGTCCAGTGCCATTAAAAAGCGCTCGACGTGGAAGTGTGTGAGGTTGGCGAGCTGCAGGCTCTCCTGGTCCTAATGTGGGAACTGCTGAGGAGGGCAATGATGATGATGGCTGCAGAGAAACAGAATTGGGCAACAGGCTGCGTTTTTTGCTGCGAGGTGTGAGGCTAATGCAGTTCTTACTGATCGTTACATCCCACTCTCCGCTGTTCCGATCTGAGCTGCTCCATTCTGTGCGCGCTGCTGCCACTATGGCTGCTCTTTGCTGGATGTCTTTAAGTCCACTTTGCTGCATGGAGAAGTGCTCAGGCACCATATTGAGAGATGGGTTGGATGTGGGTGGCAGTGGTGGAGGTGGTGCGGAGTTGGGGGAAGGGTTTTCTCCATCGTAAGGGGCTGACCAGTTCCGACAGGCCCATGAGCAGAGCTCAATGCCCCGCCGTGCATCTCTGAGGTACTCTAGGTAACCGGATTCCACTTCTGAAGCATCAGGAGGCTGATGCATAGGGCTGTTGGGAGAAGCAGTGGAAAAGCTGCCCCGAGGAGAGGAGGGAGTGTTGTCAGAAGCAGCAGTGGAGGATGGGTTGCTTGTGTTTTGCTGGCGCATGAAGAGTGCCAAACGAGATGGAGTGCTGGGCTTGGTGTGAATGGGAGACTCTGAAGTGGGGCTACCCATCACTACAATACAAAAAATTTGACGTTTTTACAATGCATTGCTTACAACGATTAACAGAAAATGACTTAAAAACTAATCATCAGACTATTCTAAGATGCTGGTAAAATTTTAGATTTTCTAATACTTTTTTCCCCCCTCATGCTGATCAAAAAAACAGTGTGAAGTTCTTTATTTTTCCTTAATGTGTAAATTGTTGCTGTTGCATGTTTGGCAGAGGGGATGTGGAGAGCAGATGTTAAGTCTGCTCACCCTTGATTCAGACAGAACAAAGAAAGTAAGTCACTGTTGCACTGTGATTCTTTAAAATTAGCATCATAATAACCAGCAGACACTCCTATAACATCGTATATGCGTGGCTGTAGATGATGTGAAGACATGCTGATTATTATGCCTGCTGATTTAAAATGCACAAAAAAAGGTGCAGAAATGGATGACTGGTTTATGTTTTCAGCAGTGCCTGTGATCTAAAAACGGCTTCCTGACCAATTATGCTCACAGTGTTGTGACTGATGACAAATTATACTTCCCAACAGGATATTAAGAGCTTGAACAATTTTCACACATATTAGCCACCACCACCTCTGGATTGTTTGTTATAAAACAGTGGTTAGCAAACTCTTGCTTCAGAATACCATATGCAGTCATGGGCCACACACGCTTTTCTTAATAGTAAAATGAAAGAAATAAGAGGATAATGTTAGCCTGGGTATTACGTTTTCTTTCGAGTTAACGGCACAGCGGGAGAGTTTTAAGAACATGTTTAAGATCATTGTGCTTTCACTTTGTAAATGATGCATTGATGATGTGCGTGAAACAAAAGAGTTGCTGTCAAGTTACATTTGCTGGAGATTTGAAGCACATCAAAGGTGGACTTATAGCGCTATAAGAAGTTTCCACCCTGCTTTCGTTTAAGTCTTGTTTAATGCGTGTTCTTACTTTTCCCCCAGAAGGCAGGTTCCTCCTCCTTTTCATTACAGGCTGCTGTGGTGATCCGGCAGCATTCTGGGATGAGAGACAGAAACTTATCGGCTGATTTGCCGTAGAGGTCGGTCTCTCTGACTGCACGCCGCTGACTCAGCATCACATGTGTGCAAGGCAGCAAATACCTACACATGAAACAGCATACTAATGACTGCACTGAATTGACATCAGTCAGGGACGGATGGAGGTAATTGTGTACGTGTGGCACAGACACACACCTGAGAACGAGCTGGAGCATAAGGTCTTCACAGTTGAGGGAGAGCAAAGTCTTGAAGAGACTGAGAGAGACCATGCACAGCTACAGAGTGACAGAAGCACAGAAAGTTACTACACACTGCCCCCTGTCATGAAACTCTATGAAGGCATTGGTCAGCTACGCAGGAAACAGATACAGAGTTCCTCTCCCAGTGGAAAAGAAAACCAGACAGATTTGTCAAACTTCCCAGTGGCTGAGACTTACCCGTGAGTTGCTGCTGATGCGTGTGAGCAGTGTATCGAGGATTGTGTCGTTGTCATGACGATGCAGCAGTATGAAGCGAAGAAAGGTCTTGAGAAGTGCTTTCTCTGTGACACTACGTAAAAATAAGTCCAGATATGCTGTACTTGCTATCATTTCATCCACAGATGACTGGATTTCAAGGATGGAGAGGGAGAAAAAATAAATTATACTTCATAGCAATGCCTGAGCATAAATAATATTAGACACATGCATACTGCGGTGTGTCACCTTGTGCAGGGCAGGACCCATGACTGGTACCAGGAAGCCATTGTGGAGGTAATCAGTTAGCTGGCAGCGGACAAGTGGGTGTGCCACCTGTACCACGGCGTTACAGAACTCTAGACTGTTCATGAAAAGGACCAGAGAGGACACGCCCATCCAGTCCTCCCGCCGCAGGGCATGCCAGTCATCACCACGCACCTCAATCTTCCGTGGCAGAGAGGAATACAGTGCACTCAGGCCTGTCGCTAGTACCTAAGGCATGGAGTCATAGATTTAACTTTCCGGTTCAGCTAGTTTGTAGCGTTGTGACAGACATGGCGTGGTGTAGCATTGAGACAGAGACCAGATTATAGTAATAAGTCAGAGACTGGTTGATACAAAGGCACATGTATCCACACTTACCGGACAGAAGTAGGAGTTCTCAGTGATGTAGCGGGCCACGGCGTGGCTGCTGGCCGAGGTAGCCATGACCAAAAGCAAGGCATCGCGTGCTTGTTGTCCCAGAGCTCCATCTCGATGGATAAACGGTACCAGCAGAGAGAAGATCAACAGGTTTGTGGGACCCTGCTGGATTGTACCACACCTAAACAACAGCTCCAACACAGCAGGCTGCCTCGCCATGGACACACAAACCTTAAGACACACATACACAAGAATTTACTTGAAACAAAGTTAAACATATGGATGAGAAACTGAACTCAAATCTGACTCTAATCTTAATAACCCTAAGGCTTTATTACCATGAGTTGCCTTTTATTCACTCAACAACAACACTTGATCACTTGAGTTTCATCTTTATTACAATTATTAGGAATAGAAATAATATTTTGAATCACAGATGTTTAAGAGTTGAAAAAAATTTAACGTTCAATAGATTTTAAATATAATAATACAATGGTTTAATGACTGTAAGCGAACACATCCACACCTGGTTGAGCAGCAATACAAGACTGGCCTCCAGGTTAGCGGGACAACCGAACTGAGGATCTACACAGGCTCCCAGCAGGATGAGCAGCGGCTGGAGCACGGCGCTGATCTGGAGCAAGGGCTGATGGGATTGGCCAATCAGCATTTCAAAAAGCTTCAGCAGAGCCGTTTGGCTGTCAGGGTCTAGACCACGGCGAACGTGCCACTGTACCAGGCGTTCCAGGATGTTCTCAGACACCACCAGCTCCAAAATAGGACCCAAAGCTGAGGACAAAATGTTATAATATCACCACTGTTATTGCTCCTGAACTTAACCTACAGTTCATGCAGCGACACTTTTTCATCAGTTGATTTTATAGCTATAGTGTGTTTTAACGTGCCATTTTATTTCTCAAACCAAAGCTAATATGGGAAATAAAAAGGTCTTCTATTACAAGACAGTTCCATTGATAAAACATGTGACTTGTTCTTTAGCAACTACGCAGCTGAGATCACAGTTTAAAAATACTTCACATATCACAGATGTGCTCAATGACCCCACACAAGGCGTTTAGAAGGTTTAAACCAATTATTCTGTACCTGGTGGATCACTGTCGCCCCCTGCTGGTCTTTCCTCTGCCAGCAGACATAGCATTTGATCAGTGTGATTCCTCACAGCTGTCAAATCATCAGCTCCCCCTGCCACAGAGTCCCTCTGATCCAATACCCATGACACCTGCGAATGTAGATGAGAGACAGAGGATAAGAAAAGAGGAGAAAAACAGAGGCACTTAAATGATTAAACGCCTACCATTTTTATCTGGGAAAATGCCCATAGATTCAGACTTAAACATAAAAAATGTACGTGTGTTATTTAACAGCTGTGGAACACAAAGAGCAAAAACACTCACACATTATCAAGGTGACACAAATGTTAATAAACAATGGTGTTTGTCACAGAATCAAAGATGATTTATACACTTGAACCAGGAACAGATGAAATGTCTTGTAGTCGCAGTTGTATGAACAGGATATGTTCCTGGATCAACATCCTTTTGTTGTCCCTGAAACCTTTTCAACTAACGAGTGCTGGCCGATGTCAGCAGTTTGTGCCTCCCATTTCCCCAATTCCCAAATGGCTTGAACGACTTCAATCAGTTTTATGTAATCTGTAAACTGAAATGCTGAGCAAACAATAGATTGTGTCTGAATGCAGAGATTTTTAACCAACTTCAGGAGAGGGAAGATCATTGGTGATAAGAGACTTGAGAAAATTACATTAGTGGTTATGTTGATGGAGAGAGCATAGATGCAGCTTGTCTGAGTGGCGGAAAAAAAAAAAAAAAGAAAAAGTGATGGCCAGGGCCATGTGAATAGAAAGTCCTGTGCTAGGGAGTCTTCATTTTGTTGTCTATTGGTCAGATATTTTAAACCCTGATGAGCAAAAAACTGCAACTAAAAACAGTACAGTAAATAACACAACAGTTATGTGTGTTTGCGATTATATATCACCTGTCTCCAATGGTTCTCAAACACCATCAAGCATGTCTCGGGGTCGGCAGTGCATGGGCTAGATGGGGCAACATTCCGACTGCTCCGCCCATCTGGACCCCTGGGAGTTATACGACTCAGCCAGCTCATCTTAGCTTCTTGGCCTAAGGTCAAAATTCTTGAGGTGGGGCTCTTCCAGGACAAAGGGAAAGACCAGAGGAGAGAAAGGGAGGGAAGAAAGAAAAGGAGGAGGAAGGGAAAAGAAGAGAGTAGAGGAGAAGAAAGGGGAAGAGGGGAAGGAAGGGAGCATGTAATACAAAAACAGCCAAAGATGGAGTGTGTACAGGTTCACAAGAGAGAATGGGAGGTGAGAGCATAAAAAGGGCAGAGTCCCGCTGGTGTCCTCAGCAAGAACTGTCAGAATAGCAGGGCAGTCAGAATGTGGAAATGAGACAGGTCATCAAGGTCATCCAGTCTGTAGCCGACACCACTCCATACCTGCAGAGAGAGAGAGAGAGAGAGAGAGAGTGAGTCGGGCAGTGATGTGTCCTGCACACCTGCAATGCAACAAAGAGTAAATACACAATGGAAAGAAAGAGGAGATGAGCACACACCCCCACACGACATCTAATGCATATCTGCTCGCAATGCTGATCAAAGCTCTTCTGTTGATTTACATCTCCTAAAGTTATGCAAAATTTATATGAGTTATATGCAAAACACTCAAACCTTTATAATATAGGAGTTCTCAAAACATTTTGGGGTGCAAACAATAGACAATTATAAAAGTTTGGAGAGCACAAACCATAATTCCAGATTTATAAGAATACTGCAATTTTCCTTTACCATTTAACAACATTTAACATTTTATCACGTTATCAACATACATATGTGTAACATAAGTGAAAAAAAATTTATATTCCCTGCTTTGATATCCGATAGCTGATAAAAATAGAGAGCCAAAAATTGGTTTGTGTAGGGATTCCCAAACCACATGAGTCTAGAATTCCCAACTCTACATCCACTATGCCATACATGACTGAAATAGTGAGCAAAATAATCATTCCCTACACACTGTTTGCTGCAGAGGAAAAAGTTCAGCAGGGAGGTTAATTAGAGCAGCACTCCTCTTCTTCAACTCTAGTTTACCATTAACAAAAAAGATGTTATTTGGAATTACCTTATTAATTAATTACATCACTAAGCTTTTGATTGCTACATATGCACAAGAATGTACAGTCCTGAAACATAATTTCACAATCCCAAAATGCAAGTTAATTTCTGCTTACAGAGTACTTCAAATCAGCATGGCTGTGCACAGCATCAGAAATAAACAAAGTAAAACTTCTTACTATCAAATAAGTTATAATGTATATACAAGTATCAGCTTTAGCTTAATCAACATGCAGATATATTTGTTTGTTAAATCTAAAACACTGAGTATACAGATGGCTGGTTTATGAAAGAAGTTTTAGATCACTCTCCAGAGTTAGCTACCTAGCATGTTGCTATCAAAATAAACCTGGTTATCTGACTGTTCATTCCTGTACAAATTCTATATCTCTGTAGTGAGATTTGAATATTTTGCTACAAGTATTTAGTGACATAGTGACATTCTGTGGTTGAGGCTCAGGTTGCCAATAGGTTACCAATGTTAAGCCCTTGGGCAAGGCATATAACCCTATGCCTACAGTAAAATACCCAGCCAATGGAGAGCCAGTCCCCCACCGGGAGAAATTGGTGGGTGGTGGCCGAAAGGATTGAAAAATGTGGCAAGCGTGAGAAAGGGAATAAGTCCATGGGGGAAAAAAATGGAGAGACTTGCCCTGCACTAGTTAATTCTAGACTGTATTTACTCTGATCACAGTGCGCATCAAACCCAACATACTGTGCAAGGCGGTACAAATTTGTATATTAATTAAGTAACGGTATTAAAGTATGTAATTTGAGACATAACACTAGTTTATTTAGCAAAGATGGATGGGGCAACCTCTTCTATTTCAACTGCTGTGCTTTAAGGACTAAAACTGACCTTCTTTATTTACATTTTATTTAATTTAAACATGGCTCATTGGAATGTGATTCACAGTAACATTTCTTACTTTTAGCACACAAAATCTGTCTTCCACATTTCTAATAATTTGTTAAATAAATAAGTGAAACAAAAGACAAGGTTTTGAATTTTCCTTGTTAACCCATTCATAAAAACCGTCTCTAGCGTAGGAACCACTGTTCTAAAGATATGTCTGTTTCCCTTAATTAAATGATGCAAGCCCACTGCAGTGTTTTTTTGTTTTTTTTTTTCAGCTGACTCTAATCAAATTTCTTGAATTAAAAACGGCTGAATTAAAAGCTTAAATTCCTTTATGGAAAGGAAACCATCTCATGATATTCCAGAAATTTTTTTTAATGGCAAGGAGAGTCCACGAAAAGTTTAATCAGAGGAACACTCTGCTGCTGTGTCATAGGTACGTTTCAGGTTCAAAGCACCAGTGTTCTTTAAGACATTAATGTCTGACAAGCTTTTTTTTTTCTTTAAGCATTCTCATTTTTTTTCTTATTTAATTAAAGTCATGCCTTTGTGGAGAAAATACTAATAATAATGTATTATTTCTAGCTCCACAGAGTAAAGAGCAAAATAAATCCAATGTTAGGAGTGGCATTACTTTAGCTGCATCTCTATTTATTCTTAAGGACCCTTTCATGAAAAGAAAATAGAATGTTACATTCCAAAGCTTCCTACGAAACCCAAAAATCCTGAAAGCTTTCTGAGAAAAAGCAAAACAAAACACAAAACATCTCACATAAGATGGCTTGCTTCCCAAAAAGGACTTCAATCAGCCCCAAAGGTTGGCATCATGCCATTTGAGCCACAAGGCAGAAGATCTAAAATGGTATGAGAAGTCAGCGCCGAGTCTCAAAGCACAAGACAATCCATGATCTGTCCATCACGACCATGCAGCCAACACTGACAGTAGCACTAGTGGCATTTACATGGACCATAGAAATCCACTGGTAATGCAAAAATGCATTGTGTAAACAAAAATGGTATCAAAAATGCATCATGTAAACACTTCAATTGAAACACTCCGACCCATTCTGGAGCAGTTTGAATGAATTAATCAGAACTAGTGTAAAGCTTTGATAATTTGTTCAATAGGTAAATATCAGCCATGTAAACACTTAAGCCAAGCTTTTCTCTCTTGTCTGAATTAATAAATATTCTTATTGCACATGCTTTCCTCCCCCTTACTGGGGCAACATTAGGTGACGTGATGAGTTTCCTGGAGCGGGTGAGCGAAACTTCCATTGCTGAATGGTAAACTCCAATGTAACACTCTCCCACCAATCTTTATTTAAAACTGAGGAAGAGGCTTACATTTCATACAGACTAATGCATCTAACCAATCATGGGTGAAACTGACTCGTTTAAAGCAAAAGCCAGAATTCATCTAAAAAAATTTCGGAAGCCTGACCTATCCTCAAAATTAGAGGGGAAAAAACCCTTCTCTTTCTTCTGTTATACTTCGGGGAGATTAAATATCACTTTGCACAAGGACGCAAAATTTGCATGTAAACTCGTCTTATCGGATCAGCATGCATGTAAACATTTATGCGGAATGATTACAATCAGATTGTAGAAATGCAACTAGTGACTTTGCTCTGTAAATACCAAATTATTTGTAGTTGCACAACGTGCAGTTCTTCTCTGTTTCACAGGGAGGTGGTGTGGTAAATTTTTAAGGGACGTCACCACTGGAAAAATCAAACTAACAACAGGAATGACATACATACAGTAACAGCAGTGGATTTGCCTCCATTTGAACATCTCTAATATTTTCCACTCCAAGCACCAATGCCAGAAACTCCTTTTTCTTAAGCGCAGGTCCCACTTTTGCTATTTTTGCTAATAATTCATGGATTGTTATGTGACTTGGGCAAGTGTGAGCTTAAAGGTCTCAGGGTGACTCATGTAATTTTTTGAGCATGACTTTTTATGACTCCACAGAGACTTTCCACAGGCCTATCCATGTGCAGATGCAGTCGATCAAAGCCGGGCAATGGTTTCAGAATGTCAGAGAGGCCTAAGTAAACAGTAATGTAAACAGGAACTGTGAAAACAAAAAACACAAGGCAACACAAAAGCCGAAATAAAAGTCCCTTGCAGCACTGCAGAAAGCACAAAGTCTGGAAGTGAAGTGATATAACACTACAGCAACAGCTTAGGAGTGTAATAAAGCCCCAGTTAGGTGATAGAAAGAAGGGAACAAGTGGCATGATCGTGACAATTGCTTTTCAGTCATTTTGTCAGTTATTGTAGGTCTCTCTAAAAGGATCCACAGAACCTTGTAGCATATCTTCTATTCATACTGTATGTAATCATCTGGGCTCATCCTAACAAACCAGCTGTTTTTCTGTGCCTTTACAGTGTCACCATATTTAATATTAGCTTTGCTTAAGCAGTTGGCAACCGACACCATAGCTAATGATACCTGAGCGTATTCGTGCCATGGCAAGCCATGAATTTGAATCTGTAGCCCTTCGTAGGAAAATCCATGAAATGTTGAGCTGGGCATTAGAAAGCAGAGCAGACTGACAGCAGACTATTGTTCATCAGCATAATTACAGATAAGTGAGGTCACTACACTACAACAGAAGCCAGAGAAACAGACCAGATGAAAATTCATCTATCTGTAACAACATCAAGAACATTTCCTGCCTAACTAATAGCAGAAGCACAATAAATTCTCTAGCAGTTCTTCAAAAGCAGCAGAAAAAAAAAACCACCTGGCCTGAAAAAACAGGAAAGGTGCAGTGTCTGCTGAAGGACAAAGTGTTTTTATCAGGTATAACTTAAGTGCAGGGTGCGAGTTATTTATTAAGGAATTCCACAAGATCAGTTGTACCTTCAAGTACATGAACAGTGAAATTGCCACTGATGTAAGCCTCACCGTATCTCCCTTTAAAATTATACTTTTATTTCTTAATTCTATGCTTTATTTAAACCAATAATCAATATTTATTTCAATATTTAATAGCTAAATTAATAAACCATTGAACTTTTATTCAAATATAAAAAGAAAATATTTTAATGACTATTCAAAATTTCACAACAATATTCAAAATTAATCAGGAAACTTTATGTCCTTGCTGGAAGCATCTGAGTGTCCTGTTACAAAATTAAAAAATTCCAAACTTTACAACTGCTGTTTGAAATCCAATCCATGGATCCATTGAAACTGCAGTTAGCAAAGAGCTATACAAGAGCTTACAATACATGAGGCCACTGAAAAGTAATACATGATTTAAATTTGCTGGCAAAGGCACAAATTAAATTAGAGCAACGGCAGCAGAGTTGATCTGCCTCTGCACAATAACTGGACAGCTGAACGAGGGGTTGATTCTCAGAGTTAGCCCATTCTCAATCCTCAAAAACACTCAAAGTATTTAATGTCCTGAATTGACAATTTTTCAAAAGGGCTATAATTTTACAGCTATAACATTCAAAGTGCATTTGAAACTTATTAAATTAATCTGATTTCAGTGGAAAATAAAATTTGCAGAAAAACAGGATCCATTTACCAGCCTCTTGTTCAATGTGTGGATTAATCTTATGACCGTGAGAGCAAACAATACACGCTCAAGGAGAATTCAAGGCTGAAGAGCATTAGTAGTGTGTAGTGCATTAAAGTCAAACCCAAATTGTAGACATACTAACTGTGTAGACATGTGATTTAGGTTTTAGTACACGGTTTAAGATGAAGTCTAAGTATTTAAAAGTCAGAGAACAGAAATAGTCTATTATTACTAGTACAGAAGAATGAACGTCACTGCGTATTGGGTAAAAGAATTAAATCTCTAAACTTCGCTAAAGCTCATGCTAAACGTCTGTTGGCTCTCACTGTAAATGGCTGGTCAAGCAGCAGAGCTCTTAAATCACCAACTTGCTGTTAATGTTCTTTTTGTCAAAATCATAAATACATTATTGTACATCCTACAGAATCAACTAATCACTTAATCTCCATCACCTAGCTGAAATAATTTCAGGTCAAAGTTTCAATGTTTGCGGTGCTGAAATCTCTCAATGACCACAGAGACAACTTGATGCTGTTTTTAAAAGCTACACACAGCTGCATGTCTGTATTAATCTAGCCTTCTATTTCTAACTAACTAGCTAAAAGCCTGTAAATTAACAAAACCCAGACCAAAATCTAGCCAAATTTGAAGTATTAAAAAAAATAATAATAATAATTTTTTTTTAAATCCATCCATAGCTAGAGCTCATTATTTGGCCAAACAAGTTCACATCTCGGTAAACGTACAAACTCAACAACAATGACTAGGCTGACATTCGCCAACTTCCACAAAAAATTAGAGACCAAATAAACGCCCTACCTTGTCTGTGTGCTCAGGGTTGAATTATGTCCTCGGACCATTTATAATGCATTGCATAATCAATAATTACATACTTTTCTTTAATATAGAATTTTATATTCTGATAGCTTGAGCAGCAACTATTAAATTAACCCAAGAGAGGTCAAACATTTAAACAGTTTAAGAACATTTAAGAATTTGCCTAAATTCTTAACTATGGTTTAAAAAAAAACCCAAAGGCAACATACTCAAACTGCAAAATGTACTGTACATATACTGTACACTGCCTGGCAAAAAAGCTGCACACTCTAAGATTTTATTCAATCATCTTTAGCTTTGATTGAATTTGATTGAGCTTTGAGTTCATCTTCTTACCCTTATGCACCCATATACCCTCTGGAATAGGGTCAAACTAGAGTTATAGTTACAGACCGTTTTGTCCATTGCTCCAAAGGTCAATCTTTATGCTGCCTAGCAAATTCAAGCCTTACTTTTGATTTGTCTTACTAACAAATGGTTTTCTTATGGGCACACAGCTGTTTAGTCCCTGTGTGTGTGTGTGTGTGTGTGTGTGTGTGTGTGTGTGTGTGTGTGTGTGTGTGTGTGTGTGTGTGTGTGTGTGTGTGTGTGTGTGTGTGAGTGTGTGTGTGTGTATGGAAATGATCTTAATTTCACTACTAAAACATAGCTATGGTTTTTATTGTTGACTTTTTTTTACCATGCAACTTCGAGTGTTTAAGTGTTCTCCATTAGTCATTTCTTCCACAAAGTTACGTTCACAACCACAACACAACAAAAGTAATATTCACAATCATCTCCAACAAATGTCTTTTTGAACCTGTGATAGAGCTTTTTATTATGTTCTTGTACTGTAAATTAAAACATATCTCTCGTACTCTCTCTCACTACAGTGGACTTCAACAACCTACAATTTCAAGGTCACTGCCTAGTCCTATTTGAAATTATCTAAACAGGAGCAATTTTTTAAGAATTGGTTCAACACTGCAGATGGGATTGCTCACATGTTCAGTGCTGAACAGAGTAAGGATCTGTCTGGACATAGGTGCATCAACGTTTAAGAGAATTTGGACAGAAGGCCCATTCTGCAGTGACCAAACCCCTCATTAGCAGAAAGAATCAAAAGGCTAGACTAACCTTTCCTGAGGAGCATGTTGTGTGGACAGAGGAGAACTGGTGATTAAAGCAACTTTCATTTATTTGGGGCTGATGGGAAACATTATGTTCGTCGTCATACTGGGAAAAGACCCAGTATTGTGTAAAAGTGTGGATATATACCAAAGTTTGTAAAGACACTGAAAGGTGGAGGGGGAAGTGTCATGGTTTGGAGGATGTTTTCTGCAGCAGGAGTTGGGCTTCTTATACAGCTACATGGTACAGTGAATACAAATGTTTATCAGGCCCTTCTTCGACAACATGCGGTTCCTTCCCTGTGTTCATCACCCATATCAGTCATGCAATATTTCTGCATGACAATGCACCCTATGACACAGTAAAACAGGTAATGCAGTTCCTTGAAACTGAAAACAATAAAATAATGAAATGGCCAGCCCAGAGTCCTGATCTACACCCGAAATACTAGTTATTGACTGTTGTAACCTTCAGAAATTTTAGCTGTAATTTTTCTCCATGCTACAGTCATTGTTGCTCTCTAATTTTGATCATTGTGTTTTCTAAAAACTAAAGTTTTTTTTTTGTTGTTGTTGAAGAGTCTTGCTTATTTTGTAACACCCTGTTCTATTAGCATCAATTAGCAGTTATTCTTGTTCTCTAATTTTGATCTACACTGTGTGTGTATGGAGAGAGAGAGAGAGAGAGAGAGAGACAGAGGGAGAGGGAGTGCATGTATAATTTTTTTTTGTTGTCTATGTAAATTTATACACACTTCAGGAAAAAACTTGTATAAATATTTTAATACAAAATTTATACATTGTGCATTTTTCCAACACTGCATGCAGAAAATGGAGCATCATGTTAAATGCTTAAAACATAGAACTCTTACCTGTAGCACAGAGTAGCCTAAAAAGCTAATGCCTCATATTTCCTGTGATAGAAAGGGAGATCTCTGGTAGAAAATCCTCCTGACGCTTCTGGGACAGAGCTTCACAAAGCCCACTCTTCCCACCTTCTGTAGGTCTTGAACACCGTCTGTCTGAAAGAGAACAATAAGACTAACTATACATTTCTCTTAACGTTTTAAGCATATCCAAGTCATGGTTCCATTAGCAAGAATATAAAAGAAGCAGCTCTTGTTCGCACCAGTGGTAAGCCTGTTGAGCTTAAGTGCCTCTTAAATACCTTCCTGTGACTTCCTTCTGGCCATCAGTTCGGGTTTTGCTACTAATGATTGAAAAACGTACAATATTCCTTGAATTTTCCAAGAAATCTATGATGTTTTCCAAAATTGTATTTGTCATTTCAAATCGGCATATGGCTTACATTTTAAGAATCACTTGTGCTCTCTGGATAACTTCGTTCTATTTCGTTCATTTTATTTTTGTAGATTAAAAGTTTATTAGATTAGATAAAAAAAATTAAAAGCACAAATCATCAGGAAATGAGACCATCCGAGATGTGCGTGAAACGGTCGAAAGTGTGGCTATATTTTACAAGAAAGGATTCCGACACCACGACGTGCAGTAAATGTTTTACAATAGTCGCGTGTAAAGGAAGAAACACGCCAAATCTAACGGAACATTTGAGGGCACACGGGATAAACTTAAAAGCAGAGGGATGCACCGTGTTTGACAGCTCACAGACAACAGCTGGCACTATTGGTGTGGATGTCCCCAGCCCCAGTCATACTAACCGTAGCAAAAAGGAGTCCATCAATTATCAATTATGATGACAGCAGCATTTCTGCAGATTAGTAGTAGGTTAATGTAATGTTAATTGCAAAATGCAAATCTTGCATTCATGCTAACAAATTGTCAAACAATTTGTAAAATACTAAGGTAACATGGATTCTGTTTATAATTATGGCTTTCCAGCTAGTATTTAAACTTTTAATATATTGTTAAATTTTAAGCATTTAATTTTTTGTTCAATAAAAATGTATTCTTGAGTCATCCACCATTTTTTGCAAAGTATCGGTTCAGGCACCGTTTTGGCACCGGTACCGGTTTAAAAGTATCGATTTGGCACGGGTATCGAAAAAAAAAACCCAAACGATACCCAACCCTACTCATGTATATCGACGCCCACCGCTTACTGACGGTCGCACATGCTCTGCAAAGAGACACAGACTCTTCTTAAAAAAGAAAAAAAAAAAGTGACACGAATCCAGTCAGTGACTGATTTCTTTGTTCCTTTATTTTTAACAACTGTTTAAAAACTACTACTATTCTGCCCGTGTGTCCACAGAGGCAGCTTAAGACATAAAACTGTGTATTTAGCTTTCCTGATATGTTCATGTACAAAATGTCATCATTACTCGGAAAACGACTACCGGAATATGGGAATGAGTTAGCAAAAATGTAGAACTCACAAAATGAGCATATTTTTTGGTCACAGAAACAACCTAAACAACTATAAAAACACAATCTTATGATCTGTGCAATCTGTGCTTTTTCTTTGCCTATGTGATTTAGGCGTTTTATTATCTTTTGCATAAAATTAAATAACATTCAGTTCATCACATTGCCCATGTTGTGCTGATAAAGTATATTACTGTATATTGCATAACCTGACCAAATGATTAATTTACTAAAACACAATGCACAGTGCCATGTTTGGACATCAAGATTGTTTCGTTTTTTTTTTTTTTTATCTTACTCTTTACACATGGGTAAATGGAGGGGAGGGTTTGTGGTTTGAAGAAAGGGTAAAGCAGGGCCACTCAGCTGGCTACCACTGCAAGTATATTTCAGACCTGTAGGAAGTACTGAGCTAATAGTTGGACAAAGCATGTGTGAATACTGATGTAGTGCTGGATTAATCTGTAGATTATCTGAGGATACTCAAGTATTTTTAATATAACCAACCATCTCAACAACGTTTTAAGTAAAATAAACCTAAATAATAGCGATGGTGAAAGAATTTGATAGATGTATCGCAATTCTTTTCTCTGGCACTTCATACATCGCCTTGTGAGATAAGATCAGATTTCCTGTTTACTGGGGTAATGTTTTAATCAAAATTAAAGATAAAATAGATAGAGATATAATATAATACATTATAATATAATAAGCACATTTTTCATGTTACATTTTCTGCAAAGAGTCATAGATTTATAAATTTAAAAAATCCTTAACATTGGTTAAAAATTCTTTAATTGTGATTTAACTGTTAGGTTTAACTGTTATGTACAATAAATACATCTTTTTAATTCTCTCCTTATTTTACTCAAAATGTACTTGGAAAATACCAAACAAAAGTATTGCATTGTGCAAGAAATAATTAACCAAAACATTTTTAGGGGAAACACTTACTCTCATGTGACATGTGACTCTCATAATGACTGCCACAATTGCATAGAGTGTCTTTGCATGCTGTAGCATTACAATTTTCCTTCACTAATCCTAAAAAGCCTAAAAACATTCCAGCACAATGCCCATGATGACATGATAAGGTTAAGGTTAGACTGGAAAAACTTGAGTGTCCTGCACTGAGCCCTGACCTCAACCCTGCTGAAGACCTTAGAGATGGAACACTTACTGCACACCAGACCTCCTCATCCTCAATAAAACTCTTTATGATAAATAAACCCAAATCCCACAGTTATGGTGAACAAATCTAGTGGAACTCCTTCCCTGAAAAGTAGATATAGAAGGTAGATATGAACTCTGCTTGTCCTGGCTACAAAGGGGGGGCGTTTTAACAGTAGGCAAGATTGATTTGTACCGTAATTCAGAAACGATTGCTTTCCCCGCGCCACTCCCCTGCTGGCCAGCATTCACATTATTTTCGGTCTCTGTTCTCAGGTATATTTGGTTATTTACAGATACAGCAGGTGGCAGTAGTATATTCATTAGTTTGTGAGCCACCATTAAACATAAGAGAAGAAAAGAATGAGGAAGCTAACCTTCACCCTATGCCTAATTTTATTTATACTTCAGGAAAAAAATGTCAAGGAGCAACTCCTTCGCGTGCCTTCCTACTTTCATCTTTTATGAGATTGGGTTGTGCTATGTGCACACTAAGAGTAGACCGACGGCACTGACAACAGCGATCTACTTCCGTTCTCAGGTACAATTAGCTTCCAAATGGGATTTGATCCATGCCCAAGTATTCTGCACTGTTCTCGAGACCACCTTTTCCCGCAGACTCGGGTACGATTCTCATGTGAGGAATGTGTTCTTGGAAACGATTCCAGGGCCCCAATGTGTGCACAAAAATATCATATGTATACACGTGTGTAGGGCTGAAACGATTCCTCGAGTAAATCGAGTAATTTGATTACAAAAGATGATTGCGGTGGCCGGAAGTACGGTTCTTCATGATTCACCGCAAGTTTTGGTGCTGCGATTACGTTTCCATCTTTCAGCACGAAAAGTTTAATATGTTTAAGCTGCCTTAAAGACATGATTAAACATTTTCATTTTTTGGCGGACCTTGCAGAACTTTGCGGGCAGTCGCGGCGGCTCACGGTGCCTAACACCGCATCTCACTGCGAGTCAAACCGCATAGGTGAGATAGGGGTATAAGCTATTCCTTGTAAAAAAGAACACCAATTAATCTTTGTTTCTCTTATACATTTTACATTGCTGTTTAATTAAGCAAAAGTGCATTTTATCCGATGACTCAATTAATCGATGAAATTTTTGGTGGACTACTCGATTACTAAAATATTCGATAGCAACAGTCCTACACGTTTGAATCATGATTATAGCAGATTGACTTACATACTGTATTACACAGGTGAGGCTGATCAACAGATCCTGAGGATGCACAGGCAGCTTAAAGTAGTACACACAGTTGTACTATACACAAAGAAAAACTATTGCTTTGTGTGGCCTTGTAGGAATGCAGAACACGCAACTCTTTAAGTTGCAGTCATTTCTTTATTGAACTGTAAAACCACAAAACCACAGAAAGTCAACAAAAGCTTTATTTGCATGACCCTTGCAAACAAAACCAACACACACAAACACACAAAGACACACACCTAGTCCACGACAAAATGTAAGGAAAATTGCTTAATGGTAGGTAACCAGTCTGAGTGCTGTTTAAAGGTTGCACTAATAAGATGTCAATCACTAAACCGCAGCTGCAATACAATATTTACAAAAATAAATGATATCCAGCTGAGTCTGACTGAATCGTACAAAGGCGGCATTGACACAGTTGTCATTTTGGAGATCTACATACTGTGCATCTTATATGTTTACTGATGTATAAGAAGTAGACTTTTGATTGTGTGTGATGACAGAACAGTTATGAGGGTAAAAAACTCCCTACTTCTTTACATAATCCGTTGCTACACTAATGCACTTATCCCAGTGTTTCAGTAGTGCTTGGATACTATCAAGGTAGAAAGTTTTAAACTACACTGGAGCCAGGATCGGACTGCCTGCTTCACGGCTGAAACCCTGGCCTCCCAGGAATTCCTTTAATGGCCCAAACATGTGGGAAGTTGTTCTGAGTGAAGTCAGGACTGTACGCGGGATGATAACGGGGCGATAAGTCAGCAGAGTTCCTGTGGTGTTCATGAATGAATGAATGTACAGTTCTCACAGACAGAGGCAAGTTGGCTATACATTATCCACCGATTTGCATAGATTAAACGTTCCACTCGCTGTTCACGGGAACGATTGCAGTGGGCTCAGAGCCGACTCAGCCAGGATCATCATTCATGGACATATAGTTGCCTCGAATGCCCCTCATACATTTTTCCATCTTGTCACATGTTTGCTAACACTTTATGCTCATCGTGTAGAAATGGATGACTGTCTTACAGCATTACTCTTACTCCAAATAAGACCATATTTCAAAAACACATTTCCATAAGACCAATATTTAAAAACAAGACTATTTTATTTCTTTCATTTAATTTGTGTAGTCAACTTGTGATTTTGTATAAATGCTCAGAATAACAGTCGACTGTAACTGCTGTGATAATGTCACATCACACCGTTACAGATAAGAGTTACTGGAGCAGCCCTAATTTTCTCTGATTATCTGAACCTTTTATTCTTTGTGCAGTTCGTTTACTTCCAGCTCAGTGCTCCCTGCACTTTGTATCATGACTTGACATGCTCTGAATAATTCAGGGTTAAGTGTTTTTCAGTCAGGGTTTCTCACTCCTGATAGAGATGCATATAAAACTCTTGCACATACACCATGAAATGTCCTGTATGTTTTGTTTAATGGTTAGGGGTTATTTTATAGACCACACAGTGACCAAAAAAAAACAAAAAAAAAACAGAAAGCCACTGTGGTGATATTTTGGGCTGTATAGTCAGGGTATCCCAAGACAGAGCAGATGATCTGTCTATACACACACAAAAAGCTGAAGAGACACGAGGTGTTGGCTTTATCTACCAATACTGTTCTGTAATTCACCCATAAATATTGTTTACATAATTTCAAGGAAAAGTACGTTTACAAAAACTATATGGCATTATGTGGAAAATAAGTTACAGGACTGTGAACAGCTTGTAAATCATAAAGGAGGTACAAATTCAGAGAAGGACCTTTCTTACAAAGTCACTTCCGCACTCAGGACTTAATAAATCATTAGCCAGAGAGCTGATACTAGCAAGTCACTGTAGAATCAGGAGTTGGTCACGTCACACTACTGCACATACAGATCACACCACATGCTACTGACTGGGTCACTGAAGAGGGGTAAAAACAGGCTCAGAGTCAGGAAAGGTCACGAGCAATAACGAAGAGTCTCGACATAGCATGTTTGTCATGAAGGGGTTCGGCTATTTTCTGCGATTGGCCTGCTTTTGCAGTGTCACAACGGCTGCAAAAGAGCATGGACTTCCAACATCATCACATCATACACAAGAGCTGGCCCTGTAATCAAAAGTTTTTTTCTTAAGCAAAAACCACATGGGGAAAAGTCTGGCAAAAGTTTTAAAACAAAAACGTTATTCGCCAGTTAAGAACAAAGCATCATATAATTTAAGTATGACAATTATACAGTATGCAAAGGCAGCAGCTAATTCTTGTCAGCCCTCACTCAACCACCTATAGCATAATCCCTGAATTAAAAAAAAAATTAAGAAAATTAATCTGTGCGGACAGCGAGCGTCTACTCAGCACGACTGCACAGTCTGTCTTTTAAAAATGCAGAAATTCTGATATTTATAAAGAAATGCCTGCCCTCGCTGCTTACTAATGAGCAGCCGTGATTGACTCGCCAAATACAAAGTGACTAATGTGTGTGTTTATTTGAAAACTTTCGGTGCAGAGTTTCGATTTATTTTTCATTGACTCACCCTTGTTCCTTGTGGTGGATGTTGTAACGACGGAGTATAGCAGGACAGTCGCAGTATAGATAAGTTATTATTATTATGCTGGTTAATGCTCTATGGTCGAGCATCTATTGGTTTCAATTTCATTATAATAATCTACATGAAATAATAAGAAAATAGAATATGTTGCTGATGTTGCCTTCTAATAAATAAACATGTTAAATTTATAATACTTTCTCATATTATAATTATATTTGTGCACTACTATTTGAAATATATATATTTTTTTTTTTACAGTTATACATATACACACACACTATATTGACAAAAGTATCCACTCGCCTGCCTTCACATGCATATGAACTTGATTAACATCCAATTCTTAATCCATAGGGTTTAATATGATGTTGGCCCTGCCCTCTTTGCAGCTATAACAGCTTCAACTCTTCTAGGAAGGCTTTCCACAAAGTCTAAGAGCATGTTTCTGGGAATTTTTGACAATTCTTCCAGGAGCGCATTTGTGAGGACAGACACTGATGTTGGAAGAGAAGGCCTGGCCCGCAATCTCCGCTCTAATTCATCCCCAAGGGTGTTCTATCAGGTTGAGGTCTGGACTCAGTCAAGTTCTTCCACACCAAACATCCATGTCTTTATGGACCTTGCTTTGTGCACTGGTGCGCGATCATGTTGGAACTGGTGTGGTGTTTTTGTTCAGGTGTTGGGCTCGGCCCCTTACTTCAAGTGAAAGGAACTCTTAATGCTTCAGCATACCAAGACATTTTCAGTTAGAATCAACTTTGTGGGAGCAGTTTGGGGATGGGCCCTTCCTGTTCCAACATGACTGTGTACCAGTCCGTTTCGAAAAAAAAAAAATTTTTAATCCAATTCCAATTTTCGCCATTTGTTACAACACTCAATATGTTTTCTCAGATATCTGATCCACCTGACTGGTTTTTGTCCAAGTACCAGATTCTTGATATCTCTAGTTAAAGGTAAAGGAAACAGGTGATTATTATTACTGCAGGTCACATTTCAGTACGATAAGTAAGTGATCAAAGTACAGTCAGCTGCACAATAAAAAGCAAAACTGACTCTTATGCACTTGTGAGTGTTCTAAGCTTTATGACAGCTCTATCCAGAATAGCCAGTGCTTCATTGTGTGGTTTTGTTTTTAAGAGCAGTATGTTTGTGCAGGGTTTTATTGCACACAGCTATTACGCTCCACGAGGTAGCAAAACCCATTATGAACTGCAGGCCTCCAACATGACTCACCATGTGCTTCGATCTCAACGCTAACTGCGTGTAGGAAAAGACGCAAGATGAATTTGCAACAGGCTTGCGTGGCAGACAAAGACATGCGCTTGATCCTGAGTTACCAAGTTGATCAGCCTCCCCTTAGGCACCGTCAAGTGTAACGTACAGTCAACTAAGCAAAAGGTGTCCGCCCGCCCTTACTCATCCTTGCTTACTCTCTGAGAGAATTCAAGTTCTGACTTGACTTTCTCAGAGAGAAGGGTAACTAGTTTTGAAACAATGAGTTCAACACTGAAAAAACTACAAGACAACCCCACTTGTGGCCTGATCATACAAAAAAATAAATGATATTAATGTGAATATCACCTTAGTGGCACATGAGGCTGCAAGAGAAATTATTCAATACATCCAGAGTAAATGAGGCGGGATTGGAGTCAGATTGTTTCTACTGTTTTCCACTTAAGCCAGGCGATCAATGTAGTAAGCGAAAGTAAGCAAAGTATACCTTTACTCACTTAACTTCAGCTACTGCTCAGAATAGAACTGTGTGAGGAAGTACCCGCTACACCACCGTGCACTTGTTTTTTTCATAAACATGCACGCTTACACAGGCAAAATGTGCCTCAAGCAGTATCCGTTCCTTAAATATAGTTATGCAGACTACTGTGAGAACACACAATGAGAAAGGTCACAATATAACTAAATGCTGTAGTATCAATGGGGCAGAGATCCAGGATAATCAGAATCTTTGTTTAATCATCATTTTGTGTTTGTAGTTTAGCATCATTCCATCTTACCAGACACTGTCTCTCAGTCTTTGAGAATGGTAGGCAAAACATGAATTTTATTAATGCACCTAATAAGGTAGTTCCATGTCTAATTTAGCCAAATCTAGCCAATCCACTCATTCTCATGCTTTTGAAAGTTAAGAGGAAACTGTTGAACCTAATTGAAACCCACAAAAAAACAGGGACGACATACAAAGTACTGGATTAAAGTGTGGATCCCGGGGCTGTGATGTGGCAATGGTACCCTGTGCCACCATGCCATCCTGTTTAAGCATATATTGACCCAAATATTTTGCACGTGCTTCTTGGTACTGCTACACAATTTATCACATAAAAATCAAAATCGCAATATGGACCTGTGCAATTATTTAATCGTCAAAGGCTGCACTGTAGTGTATGCCTTTTCCTCTCAACCAGAGTAACTTACATTATAATTTCTCATTACACATCTGAGCAGTTCAGGGGAAAATGACCTTGATCAAGCACCCAACAGTGGCGGTAGTGGGGTTGGAACTAACCACTGATCTACCCTTGCCCTCACTACTTCAGTACAAGAAGTATACACATAATCAAGAATTTATGTAGTGCATCATTAAGTTAAGAATTTGTTTCGATCTCAACGTCGCTGGGTTGCCACTGATGGACCCTTGAGCAGGGTGTCCTTCACCCCCTAGTGCCTAAATATCCTCTTAATGGGATAATTTCTGACATTATTTGCTGTTAGCCTAGATACGTACATACAAAATGGTACATTTAACAGTTACATATCACAGTTAAAATCAGAGTTGAAATACATGTAAAAAATAAGCACAATGTGATTTTTTTGCTGTTCAAATCATGCAGCCCTACTTCTTGGCCACATAACTTTTGTGGATCTAGTGCAAAACCAAAGCAGGAACACTATTATAGAAGTATTAGTAAGTAAGTTTTTATTTTTAACTGAAACATCACACAAATATAGACCAAGCTCGATTCAGGGATGAAATCTTTGACCAAGCTACAGGCACTACACCTAGCGTCCTAATTACCAAATTTTTCAGTTTGACAATATTTCCCACTAAATGTTTGAGTGCTTGGTTGTCAGAGTAAAATCTCTTCATACTAACACAAACTGATTCCTTTCATGATGATTTTAATCTAGAAGTTCCATTCTCAAGGATTTAAGTTGTCAATACAGTCCTCGTAAAATGACTGACAGGTCACACAAGCAAACAAAAAAAGCCAAACGGCCATTTTCCACATGATTATTTTCAGACCCTAGGTTTCGGTTTAATCTGTAGGTCTATATTTTATGTTGCACATACACTACCTGGCCAAGAAAACCTGGCCATTCATACATGTGATAATCTAGTTATTCAGTACATTCAGGTCATCAGCTGACTTCATTTTATTGCCATATCACATTACATCACATAATATAACTGAGTCTAGACCTGACCAACTAAAGCAACCTCACAACCTCATAACACTGCCTCCAGAGACTTGTACAACAGGCACTATGCATGATGGGTGGAAAGATTCATGTGCTTCCCTTCTTACCCCGATCGCTCTGGAAAAGGAACCCGTCGCTCTGGAAAAGGATCATTCTAAACTCATCATGAAATAACTTTTTCCATTGCTCCAAGGTCCATTCTTTATACTCTATAGCAAATTGAAGCTTTTTTTCTGTTGAGACTCACTAACATGTGGTTTACATAGGGACACAAAGCTGTTCGCACAAGAGCAGAGCCAGTTAGGAAGGACCAAATATACAGACTGTTATCAGTCTTGGTGATTCCAAAACAGGAAGAACCAATGGTAGAAAAAGATTGATCTTTACAGTACACATTATCAAGGATACAGCAGACTCACACATACTTTCTTACGAGTTGTGATGACACACCAGTAATAATAATAATAGTTATAATAATAGGTAAAGGTGACTGTGCAATTGTTCAAGCAAAAACATACTGAATGAACTTTGAGCAGCTTAGTGGGTAGCACCGTCATCCTTCACCTCCGGAGACCAGGTGCGTTCACACCTCGGGTGTGCGTGCATGAAGTGTGCATGTTCTCCCTGTGCTTAGGGAGATTAGGCTAATTAGTTCGCAAATGTTCCACAGTGTGTTAATGAGAGTGTGTACACAAGTGGGTTCACCCGTCCAAAGTGTACCCCGCCTTGTGCCCCAAGTCTCCAGGGATAGGCTCCAGGCCTCTACGACCCTGTTTATGGGGTTAGGCGGAACTGTATAGAAAATGAGTGAAATGATGAGGGTTAACTTTGATCGCTCGAGGAATGTCACCTGCAATAGTAATGTCTCTAGTTGCCTGTTTTCAGGGCCTACACAGTACAGGAGTGCTGTACAAGTGTTTGTGTTCAAACAGGTAGGCTGCTGGTATAAACACTGTATGCTGGTACACACACACACACACACACACACACATACATACATACATACATATATATACACACACACACACACACACACACACACTTCCTTATGAAATCCTGGGGACATTTTGCTGTTTCATAGGCACCCTGAGGAAAGGACAGTTATACACAGACAGGGCCAGCTAGTGCCACACACACACACACACACACACACATAAGGTTAGCTGGCTGTGCAGTGACGATGATGAGTAAACACTTTCCACACAGCTGACGTTAATCATTGCTGTCATGCAGCACAGTGTTGTGTGTTAGCTAACATTAGCTTGCTCTGAGGCTCAGCTGGAATATGGGTGGGGGTAATTAACAGAAAAGCCCAGGTCTATTGACCCAAGAGAACCAAAATAAGACTCACCTTCCTGATTAAAGCCGGTTTCCTTACACCCAGACTCACTAGACGAGGAGGAGGGGATGCCAATAATATTGGAGAAATAACTGTTAGCTAGTCCTGGCTCTGCAGTTAGCCAAAGGCAAGCGGCTCAGCTCTTCACTCTCGACCGAATAACGTCTAACGGAAGAGGAAGACAGTATCAGAAACGCCACCGGGTCCGCTCGTGCACGACTCGTTTTCTGTCTCCGTCTCGCGCTGCAGCGGGACTGTCCACCACCATCAGGTCTCGCTATCTCTCCCAGCTCATTCCCTCTCTCCTTCCGCAGCCATCTTCTTTCTCGAGTTCCTCCGATGCATTATTTTTCCTTACCCGTATTCTGTCAAGTCCCGCCCCTGCTCTCGGATTGGTTAGTACGCCTTGCTTATGAGCGATCCTGCCAATCAGAGCTAAGAGCCAGATGCAAGGGCTGGTCCGAATTCGAGTGGGAAAATAAATAAGCACACACCCACACGCAAAGGGACGATGTGACGTCTCGAACCGCTACTCATGCACTGACTAATCAGACACACCTACGTCGTCCTGCTCAGGGTTCAACCCATGTTGGGTTGATCTGAGGGAGAAGGAAATGTATCAAATATAGCCGTATTCTATAAGAATAGTCCTATATTATTAAATATCAATAACTAATTACTCAGAAAACTTGGTTACACCTGAGACTCTTCCTTTAAATGTTGAATAAAAGATGTACCATATCAATGATGAAACATTTTTCTATATCAAATAACAACTCGCTTTTTATCATTCGTTTATCATTAGCCTTAGATTATGTAGGTGGCGGAACGGTGGTTTAGTGGTTAGCCCTAGTGGCTTCAGGGTCCGGGTTTCATTCTCGCCTCGGGTCTGTATGCATGGAGTTTGCGCTTTTTCTCCATGCTCGGTGGATTTCCTCAGAGTACTCTGGTTTTCTCCCACAGTGCAAAGACTTGCAGATTAGGTTAATTGGTGTTCCCAAATTGCCCAGAGTGTGGGATTGGATGTGGGTATGTGAACAATACAACTTACGTAACAGTACTTAACAGGTTAAAGCTAGAAATAAGCTGATCGGCTTTAATCAGTGATGTTCGGTATAAAAGCGTAATCTTTAGGCTGTTGGAGGAAACCCACTCAGCACAGGGAGAACATGCAAACTATGTGCACCCAGACACAAGGGGGGGATTTAAACAGGTACCCTGGAGGTGCAAGGGGACAGTGCTAACCACTACGCCACCAGTCAATATGAAAGGATAGTAGCCAGTAGCTTACTGCAAACAGTTTACTATATTATACAATTTATTTGTACTTAAAGTGCATTGTACTATTAAAAAAATGAAAAAGGGTGAAAATAGGTTGTTTGTCCTGTAAGTACATAACGTCCCAGGCTTCCAATTAGTTCTACTACATGGTTAGCTACCTGAGTTGACTGTACCAACTAAAATGCATAAACTAACCAAACAACCCAAGACACTCTCTCGTAACACCAATCAGACGTGCTACTGTCATTCAAGTTTTATTTTTCTTTGTAATGTCTCTACAGACATTTATTGAGTGGTTATACACTACTAGTCAACCATTTGGACCCACTAATTGCATGGTATTTCCTGATTTCTTTTTCTTTCTACATTGTAAAATAATTCAAAATATGCAATAATCTTCTTTAAACAGATGATATTGAGATGCGTCTGATACCTATGCTCTGTAAAGCCTTAATAACAGCTCTGTTATCTGTTAATTTGTGACTTCTGAGGCTAAATGAACTTGCTTTCCTTCATGAGAGCCAGTTTCATCATGATGGTGTTGCCGACACATATCAGCACCGCATACATTTTTTGCAAATAAATAGCTGGTGTGTACAATATTAAAAACTCAAAACTTCTGTTTTAAGGATGGATGTATATTTATCTGAAATCTAGGTAACAAATATCAATCTCAATAATGGCAACAAACAAACTTTTGGTGTCTATTTCTTGCATATCTGTGCTATATAGGAACTATTTGCAGGTAGGAAGTTGTTAGGGGAACTGAATATAAAATTATGAGGATATGTTCCTTTATTGCTTGTAAATATGATCATCAAGCAAGTGATTGATTTTTTAGCACTGTGGCCTCACATCTTCAGGGTCAAGAGAACGATTTCCTCTTTGGGTCTGTGTGCATGGAGTTTGTGTGTTCTCATCATTCTAGGTGGGTTTCCTCTGGGTATTCCAGTTTCTTCCCACAGTCCAAAGAGATGAACATTAGACTAATTGGTAACTGCTCATAGTGTGTGTGTGTGTGTGTGTGTGTGTGTGTGTGTGTGTGTGTGTGTGTGTGTGTGTGTGTGTCTGTGTGTGTGTGTCTGTGTGTGTGTGTGTGTGTGTGTGTGTGTGTGTGCGCGTGCGTGCGTGCGCGCGTGCGTGTGTGTGTTGTGTTGTGTTGTTTTGTCTGAACCCCACCTCATGCCCCAAGGGAGAGACTCCAGGCTTCTTGTGACCATGTACAGGATAAACAGCATAGCGAATGAGTGAGTGAGAATCTCATTTGTTAAGCGTGCTGCCATCTGGTGGAGATGAGCATGACGGGTAGAACGGCAAGGATTACTCACCACGTTGAGACAGGGAAATTGTAAAACAAGGGAGGGGATAATAGTTCAAAGGGTTATTGGGCAAGATTTCTACTTGTAAAATAGCACCTTGAAAGACAGAATGACACGACTGAGCCAAGACATGCCTTGTCAGGTCATTCTTACCCACAGCCATAAGATGACTATTGTGCACTAGCATATAAAACCTATAAAATGACACAAAACAACTTGCTGTTGCATAAATGCTTCTCTCATTTAAGGCACAACCTTCAATTTTGTTTCAGTCACAGAATAGTACAGCCTGATATACTGTATAAGACAAGAATTTCACATAATTTTTTTTTTCTTGTCTGTGTATATTATTCTTTACCGTCTGGAGGTTTCAGCCATTTTACTGTGTTAGTAAGGCACCTTGTTCATGTGAGTCCCTCCAGGGAGATGTCACTGCAGCAACCAACATCACCTTCTTCCTGTATTGCCCAGGTTGATCTGCTTGTTACTATGAAGATAGGGTTATGAGGCCAAACACTGCGTAGGCAAACACAAACATACAGTACACATGCATGCATGCATGCGCACACACACACACACACACACACACACACACACACACACACACACACACACACACACACACACACACACACACACACTTGCTCCATCTAAGTAAATTATTGTTCTTCTGCTTAGAAATAAAAAGGATTCCGGAGAGGATGCTCTGCTACTACCATTCATATTGACTACTTGTAAATACACTGTGAACTCTACAATGAATCGCTGGACTAAAGTTCTTAGCTTGCATCACACACAAAAAGAGGGTGAAGCACAAGTGGCAAAGGCAGAAGGACAGAAAGAAGCCAAGAAGGAGCAGAAAACAAAAGTGAAGTGAGTGTTTCTTTGATTATTTTATATATAAACAAGCACAAACTGTATTTAAGGAGAAAGAGATCTAAACATTTAAAGAGACAAAATATCAGTAAACGAATGACTCCAAATGCAAAATATACACATTTTCCTTTTGACTTAAATGGCTCATGTTTTACATGATACTGTATTTTTGTTAAACATGTTTAGTGTTGCTAGATACTGTATGCCTCAGAGGTAACTGTGTTAATAATCTAGCATACCTGTTACCAGTTATAATGCAGTTACACAGCAATTATTTAAAAATATATATTTTTTACTTTTTTAAGCATTTGTCAAAAGCAGCAAAGTCATCTACGTAGCTAATTAATTTGTCGTTATAATGAATTTGATAAAATCATTAATAATAATAATAATAATAATAATCATCATCATCATAATAATAATCACATAGCATCAATTATTTTTGCACATCAGGATACACACCGCAAGTTTACAGCTGGATTATAACTAGCCAAAATCGTAGCTAAATAGCTAATGTGTTCACATTATCATATATTGTTGTCACAAGTTGACACTGTTTTCGTCTAAATTATATTTGGCAATAGAGTTAAAGAACAATGTGACTACTGTAAAAATGAACAAAGCTGACCTACTTTGAGCTATTTTAATTTGAAAAAATTAGGGGGGGGGGGGTGAAGTATTTTGGGGTACGTTTAGTTAGTTTGCTATCCTTAACTGGTAAAGTGAGCCTGTTGTCTTTGCTGATGCTGATGAGCTGTTAGCTAGAATTAGATGAGTTGCTGCCTAGACAATAACTTAAATTCTAGTTATGATTAAAAAATGGAAGCTTACAGAGAATTAATGTTGTTTTAAGGTAAGATGGTGTTGTTGCTATTAAACATAAAATCAAAGCAACACTTTTAGATAAGTATTTAGATCATACATTGATAAGTTAACATTGATTATTTCAGCAGTTAAAGTTCATACTATTTTTTTTATATTTGAGTATGTTTTAAAGTAGAATTTTTGTATTTTTCCCCCCTCTCTTTCTTTTTTTACTTCAGTATGTTTTTTTACTTTAACTTAAGTACAATTGCTCACTATTTTGATCTTTCCTAAAATTACAGTAAGTTAAGGCTACGAATTCATAGTTTGCATTATACTTAAAGACACGTTACAGTAAAGTGCTGTTAAAATGAATGGCAGTAACTACTGAGCAGCTATGCATAGAGTAAATTACAGTACACGTTCAGAGCTGTTTTTGTGACCAGTTGGCAGCATACTATAACCTCTCTCTTCCTGTCTCACTTAGCTGGAAGGAGTATGTGATTGATCCCTCTGAAGAGTTTTACTATATCTGGTTGCAGGTTATGATCTTTCCCATCTTCTACAACTGGGTTGTTATTATCTTCAGGTAGGAGGTGTTATGGTGTTAATAATGTGAAGTCAGAATACAGTAGTTTCATATTTCACAAACAAATGTCACAGGAGTCACTAATATGTATAGTAGTAAACATATAAATGTCACATGATTTACAAATGTGTTTTAGGCTTCACATATAAATAACACTTCACTAATCTATCCTTCAGTATGCACAGAAATAGGAATTTGTTTTACATTTATTTACAGACTGATTAATCTGCATTCACGAACCACTCACCATTCGTGAACATCCCTGCATATATGTGTGGATGCAATTAGATTTACAAATAAATAAACCACGGGTAAATACAGAACATTACCAGCCAAAACGTTTGACTACACCTTCTAATTCTACAGACTTTCTGATTTTTATTGCTTTCTACGTTGCAAAACATTTTTTTGGCTAGCACAATCCTATACTTATGCAGTGTAAAGCATTCATAGGGCTTGTAAATCTAAATAGAATTTTTAGTCTAAGTTTTGGTCTTGCTTTCCTTGGATGTTCTTCATGACAGCCAGTTTCATAATGGTGCTTCATGGGTTTTACAAATGCACTTGACAATACTGTCCTTGCAAGAACTATTCCAGAACGGCTGATCTTCATGTCATAAAATAGCAACTGACCATTTTATTGTTGTTACCTACAGTACTTACCAAGTTCCATATGTGTTATTTCATAGTTCTGAAATAACCAGTATTATTTTAGAATATGAATATGGGTTCGATTCCCAGCCAGGTTCGATTCCCGTCTCTGTGTGCATGGAATTTCCATGTTCTCCCCATGCTTGGTGGGTTTCCTTTGGGTACTCCGGTTTCCTCCCACAGATTCCTCCAAATGCCAGTAGTGTGTGAGTGAGTGAGTGTATGTGTGTGTGGCCTGCGATGGATTGGCACCCTGTCTAGGGTGTAACATGCACTTGTGCCCTAAGCCTCCTGGCATATGGTCCAGGCCCCCCGTGACCCTGAATACCGGATAAAGCGGTATTGATGATGAGTGAGTGAGTGATTCATGCTGAAATTCTAAGAGACATCTGATAGGCATCTGAAATGCAGGGTTATCAGTCTGTAAATAATTGTAAATATAAGAACCACAATTAATCATGTGACATTTATTTATGAAAAAAGAGACTTGTCTCTTCCAGTCTAAAGACAGAAAATGCTCTGACTGAAATATCATACTGATACAGGAATAACAAACAGCCTAGCTGCAAATAATAAGCATGTACTTTTCAACCAAGTCAACGAAGATGAAAAAATAATATTAAGCTTAAGTGAAGGTGAAACATTGCCTGTAATATCACGTCACATAGGCAATTATCTTACTATCTTTAACCTTTTTTAAATATTGTTTAAGGGTCTGTTTTGATGAAGTGGACAAGAAATTTCAGGCTGTTTGGTACACCTTAGACTACATTTCTGATCTGGTCTATGTGGCAGACATATTTGTCAAGATCCGTACTGGTGAGTATATTAAATTCAGTTTTTCGATTCAATGTTACTACCATTTAAATTTACATAGGTAATAATAACATACACCAATCAAAGCTTTAGGTTTTCTATCCTGAAAGTAACAGTTTAAGTTTAAGAGTAGGTGCATCTTTGTCGCAGCAAATTCATTATAAGCTAATATTGTCATGAGTCAGTGGTTATACGGGCTGATGTAGTTGTCGTGGGCTGAAGGGTAGGCTTAGACGCAGAGGTTCTGAACTTAGAGTGTTTTTATTGAAACAAAACATAAACTTTAAACAAAACTTGAACAAAGGAAGTTGGCTTTTTACTGGAGCATGGTACAAACAAAAGCCTTAATCAAATAATAACTTAAACAGACTAAGATACAAAACAGACAAGGGATTAAACATACTAGGAAATGGACTATTATCAACACATACTAAGGATTAAACAAACAAGGGACTAAACATACCTGACAGACTTGGCTTGGCCTACTAGCGGTTCAACACACTAGCTGCTAAGCTGGATGGTGGATAAACAGAATAGTTGCTAAACAGACTAGTAGCCAAAGATCCGAGGGACGAACAGACGAGGTACACAGCAGACTAGGTATGACACAGACTTAGAACTAATCAGGTTAGTGGCTAAACAGGTTAGGAACTAAACTAAGATCTAAACAGAAGACGAGACTAGACAGACTAGGAGACTCAACAGACTAAGAGCTAAGCCAGTTAGTAGTTCAATGGTTAGTAGATAAACCGACTATGAACTAATACTAGAGAAGAAACACACAAGAGGCTAATCACACATGAGGGTACACACACCAGATGTCAAACTTAACTAAATATCTCCGTAAACCAAATACCAACTAATATAAAACAAAACAAAATAAATGCCCACTTGACATAAACAATGCTCGACCCAGTTTCCCAGAACCAACAGCTATTTATAACAGATTTAATGAGCTACCTCGGTTCAGGTGAGCACTCTCATCACCTGACCAAGGTGCATTCTGGGAAACTGACTCTACAAACAAAACAAAACATATCTGGCATGCAGTGCCCTCTAGGGGTGAACCCTTACAAATATAGGTGTGTTTATGGAGAAAAAAGGCATGAAGATTTGAGCAAAAATAATTGAAATTGGAACACAACTATCTTGCCAGAGTTTGTCTCTTATTTCTCTTTCCCTTCTACCAAGCAAGAAAAAATTACCAGGTAATTTATGTTTTCCTCTCTTCTGTTGTCCACAGGGTTTTTGGAGCAGGGCAGCCTTGTGCGAGATATCTCACGGCTAAAGAAACGCTACCTGCGGTCCTCTCAGTTCTTCTGGGATCTGCTGTCGCAGCTCCCCACTGATCTGCTCTATTTGAATGATTTTGTCACATATCCTGTTGTGCGGATAAATCGGTTCCTGCGCTTACCTCGCCTCTCTGAGGCTTTGGACCGCATGGAGACACGTACTGCCTACCCAAACGTATTCCGCATAGCCAAATTAATGATCCTCATCTTTATCCTCATCCACTGGAATGCATGCTTCTATTTTGCCCTCTCACAAAATATTGGCTTTGGAAGTGATGATTGGGTCTACCCTAACACCACAAACAGCTTGTTAAATTCCACACGACATCAGTACTTTTACTCCTTCTGGTTTTCCACTTTGATTCTCACCACAGTAGGAGACACACCTGAACCAACGTGTGAGAAGGAGTTTCTCTTCATGATTGCTGACCTCTTGATTGCTGTGCTCGTGTTTGCCTCTGTGGTGGGAAATGTAAGCAGTGTAGTAATGAACCTGCGTAACAGGGACAACGTCTTCTTCCCCAACCATGAGTTGGTAAAGAGCTACTTACGAAGCCGACGAATCAACAAAGCATTACACAACCGTGTCAACACCTGGTACCAACATCTTCATATTTACAAGTGAGTCTTCTTTGCTGTTATGAAAAATCTATTAACCTGTGTATGTAACTTATTCAACTGTATACATACCATTTGGCGCAACAGAAAAGCTTTGGTAGACATTTAGCTTTGCTCTGAAATAGGAAGATCACCCGGGAGAATGAAATCCTCCAGCAGCTGCCAGTTACGTTGCAGACATCCATTGCTGTGAGCGTGCACTTACCCACTCTGTCCAAGGTTACCATCTTTCAGAACTGTGAGAGCAGCTTGCTGGAAGAGCTGGTGCTCAAGCTCACCCCACAGGTTAAACTTTATGGACCACTATAAAAAAGATCTGAGGGTAAAGTTAGTCTGTGTTGTAATGGTGTTTTTCATTCCATTCTGTAGTTTTACAATCCTGGAGAGTATGTGTGTAGAAAAGGTGATGTAGGGCGTGAGATGTACATCATTAAAGAAGGGAAGTTGGCTGTGGTGGCAGATGATGGGGTTACTCAGTATGCTGTACTTGGTGATGGCAACTTCTTTGGAGAGATCAGCATTCTTAACATAAAAGGTAGGAACATCTTTGTCCTTCATCTTTGTCTACACTAAAGCTGAAATTGTAAGTTAAATATTTTACAACATACACCAAAATATATCTAATAAAATGAGTCATACATTTACAGTACCTTGTATACCATAAAACAACACAAAAATAAATGGCACATAGGTAGAATGTAGAAGATTAAAATAAAAAAAAGTCATTTCTAAGAGATTCTACCGAACTGCAGCACTTGAAAATAACCAACCAGAATGAAAATTACCAATAATGTTTTTGTAGGCAAATGAGACCAAAATCTCCTTTTTGGTTAGGCATACAGTAATATTAGCATGTTTGGCTTTTGGCAATGATAAGTGACATCATAAATCATGCTAAATATCAAGATATTTCATATAAAACTGCTGCCTCTGTCTGCATTACACATCTAGATTCATTTGCTATAGCTCCCTCAGATTTGAAACAGACCACTAGTCAACAGCAATGGTTTTCTTGCCGCAGATTCTCACTCAGATTGACTGGATCATTCTAACATATTCTAACAGCGTCTTGGTTGTGCAAAACTCTGCTGTAGTCGCAGACCAGAAAAGATTTTTTTTTCTGCAGTTGTCAAGGATTTGACTCCAGCCATAAAATCTGACCAGTTTTCCATTCATTGTTGATGAAAACAACATGACCTTCCACCACAATGATTCACTTTGAAGGCAGGGTTCTCAGGGTGAAGAACAGTGCTGAGTTTCTGTTAAAAAGTAGGTCAATAATGTTGTTCTGGTCTTGTGATTATGTAACATTTTTTTTTTTTTTACAGTTTTATGTAAAATTATGGGTTTTGTGAGAAAATTTTATGATATAAGATCCCAGTTAAGTCCATTTCAAGGTATAGAGCTTCTAGTGGTGAAACAGTAGGTGGCACCAGAGCTGCTGTATGCTGAACTGTGGAATTCAACAGGAAGAAAAGTTTGATACAGTTTCTGCTACAATAGTAAATACTTACCCAAGGTGATAAATCATCTAAACAACGTTTACCAAGTTTTATACTTAAACTATCAGGGAGTGCTTAACGCTGCACTCCAAAGGATTCATTATCTCACTTTAGTTTGACCTCTCTAAGGTAAGACAAACATCTAACAACAGATAAATGCTAGAGGTTATTTGTCGTCATCAGTCACTTATCGTCTATGCCACATTATCCTGTATTCTGAGTCGCATGTGACAATGGTGTAGCTGCACAAGTTCTACATGTTGTAACAATACAATATGTGGAAAAGGTCACAAGGGAAACTACTTGTGCAAGGCACTGTTAATAATACATTTTATCAAGTAAAAATAACAATAAATCCTATGACATTACTCTATTTTACCTCATCTAGGCAACAAATCTGGAAACCGACGCACAGCAAACATCCGCAGCATCGGTTACTCTGATCTTTTCAGCCTATCTAAGGAGGACCTAACAGAAACTCTGTCCGAGTTCCCAGCTGCCAAGCACCTTTTGGAGGAAAAGGGGCGCCAGATCCTCACCAAGATGGGAATGCTAGAGATTCCAGATGAAGGGGCGGCGGAAAAAGAGAAGATGGAAGACAAAGTGGTGCGCATCGAGTCTAGCCTGGAGACACTACAGACCAAGTTAGCAAGGTTGATGGTCGAATTGGAGTCTAGCGTCCGCAAGATGATGAGTCGCGTGGAGCAACTGGAACTGCAGACCGATGGCTGGGAAGGCATTGTGGCCGAGGGGGCTAGAAGCCCTGATGATGATGCTGAGAGAGCGAGGGTGATTGGAGATGGGAAGGGAGGACATGAGGAGGAACCACAAGAAGAGAGGGGTGAGGGGGATGGAGGGGAGGAAGATAAAGAGGAGAAGAAAGAGGTCAAACAGAAGGAAAAGATAGTGATATAGTGAGGAGAACACAAAGCAGATGGTGCGTCAAGACAGGTACAGTACGGTGAGACACTGCATACTGCAAATATATATCAGTTATTTACAGGCTCTTTTACCAGATTACACCAAATCAATAGATTAGAAAAAGGAACGTTCTAATAACAAGTGTTTTGACAGACATACTGTCTGTTAAAATTCAAGGCAGTTTTACTAATTTAGTACCGCTCATGCCAAACTGTACTACAGCGGTTTATAATGCTTTATACAGACACCTCTCTTGAACACATGGTGGCAGCAGTTGAGCAGGACTGCACAGGCACTGAAATGCAATGTGTGTGCAAAAATGAGCCCACACAGTCACTATGTGTAATTGGACTATGTAGCAGGTTAGATTAATATACTGTAACTTAAACACATTATTCAGTGAATTAATATCTTAAATTACAGTGGATTTTTATGATTCTCTTAAAGCCCTATTCTCAGTCTTGCCTTAAAGGTCCAGTAGTTCAACACAATAGGGAGGATGCTTTAACACCGTAAAACAAAGTTTTTGCAGAGTGTCGACGGTGTGGGCAGCAGTGTATGGATGGATTTCCGTGTGTATGGTGATATCACTGACTTGTCACATCATTTTGAAAGGTCCAGTGTAACTATGATTTAGCTTTTTGCGCCTGCCACTGTCAAGTTCTTGGTGGAGGTGTCATACTCCTGGTATGTGGGGGTATTTCCATGCTGTTAGTTAATGAATATTGGGTCATCAGGGCAGTTTGTTTGAGATGTTGATGTTCCCATACTTATTTACTCCACTCTGCCAAATCAGTGGGGCTGGAGTTCTACTGGAACAATGATGGCTAGAAACCTAAGACACATTTAGTGTCAAATTGAGTTTCGAGAATACCCCATCCAGGGTAGAGACTGTTTTATTCTTCCTTATTTTTTGCATGATATGTTCTCATAAGTTTCTAATATGTTTTAATAAGTTTCTAATAATGTTCTAATATGTTTTGTAGGTCACAATGTAGATCACAAAAATACAGTAATCACAATGTTTTTGAAGACAGATCTACCTGATTCTGTGCATTATGACATGAAATGCTGGATATGAAGGTTAACAAATAAACAAACAAAAAAAAGGTTGGAAGCGACCATGACATGAAGAGACCAAGGCTGAGTGAGAGAAGGGGTTTCCTTCTGTCCACTGACTTATACAAATTACCCTGCCTTAGCAGGGTAACCTGTAAAATTTATCTCCCATAGATTTCACTTTGAGTGTCAAAAATACAGAACAAATAGCATCACATTATAGGTTCAATACGGAACAGGACTTTTAGTTTCCAAATACGGGATAATTTCGTATTTTTTACAGGATGGTTGGCAACCCTATTCCAGAACACCAGTGCCCATCTGAGAGCTTTTTTCCTAGGCATTGGAAAGACGTGTGCAATCTTGGATTGTTTATTAACTCCCCTAGACATGTAAAATACAGGGAACACTGGAGAATGAATTTTTTGCTCTCTGTGGGTTCTCCAGAGTATTTATCTGGGTGGGTGATGAGTGTGGTAGGAAATTGGGGTTGTGGTTTTGACCAAGGTGAAGGAACTTCTGACTGTTGCTGAGCGACTTGGACCTGGGTGAAAGATTGTGTTTATGTGGTAAGTTTGTTGGCAAGCTTGTCTGAACTACAGCAACTTGGTTGGTGCGACAGATTCTCCAAAGCTTTGAGCAACTGAGCTGCTTCTCCGGTGTCCATGATTTTTTTGGCAAAAAACAAAGAACAGGTATGCAAGGAGTAAACATGAAACAAACAATAGTCAAACAAGTGCAACAGCATGAAGATAAGAGTCAAAAATAATTACCAGACATAATAATATACAATCACATTTACAGGATTAATAAACATCCGGCTCCTAACAAGGAGTCTTTGACAATCTTTAAACGACGACTCTGTTTCTTCAATACTGTTTCTTTACTTCTTCAATTTTTGATTAGTCCAATACCTGCCACACACACACATACACGAAAACAACTGTGTTTGACTGATGGCACTTAGTTAGTAACCTATTAACCCAGCGTAAGTATCTAACCGGTGACAGAAACCTCAAAGCACTTTTTGTAAGTCGCTCTGGATAAGAGCGTCCGCCAAATGCCTAAATGTGAATGTAAATGTAAGGCTTCCCCAAAGTCCGAAAATTGACAGCAGCTCATTGGTGCCATCTGAGCCAGAGAAAAAGAAGGAGACCTTCTGTGTTCAACCCATTCTCCCTGAGCGTGGCAGGGATATTTTCATACTCTCGATCCTGCACCGCTGCTAACATTGCTTCATCATTCAATGCCTATAAGAATGTCATTCCATCTTCCTTTCCTGCTGCTGACTTTGCTACATCATCTGAGGATATCGCTTCATCTTCCGGCTTCGCCACTTATGCCACCATGTCATCTGAAGCCTCTGAGAACATTGCTCCATGTCCCGCTCTGCCCCTGACGTCTCTGGGTCATCTGACAAACAATGCTCTGCCTTCCTGTCCAAGCGCTGATGTTGCTGTGTCATCGTCCACCTCTGAGATCGTTTAGCTTTGTCTCACTTTTGTTGTTTAGCCTAGTCCTGTGCAGTTAGTGTAGTTCCTATTCCTGATTTTGTTATATGTCACTTCATGGAAGGATGACTGCTGTCTTCAACCCTGACTCTTTTTGAATAAGCTCTAGAACAAAATACAAAAACAAGGACCATATGCTGTACATGGACTATGGATACAAAGCAAATACACACATTATAACACACAAACGCTATAACAAGCTACAACAGCAACAAAAATTATACAATGAAATCTAAGTAATGTTGCAAATCAGGGTGAAACAAGACACAGGTAAGAGAGATTGCAGTGTGCTGGGGCTGTTGGATAGTGTAGTTCATCACCTCTTTCATACTACCATGGCAACTGCATGATTAGTCCCAGTTGTAATTATCACATTAATCACTTTAAAGTTGGTTTAATTTAACAACAAGGCTTTTAGGAGACTCTAAATCCTGGGTAGTTTTTATATGAATGGTTTGTAAGTTATGACAGATTGGTTGCAGAGCTAATGTTCATTTAAAGTTCAGAAATCACCAATGAAGACTACAGCCTTCATAGAGCTCTCGTAACAGCTCAGCTTCAGTCGTTCAGAGGAAGGTATTTTTTATATTTTTCAGCATTGTACTACAATTCAATTTTTGACTGGTAGTGTAAATCTTAGACCTGTCTTCTGCATTTCAGATGCAGGTCCTCAAACCCTTAATATCTTGTTCTCAGCTTGAGAATTAATCTCATAATTAAATGAAAATAAGATTTATACAGTATGCTTAATGTAAATTCATGGAAGTGTTCTGCAAAAAATATATATAATCTAATTGCACTATTCCCTATAATAAGGTAAAGATATTATTTATATACTTATATCTATACTTATCGTGGCTTTACCCCTTAAACTCACAGCTTTCATCAATTGGGCCAGTCTTACATCCCCTACTGTTGTACTGCAAGGGCACAGCTTTCCTATTACAGTATACTGTATAATATGTTTCAAAATATGTATTTGTGTAATAACTGGAAACATAGCAAACTTGTTCCTCCCTGACAATGTGGGATCTTGTTTATTTAAAATATTTCAGTGTTTTTGTTTGAATTTAAATTATTTAAATTTAGCAATATATCACCTATTATTAAATCTAATAATTAAATGAAGAAATCAACATGTCATTACATATTTTAAATCATTTTCAGCTGGTAAAGGTACTTTTGTCCCAAGATCCAATTGCCTTCACTAGAACTAAGGGGTCGAACCCAAAACTGTGACGATATCCCCATGCAAGCAAGCCCAGTGAAGATGTGATTAGGTGTGATAAGGTTGATTGTAAATGTACTTGAGTGTCCTGCACAGGGCCTTGACCTCAACCACACTTTGGCTCTTCTGGCCAAATCCCCGCAGACCTCATGGAAAGCCCTCCCAGATTTTGTCTCTGCCAAAGGTAGACAACAAATAACCCATATTTTATACTTAAAAGAATAGTGCTGAATTAATTATTGACATCTCTTTTGTGTAACTCTCAGAAGTGTAATTTTTCATACATTGAATGAGGTTGGTCTCAAGGCATTAACTTCAGTGGTCCAAAGGGACGCGGCTGTCTCCTGGCATTATTTGAATAATTGACACTGTCCTCCAGTCAGAATTGGTCACGGATTACCTCCATTTACTGTGCTTAATTGGACAGCGGGTTCACGCGGCTTGTCATGGCAGCTTGGCCATAGTGAGGGGAGCAGATGGCGAATAAATAGCCATGGGGTTAACACTGAGTCCCATTTTTACGGCTCCCTTTGGGCATTTTAGCTGAAATGTAAGTGTGATTATGTAGATTATATATGAAATGTTGGTGTGTGTGGTATAATATAACAATTCTGCATTACCTTTAAGATGATACTTTACTCTTATCTAACTCTAATTTAAAATAGGGTTCACTTTTTCGTGTACTTTATTTTCACCTACTGTATGAGCCCCTCCGTTGTTGTTTTTTAAATCTTTACTGGAAATCTTTATATGGAAAACCCAGTAAGTTCCTCCCGAAACTTCTCTCATTATGGCAGCACTGGTGATGGATGAATCAAATATCATTGAAAACTGGCAAAGGAATCATCTCAGTCTAAATATTCTGTTGTGATTGTAAGTTAAACTGAGATTCGAGAGCAAATGGGGCAGGTGTGGGATTTCTTCAATATGAACATCCCATCACATATTACAACAATCTGTTAAAAAAAGAAACCCCATCTGTTCTGAATTATGTGTTTATAAGCGATATTATTGTGCATATTGCAATCCTGCTGTTGTTCTCTTTATGTATGGGTTAGACTGAACACTGACCATGTCACACTTGGAGACTGATGCAATGAAAGCATAAACATCAAGGCAGATGAGTGCTGCCATTAAAATATATCAGCATGATGAGAATCACTCGGTAAAGGCACAGGCAGCTTTCCACAGGGGAAAAAAAAAAAACTTTTAATGTGTGGAAAAAGTTATCATATTAGTTTTTTATGAAAGCAGTTATTGCCCTTGTACATGACAGGAACAAGATTTATTCTGACAGACTTTAGATGAAGTGGCATGGCAGTGTTCCTAAGGTATTTCTGCTTGCCATGTCTTTGCTCCCAACTGAATATGCAGAGAGCTGGCTCAGGTGGTCGGCGTGGAGCCTCAGATTGTCAATTTAAAGAAGAATGTCTCAGAAATGGCAAGAGGAATGCGACGGAAATAGGATCGGGTAAGGATTCCAAACGAGCTCTGCCTAGAGCCGCTGCTCTGTATAATGCTGCCCGTTCTTGTATCAAACTAATAAATTACAGTCCATCCCTTCCATAGCAGCAGCGTAAGAGAGACTATCTCTGAGAGAAAGAGACAATGTGATTTAGATCACAGATGTGACCCTAGGTTACCTAGCAACAGGTCAAAATCAGAAAAAAAACATAGAGATAGAGAGATAGGGTTGACCTCTCTATCTACATGCATTGTTATTGGTCATGGACTATGAACAACTGAAAATATTCACTGTGTTATATTATACAGTTCAAGCACTTCATCTATTCAGAATGGCAAAAGCCTAAATATAAGGATGTCAGTGGAGAAGGAACTCTGTGTATATTTTCTAGCCTTGATTATATACAGTTTTTTCATGTTTATTATGTAGAATAATAGCAAACATTGAAAATTTGAATAGTATAACCATATTAACTTCAGCTAGCTTTTTGCAATATATGCCAAAGTAACTGTCTTTATCATAACATTGTCCTATATATATGTGCAAATGTATTCCCTGTTACAACTTTACAACTTGCATCACTGAAATATATTTTTAAATATTCATAAGAATATTAATTTCAATTAATTAATTGAAAAGATTGATTGTGACATCTACTGTTAAAAAAAACTATTCAGCTCTAGTAATCTTTTCTATAAGATTTTTAAGGCAGATTTCTTTAAAGACAAGACCATGCTCATTCTAGATCTTTGCTTAAAATAGATAGCACTCTATGAATCTGGCCTGCAAACAGACCAATTCTTGCTGATTTCATGGTGTGCTCAGTTTTATTATAATACTGAAAGTTCCACCTGCGTCCTAGCGGAGCTTCCAGCCTGAGACAAGCCAGGTTTTTGCCAGAATTGTCCTAATACACACTCAATGCCCACTTTATTAGATGCATTTTTAGAGGACTGGGTAGACCTTGATCTCAACTGAAGCCGAAACTCTTCACGAAAAAATAGCCAGTTTCAGGCTTGAAGATGTAATGAAGTTAAGCACGGCGTTCTAGCGACTCTAGAACATTTCAGACATTTGATCAAATAAGGCACACTTTTTGTATGTTCCTGAAGTCACGATAAGCCAGCATGATTAAGCCTATTTCTTTTATGTCGCTCATAAAGACATTTACATATACAGATTAATTGTGACCCTGACCACAATAAAGAGGTTACTTGTGTGAATTTTTCAATACAGCTAACTAAAAATGACAACTTTCACATTACTTTTACTTTATATATTGTATATTTCATTGTTCAACTTTTTTCATAAATTGCTCTAGAGTGCTTGTTTTCGGCAGAAAACCTATCAACCGTCTATTTTATTTAATACACGTTAAAGCATAATGAATAGATCAGTATTTGTGCAAATAATTTTGCACAGGTTTCTTCTTCATCCTTATCAGGAAAGCAAATGCACCAAGTAGTCCAGTATGTCATATACTTCTCTAGATTTTTTTTTTCTTTTAAAACAAAATGTAATCAAACAGCTTACTGAGCCAGGAGTTTATCATATGAATATATGAGACTGAGTGATGCTCATGCACATGCGCTGCAGAGCTGTTTTGCAATGGACAAACATGCAGCCATATTCTCAAGAGGGATGTTTCTTGCCCCGACATGCTTTAGTGCAACTCTTTCCCTCCTCTTTCTCGCTCTTCCCTCATGTTCTCTACCTTAAGTGGCTCACACCAGGTTTCACTTTATATTATGTGATCGGCTAATTTACACTCCACCACTCTCCCTTGGTGTTTTCCTAAGCATTGTCACCGTGGTGACCTGGCATTGTCAAGGCCTCAGAGGCCACAAGAAAACAAATGACTGGCAGGCACACACACACACACACACACACACACACACACACACTTGAACACATACAGTACACATGTCATATTGTAGCATATGTTTTGAAGGTGTATCCTACAGGACCATTAATAAGCAAAAGGATTTTTGGAATTAGAGCTGTCGGAGCCTACAGAGTGCACTTTCTCTGAAATGGGTAATTTTAAAACTCATTGAGTCAAGGACTTGCTTCATCCATTCCTTGATAACTCATCTAGATGATATACACAATGCTGCATCTAATCAAAGCTCACACTCACATAGTGAGAGACAGAATGGGGAGGAAGAGAGTGAGAGAGACTAATTTAAAGAAAGAATCCATCATGGGGTCCGTCACTTTTCATTAGGGAGTGGTTAGTGGTCTGGGAGTGGCTTGGGGGGAGGAAATTCTGTTGTTTTGTTGGAAGACTAGCACCAAGAATTAGAGACAGAGAGAAAGAGAGAGCAACTGCTCGGATGGAAGCTTTGTTACAATGACAGACCTCCTCAGGTCAAACACTCGTTCCTCATACCCATGTGTCTATTTCACTCATATCACACATACACACACACAGCTGACATATGTGATGAAAATGATATATTGCCCGTATTACAATAAGACAGCAGTACTGATAGAGTAGAACTCATGGTCACCATATACCAAAAAACCCAATGTCCAGGTAAAATGAACTAATTCTTATAGTAACGTAGGTATAAGCACATGTTCACAGGAGTCTGGCAGCACAGTTACATTTTACTTTACATAAAAAAAGAATATCAGCAATACAGAGATTGTAAATGAGAAATAAAACAAAGGGGGAAAAAATCAAGATAAAACATCAGTGTTAATATGTAACAAAATGTATAGTTTTGAAACATTGGTCAATGTAAAGTTCAAGGTCAAGAAAAGTGTTGAAAAAACAATACTTTACACTGAAAATCACGTCAGTGAATTTACCTTTGCCTTTGGTATGAAGCCCATCATGAAATAAAAACATGCATACTTGTCAACATTTGGCTTCAAAAACTGACTTCTTGCTTTGTTGGTTTTAGATGTTATCAGTCTTACTGCTACACAATGTGACAAAATATTTAATGGCAATTTAAAAGTGAACACTTTGATTTCATTTTGATAAGCTCAGATTGAAAAGTTCTACCCTTCAACGAAGTGCAGTAACAGCAGAACCCCCTCTGAACCCCTTGAAAGCCTAATATACTGTGACCCTAACCTTTACAGAGCCATGTTTTTTACTTGCCATGGATTTTTAAGGGCCCTCTGGGTAATGAAAACACTACGCAAGCACAGCGTCAATGCAGATATCAGCATTTATTAAACTGACTATTTAACTAATCTTAAAATATATTACAAATATGGAACAGAACCAGAAATGGGAGAATATAAATAGTGGGAACTACAATGATGAGGATAAAGACAGTAATGATAAGTAATGCAAGATACAATACTGTACTATTAAATGCAAGATATCTTAAATAATGATACTAATCAGGAAAGAACTGTATATACCTGTGGACCTGAAGCATGAGACTGTGAGCAGCCAAAGTCCCAAAAACACAAAGTCCAGTAATACGGATACTACAACACAGGTGACAACAATAAACCTGTGAACCCTAAAAAGCTTATATAATGATATTAATCAGAAACCTAAACTAAAGATACCTATGGAAGTGAAGCATGAGGGAGGTACCATGTCAACTTAAAAGATTCAGACCACAAAATCCAAACCACATACTGTAAAGGTCAACAGTGGTTGAATGTCGCTAGGGGCAACCTCTGACACCCTGTCACTCAGGGGCTCTTGGAATTGTCCATACTTACCGCTATACCCTCCCTTATAAAAGGACTGGTGCAATACACCAACAATTTATGAGATTCCGTGCAAACCATATTACATTTGAAAAGCATATTTTGTAGTTCTACATATGGTACCTACCTATGACTATTTATTTTTAATTTCATAAGGCCAGTTCACTCCTGTGATATTTGAGTTAAACTTCTGTAATCATCTTTAGCTCTTTATAAAGGTTTTCTAAAAATATATTTGAAAAAATATTTGTATTTTATTTTATCAACAAAAATTATATCTGGTCTCATAACTTTTCTTAGTAATTTACAATGAAAGAAAAAAACTTTCTGACAGTTTACTCTTATTTCCCTCTTACTACACATTTATAATTGTCTGTGCATCTACAGTATAATTGTCAGTATAGATATTGAAATCTGTATCTTGCATGAATCATTAGGTTGGTTATGTTCACTATTAACATTTCTCAATTCTAAATCCATCATCCATTTAAACATGCCACATTTAAGACAAAAGTATGTATCCTTATAATTTAGAAGATGGTTTAAGGAACATATTTTGAGAAGGTTTGAAAACAGTGTTTACTTCAAAAAAAATTATTTTATCTTTCAGACCATGGTGGCATTGGAAAATGGCTTTTAACCTGCGGTCAGTCTTATTTTTATTAATAAACCCTCGGTTCAGGAGCCTCCTAAAGCACGGAGAAAGCCACATTCAGGAAGCAGCAGAGGAGGAGAGAATAACAAAAGACCAGAATGCTTGTTAGAGAAAAACAGATGGCCTTTAAACTCACTGCAGACCCCAAGGGAAAGTGTATAGAATCACTATTTACACTTCAGATGTGTGTGGGGGGGGAGGGGGGTACTTGTTGGTGGGTAAAAAGTGAGTGAGAAGTGTTTGGGGGTAATTTTTTTTTTTTATCAATGTGCATCTGTATACACACATTTTTCATGAACGTGCATCAGTCACACACATTTACAGACACACATCACTGAGTAATGAGATATCCAATCTGACATGTGGCATTATTTCTATCGTGTTTTCTTTGCCTCGGTTATTTACACTTCAAAGATTGGTTATAGCCAGTATGACCACTGAAGGGTAATCTATTCACACCGTCCCTGCATCACAAAACACACACACATGTGGAAAAAGAGAGATGTACAATGTGACCATGCTCAATTTAACATAGATTGTAAGTAATTTTTTTTATTTAACTGTTCAAAATTATTCCCCTAACACACACACACACACACACATTTCTCAAGGGGTCTCTCACAGGTGCAACATTGGCCCTGGCACACAACCTTACACTGGCTTCATCATCACTATGACAGACACACACACGCACGCCCCCTCGGCTCAGCTGATCTCCACCTGAGCCCACTACAGCAGTGAAAAGAGAGGAAGGAAGACAGGGGCTCTGACCTAAACTCACTCACCACAGTGCCTTATTCTCCCCATTTCCTGCTTTGTTGTTTTGCATGTCTGCTCATCATGGATATGGTATGCATTAAGCCTTACAATACAATAGCATGAATTTCAAGAAGGACAACATTAAAACCATTCTGGATCAGATGTCAAAAAAGAAAAAAAAAAAACAGGATTCAATCAAACCCTTTATTAAATGGACGAATTAGATTTGGAGAAGATTTCTTTAGAACTTGTAATGTGAATGTACAGTATAGAGACACGCATTTGTATTGTTTATTAGAATTGATTTTGTTCAAATTATATTTTAAAGGGATTACTCATTTACTTTGGCTAATCAAAGTACTGATCTATTTAATGATCAAATTATTATTATTAATATTATTATTATTTATAATAATAATAATAATAATAATGATAATAATGATGATGATGATGATGATGATTATTATTATTATATTGTTATTATGCCATTTTGAAAACAGAAATTTTACTGTCACATTTGGGAGAATTACATTCTTTTCTGATGTTTTTACTGGCAACAGTAAGAATAATGTTAACTTAGCAGTATATTTTTCTCAAACATGTGTGTGTGCAGTGTGTATGCGCATTAGGGCCCGGTGTGTCCGGAAGGACTGAGCTCAGGTGTGTGGTGCTGATGAGCTTCAGCTGGCCAGTAATGGGTGCTGTCCAGTTCAGAGGTCACACTCGTCCAGCTGCGGCTGGAGGAGCCTCGTGTTCCCCTTCTGTTCCTTTACACTGACAGTAAGAGATACACTTCTCCATCAGTTCTTTAATGATGTAGCCAGGCCATGTGTGAGTCCGCTGTTAGAAATCTTTAAATGGTAAGATGAAGAATTAGTTGTATAGCTATATGCAAGCTAAATACAAAAGTGTATAAAGATTAGAGGAACATTTTCCAAAAAATAAAAATTGTGCCAGCTGAAAAGGCTAATACATGAAATATTCATGTTAAATCTGGACTCTGAGAAAGGCTGCATACGCACCATGTTGTTTGGCCCATATGTTTCACATGTGTGTGTGTGTGTGTGTGTGTGTGTGTGTGTGTGTGTGTGTGTGTGTGTGTGTGTGTGTGTGTGGTGTGTGTGTGTGTGTGTGTGTGTGTGTGTGTGTGCGTGTGTGTGTGTGTGTGTGTGTGTGTGTGTGTGTGTGTGTGCGTGTGTGTGTGTGTGTGTATTTATGTTTGTTAAAAGGCCATGTGTCATGGTATAGCATGGCAGGAGATATTTTGTATTGATTTAGTACTTAAGCTGTATTAAGCTGTGAAAGGGATTTCCATCAATCAATCTGTCACAACCCAAATCGATAGCCATGATTCAAGCAGGCCCCCTTTCAACCAGGAACTACATTAAATCCCTCCTCACACACGCACACATGCACAAATGGTTGTCATGTTAGTGCTAGTCAAAATCGAGCAAGCTGTCCTGTAACCTGTAACAGCACACAGAGAGGATAGCTAGAGCTCAATCTGTCTCAATCAGTGTACAAATGAAGGATGTAGGGGATCTGAAAGCGGGTTGAGACATTATTGAAGTACAGTGGTTGTCAAAAGTATTAAAACACAAGTGAAATTCAGTCTTGTAATTGCATTCTCAATTTTTTTTTTTTTTTTAGAATGACAATCAAGATAATAATATTGTGTGCAGTGAAATCGCTATACAACAATCAATATTCTCAGCAATCAATATTAGTATGAAGACATTTTTGTCTGAATCCAGCTAGGCGGACGTCTGCAGTACGCTGTTGTCACTTGTTCATTCCAAGCCTGCTTGAACGCTCCCTGAAGATTAAGTTGATTAGACAGTTTCTTGACTGCTATTGCATTCTTCAACATTGTTCAACAGTTTTCTATTGAGTTACGTTCTGGAGATGGAGACCCAGGGCATTTAGTTCCAAACAAGCAATTTGATTGGATGGGAGCCATTCAGTTAATGCTGATCTAGAGTATAACAGCACTGGGACGTTTAACTTTATGTATCACCCTGCCGCGTCACAGGTGTTCTAATACTGTAACTGGGCAGTGTGGGGAACAATGGAATCTACACCCTAATAGACCACTAGCTTTGCATTGTACACTTTTTGGAATTCAACCCCAGAACAGTAAGTTAGCTGAGCCAGGAAGTTAACGCAGGATAAGTGGAGATATAAAGAGAAACTTACATGATTTACAGGACTATTTACCATCAACATGGTTTATTCTCCTTACCATTGGCTACATAGTACTAGTTAAGTATGTAAAAATAGTACTAGAAAGAATTTAAAACTACTTTCACCCTGTTGATACTAACTTTTGGTTACTAACTGTCCGTTGCCAGTTCCTCCAGTTGCAGTTAATTCCTCCAGTTGAGGGATCATAATAATTGGTTAATAAACAAACAAACAAATCATAATCTATAGGTAATAAATGGTGTTTGTAGAACAGTTGAACAAAAGCAACAGCTTGTGCTGTTATGCTGTACAGTATGGCAGTATGATATCTTCAGAAACTCAGGCTGAACCATCATGCCTATAACTGCATCACAGCCATGCTGATATTCATTACAATGGCACTCCTTCACATATGATTGCTTAATCAGTTTCCAATGTCATCTTCCTATGGCTAGGTGTGCAAAAAAAAAAGAAGGAATCTATTGGGCATATTGGGAAATTAAGGCTTAAACTATTCTTTTTGGAAATGACACTGGAACAGATAATATATTATTGATCCATTAGTGTGTTTTTTTTTTCTCAGTAAGACATCTACTCTGAAACATTTTAGAGTGATTTTGTATGCACTCTTATTGGAGGGGGCAGCTTTATGTTTCACTTCTCACAAAAATCCTCAGTTGCAGGGTGAGATATCCTGCTTACATTCATCTCTCCTTCTGCACATAAATCTTCCTATCCTTCCAACACTATTAGCCAGCTGTCCCACAACAGAGAGAGAGATTAATTCTGTCAGTAAAATCTTTGCCCCTTACCCCCTTTCCCATACTGTTACCCAGTGAGCAGCATAGGGGGTGGGGGTAGATATCTCAGGACACCATATGCTCCTTTCTCACATCCGATTCCTACATAATGTGTGTGTGTGTGTGTGTGTGTGTGTGTGTGTGTGTGTGTGTGTGTGTGTGTGTGTGTGTGTGTGTGTGTGTGTGTGTGTGTGTGTGTGTGTGTGTGTGTGTGTATGTCATCATGTGGAGGGAATGTGTGCTAACGTGTGGCATCTGCATCTGGGAAAAATGTTTTTATGAAGAAAAGGCATTTTTAGGGGTGAGTATTGCTGGCACAAACACTAGACAAATACACTACTGTATGTCAACATACTTCATTAATATTAATAGTCTGGTGTTTGGGGTTTTTTTTTAAAAAATTTTTTATTAACTTCTATGTATATTTATGAAACTTCAATGTCGTAAACATTAACTGACAACTGCTGTGTAAAAAAAAAAAATTGCATATACCATAAATAGGTCTGTATATTTTTTGTTTCTATTTTACTTGTCACTTCAATAAACTGGGTTTAATCCAAAGTTTGCTAACTTAAAATGTAAGGAACGTATAAATATGTCAACTTGAATCGACTGTGGAAGATTGGAAGATTGTGGCTAAATGTGCAACGGCTCTAATAATTAGCCAAAAATTATTAGCCAAAATAATATCGAACATTGGTAAATAATGCATCTAATATTTAAATAGCTCATGAAATAAATCTGCATTGATAGGGTCTGTGGAATTACAGTTAAAAAGTTCTCAAAAAGTTTGAGAACCACTAATGTAGAGGAGTGGCAATAAAAAAAAACATTAAAAAAGAATATCTTCTTAGGACAATGATTAGTTTTGGAGTGCTTTATTATTTTTACTATTATTTCGTTAATTATCTCCTCATTGGGGGGGGGGGGGATGGGGCTGGAGCCTCTCTCAGGGAACATGGTGTACAAGGCAGATACACTCCAGATGGGGATAACGACTCATTGAGCACATGAGCACAAGCCCATGCACACACATTCAAACATGCAGTCAAACACTACAGGCAATTTGAAAATGCCTTTTAACCTTCAATGCATGTCTTTGGACTGTTGGAGGAAGCCTGAGTAGCTTGAGGAAACCCACCAAGCACAGTGAGATTTGAACCTTCAACCCTAAATGTGTGGTGGAAGAGTGCTAGCCCCATAAGCCAATGTGCAAACTATTTATTATTATTAAAATTGTACAGAAGTGCAGGTGCAGATGACTATGACCTGAGCTCAGGTGATGGTGAATGATGCAGGAGGCTCCTGTAGTTCAGGTGTGCTTCCACATAATTAGTGCCAAAGGAAGCAGAGGTACTGAAATAGACTCTGAGGTGGAACATTCAAGAACTTTCATGAGCAGTTCTTCGAATTATTATTATCTTTTTTCTTTTTTCTTTTTGCATATCCTCAGAGGATATATCAGAACCAATAATAACTGAATCCATGCGCACTGTGGTTGGGTGGGGGTGAGAAAGGGGCGGGGCATGAGACTCTCTCTCTCTCTCTCTCTGTGTGAATGCACCAAATGTATTCCATCCCTGCTGTCTGGTCTCACTTTATTTTCTTCTCCCAAACTGTCAACACCAAGTCTGGCACGCGTCGAATGTGTCTGTGTGTGTCTGTGTGTGTGTGCGTGTGTGTGTGTGCTTCCCCTAAACCAGCGTCTCGCGCATCCCTTCAGCATCCTGTAGAAAGAAAACACAGCGTGTGGAGTTAAGAAGAATCAAAGCTCACTTACATCTTTCAGTTTTTTGCTCAAAAGGGACAATCATCTGAAAAGCATCATTTCTCAGCATGCTTTAGAAGCGTCAGGAGCTTCCAAACGAGTGACTCTTATCTATAAATATACGGAACAAACTTTGCATGGGAAAGACTTGCTCAGAAATACGTGCCTGGTTTTACTCTAATCGCATGGAAATGCATGGATGTTATATGGGATACTAAGGAATGGATGGGATGCTGAAGAAGGTACAAATTCTCTGACAACACCCTGATCACCCAGCTGCTCTCTCCTACTCCAGGCCCATTCAGCATCACATCTCAGCTACTGGAGGCACAAGGTGAGCAAATTAGTTATATCTATTTGTCAAGTTTTTGAATCCTTTTTTTTTTTTTTTTTATGAAAAAATTGTCATACTTCATTAGCTGGATTGTGCATTATCCCGCCTTGTTTTAGGAAATGCCACTTGATTTTAACGAGACTGACTCACATTCAAACATGTGAGACATCATACAAATCTCACTCACAGAAAGTTAAACACCTACATTTGTCATTTGCGCTTTTGTCAAACATTATTTGTGTCATCCCGTGTACAATCCAGTACCACACACTCCCGCTCTCAGGAGTGTTCTACATCCAGCTGCACATCACAGCAGTGTGGTACAGTAGGTAGGCAGGCTGTGTGGGTGCCGGATGTTGCGCCAAATGGCCAACTGTGCGCTGATTGATTTACGTCCGTAGTTACTGTTGCTAATAGGAATGCCAAGAGAATATAACTCCTAACGGCAAGGTGTGCTTAATAAATGATCAGAAAGATCAAAATATTACTGAATAAAAATCATGGAAATAAAATCGCATTTTTTGAGTTTGCCTAGTAGTTATATATAGGCTGAAGTAACACAAGATCTACAATCTATAATAAGTACAATAAAATCAATTTAAATAAGATTTAAAAAACAAGGCAGCACCTGCACATCTGTGACTCGAAAATGTTACGTCCAGCTTGCATTCATTCATTCATTCATTCATTCATTCAGTTTCCTTGTTTCCATTTCTCGCTTTATAATCAACTACTGTTAAATTTCCGTCCTTTTTGTTCACCTAACCATTTACTTATAAGGCATTTAGAGAGTCTTTCTTTCTTTCTTCTCAATGTATTAACATATATATTTTATTTTAGATTTTAAATATCTTTCTTTCTTAATGTTAACCTTTCATTTTAAATGTCTTTCCTTCATTCTATCTTAAATAGCTACTTTTGTTCATGATTAAACTTCCAGTATTGAGCTTTTAAGTGTTATTGTTGTTTTGAACCCATCCTCGCAGGTGTAATTTTGCCCTGCGCTTGATGAAGATGATGCTGAGTCCGGATCAGTCCGATTCTGAGCTGATGTGGGCTCAGTCAGACCCGGAAACCGTCCTGGACGTTATTAAAGTGGAGTGCATGCCTCAAGAGTCTCCGTTAACGGACGGGAAGCAGCGCGCGCTCGCCGCTCCCGCACTGACCCGCGAGGAAAAGCGGCGGCGGAGGCGCGCGACCGCGAAGTACCGATTGGCCCACGCAACCCGCGAGCGCATCCGTGTCGAGGCCTTCAACGTGGCGTTTGCCGAGCTGCGGAAACTTCTGCCTACACTTCCGCCTGACAAGAAGCTCTCCAAGATAGAGATCCTTCGTCTCGCTATATGTTACATATCATACCTGAATCACGTCCTGGACGTGTGACCGAACTGGGAAAGATTATAAACTATAAATTACAAATGATCTATAGGACTATTTGGGGGACAGGAATAAGTTTTGTCGATATGTTGATGTCAGCTCTTAGATGTAGACTACAGGTCGAGCAACAGGTCAGTAGTGATAGCAATCAGAGATATTTCAGGGTGTATTCGGCTTGTATACATCTTTAAATATTTATAGCCTTGTTACTTTAATAAAAGCATGTTGACAGAATGACTGAAATACTTATTCAGTTCAATCGATTTGCATAACATGATACAAAATGTGATAAAAATTACAAACTGGAAGTTTTTTTTATATATATATATATATGCACATGTTTTCATAATAATATCCAAACGTTTCACAAAGGTCACGTGATTAGGGATGGTACGGCTAATATTTGAGTGGGATTCTGCAAAGAAGACTTTTTAATCAAAGTAGGGTTCACACAGGACAGCAGAAATCAAAAAGATGATTTTTGCACACTCAAAAATGATTATTCAACAATACTTCCACTTTCGTGCAATGCTGCATGTCACACACATTTCAAAACATTTCAATGAAACTTTTATGTCAATACTGTATTGATGTCATACTTTTACAGTCCCAAAAATCATACATCTTATTCCATGTTCATCTTTAGCTAACTGAAGTATGAAATGGACTGAAGTAAAATAGGCATACTTTTAAAAAAATCACCAGGAAAACTTAACACAGATATGAGGAGCCTGAAGTGCTGTAAACATTCTAATATTAGTTTTTATTTAAATATGTTATTTATACAGTATAATGGTTGTGTTTGAGACTTGTACATTTTATGTGTGAGTGTATCTTATTTTCATTTTCAATTTCAAAGTTTCCTGTTTAATTGTGCTCTTAAACTAGGCCTGTGGAAATGTTTACTAAATGTACAGTTATTTATATTGTAAAATTGTTGCGTTTATGTTCTTGCTGTTGCCCTTAGCTTGCACATTTAGATAGTTATGCTACGTTAGGCCTTTGATATCAGTAAGCAAGTGATTACATGTGTTGTTGATATCTACATGGCAAAAAGATGCACTTCCTCTGTTTACATAGAGCTTAGAGACACACAATAATTTCTTTATATAACTCTAAATAATATAAGAAAAGTAATAAGCAAGCTACTCTTTCAATAGATTTTTTCCCCGATAATCACTAATGGGCAATACAAAAGGATGCAATCTTATCTAATGCAACAAGACTATGTCAATTCAAAAGATGTTTTTCTGCAGCAAGCAAAAGATCAAGCTTTATTTATTTATTTATTTATTTTCTTTTACAGACAAGCTATTTTGTATATTTTATTTATTTACATTTTCATTGTGAGTCTTAGATTTTACTATGTACAAAATGTTTAATATCTGCTTTATATCCAAAGATGCCCAATTAAAGGGTCTTAATTGTCATTTTGTATTTAAAGAAAAATTAATTTCATGTGCTGATGAGGAGAAAACACCATTAAAATGAAACTGTAAATCAATTGTGTTTGGTTACTGCTAAACTTAGTAAAGGTCATGGGAAGATGCCATATATAGTTGAAGCATATTAACTTTTTAATTTTACCTTAAAAAATTAATATTATTAAAAAGTTATTTTTCTAACAGGTCTTCAATAAAGCCTCAGCAGTGCCACAGACTGATCGCCTCCATGCCATACTGCATTGTGCTAAAGGAGCCCTGACCAAGTATTGAGTGCATAAATAAATGTTTGTGTTATACACTCGTGTTCAAAAGTTAGTACCCCTTCGTTTACAGTAATTCAATTTGTTATTTTGTGTAAAAACATAAAAATTGTCTGATCATAGCAGGTCTCAATTTAAGGCAAATATAACCTCAAGCAAACAAAAACATTCAACTTTTTCACCGCGCTATTATGTATTAGCAAAAATCAAGACAACAACAACAAAACCATGTGGGCTGCACTAAGTACCTCCTTTCTTCCCCCACAAGAAATATTTTTTTAATTGGTCGTAGGAAATTTTGAGATACTAGATTTTTATATTTTATGAGCCATAAGCCATAATCATCAAACTTGAACAAACCTATATTTTTACAAGTAATGAATGTAGAATACTGTATATGTAGGAAAAATGTTAACTTTTTTAATTAAATCAAATTTTTCATAATATTCTAATATTTCAAGATGCATGATTTTGAGATTTGAGATGGGAATGTATACACTTATGCTTGTTAAACATTATGTAAACAGTGTTTATTTAACATAAATAAAAAACAAAAAACTCTTGTATATATCTACGTCAGTATAGGTCTGCCTGGGGATTGTTATGTTGTGGCCAAGTGCCCTGCTGTAGCAGCATATGCCAGTCTGGTCAGTCTGGTTAAGCTTCAGCTCATGAAGTGTGCAGGTCACCAGTGTTCATGATCCCTATGCTAAAAGGCAATCTGTTCTCTCTGTAAAACTGTTAAATCTATGCATTGCCACACACTGACCAGCCTTAGAACGTAGGAATCTGACAGTGATGAGTGTATCTTAATCTCACTTGGACTATAGGTTCCTCATGATAATGTGCAGGGGTAAGTAAGGCGTGTACACCCTATGTGTAGTAGGATCTCATCCAGATATAGATAGAGTTGTCTCATCTGTTCTGTCACTATTTTAGATAATGTTTTTCCTTGGGCAGCAACAAATCTCCTGACACCTGGCAAATTTCAGCTGCTGAGACTTCTTAAATCCTTCACCAAATTAAGAAATTACTACTGAGCTCTCTTTACCCCTGTTTTCATCCTTTATAAAAAGTAAAATAAGTATGGAAATATCAGTCTAGAAAAAGTTACATGCAGAACTGACCCAAAAGGCAAAGTCTGATTCAGCACTTTCCATTTTTGATGGAGAATTATGTGGGAAAAGTACCATAGATGCAAATAAACATCATAGGACTGTCTCTGTTTTATTTTTTCATGTGACCCCATGGCATCTCTACAACTTTGCACAATCCATCTGACAGAAAGTGAAAACATTCTTCATTCAACATATTTTTCTTCCGGTGACTAGGTCAGAGGGTAGCATGGTGATTCAACACAGCTGGAGTCACCAATTTGATCCTGAGCTCCTGGTTACTGTCCTGGTAGAGTTTCTGTTCATGATTTCATTGTGTATAAATGGGTTTTTCTATTACAGCTAAAAGTGCTAAATGGTCCTGGGTGGGAATGAGTAAATGCATGGTTCCTGGTGCAGAACTCATTGTGTCACTGCCTTAAGTTTAGTGTTCACAGGATAAGAGATCTGGATCCACTGCAATCCAGACCATGATAAAGCAGTTACTGAATATGAATTAATAACTATGGGTGGGAAGGGAAATGTTTATTTAATGCCTTTTAATAATAGGGGTATTCAGGTCAAACCAGGACTTTTGACTGTGGAGAATCACAGAATATAGGCATGAGAGGAAAAACTATTTCTCTAGAATCCCCTGCTATAGTAAGACACTAACTGTATAAAAGGGTTTCGCCGGTGATTGGATACCATTAAGGTAAAACGTTTTCTCAGTATTTTCTCAGTATAAACCATAAACTTCAAGTTTCATGTCTAAAATGTTCTTTTAATGGCCCCTTGCTTTAATAGAACAAATAGCCTGGTTTGATGACTGAAGATTCTTGTTTCTGAACGACAATGCTAAAACTGCCCACCTCCCCACCGTTGCAGAAACTTGGCTTGCCAGCCATGAAAGAAGTACATGGGAAGCTATGTTTTAGATGTAAAGTTCGATCATATCTCCAGTGTACAGACAAAACTTTCTACCTTGACTGTATCCAAGCACTATTGACACACTATTGAAATGCTGGAATTAGTGCATTAGTGTAGGATGGGATTATATAGAAAAACTATATAACTGTGTTTTGTTATTCTGAACAATCAACAGTCCCAATTTAACTTGAACTAAACATATTGCAGTTTAAATATTTGACCATTTTTAAAAGGAGTCCATAATTGCTAATTGCTAATTCCCCCATGCAAGGAACCCACCATTTCATGTTCTCTTCGTATATTAATTTTGTGTAATGCAAACTAGTTGGCCAGTTATCTAAAACCATCATTATGCTGCAGCGTGTTGGAGCAGTGCTGGCATCTAGATGACCAGGAGCAGAAGTGTCATTCATATTTAGAAGTGAGTTAAATTATAATCAGGTCTCAAATTTTCAGCATTATTCATTTTCTTCACCTCCTATTCCATCCCATGCCATTTCTTCTATCTAAATGCAAAGGACCCAAATTGCTTGAACATCAGCCTATATCAGTGAAGAGACTGTATGAAATTGTATATGGTGAATAAGTATGGAGGATTTGGAGATCATTTCCCCCCCTTAATAGTCCCACCATGAAATGTGATTATGCAGTAATGAGCTGTCATCAGAGCTGTAATAGAGTGGGCAATGAGTCAAGAACTTTTGAAGAGGCTCATTTACAGCATGTTATATGGCGCCATCTGCTGGTTATTAAGATGAATTTGTATGTGCTAATTTGTCCTGACTAGTAGCTACTGAATTAACAGTGAATTAACTGTGTAGCAAAATAAACGAAATGCCTTTAACATGTGTGTATGTATGCAGCAGTTAGCGCTTCTGCCTTGCACCTTCAAGGTTGGGAGTTCGAGATCTCGCCTTCAGTCTGTGCGCGTGGAGTTTGTTTTCCTCCCAGTCAAAACACAGGCTGATTATTTCCCACAAATGCACATCTGTTTTGTTACGGCAGATTAAATAATTATTAATAAAAGCAATAAAAACTGAACAGTGCCAGTACATTGGTTACACATGATTTGGTGTGTGTATATGTGGGTGTGTGTGCATGCATGCAAAATAAAAATATATTTAAATAGTTTGACTGCAGAATGAAATATCTACAAAGTTTTGAGAAAAACCTTTTTAAATAAAAAGGTATTGCAAGAATAGTTTGTAGCTGCTTTCTTTGAGTCACAAGTTAAAGGCACAAATTCCAAAATATTATGTTGCAATTGTTTGGTTCATAGCAGTGTGACTTTTGTGTAATTTTGCAAAGTGCTATAACTCCATCTCCTACAGTTTTGGCACATTGGATAAATCAAATGGCGGCACAGTGGTGCGGTGATTAGTACTGTCTCCTTTGCATGTTCTCCCCGTTGGTTCCCTCCTGGTACTCCAGTTTCCTCCCACTGTCCAAAGACATGCAGATTAGACTGATTAGTGTTCCTAAATTGGCCGTAGTGTGTGACTGTATGTGTGTGTGTGTGTGTGTGTGTGTGTGTTTGTGTGTGTGTGTGTGTGTGTGTGTGTGTGTGTGTGTGTGTGTGTGTGTGCGTGTGTGTGTGTGTGTGTGTGTGTGTGTGTGTGCCCTGTGATGGATTGGCACTTCATTCCAGGTTCTACCTCATCTCATGCCCTAAGTCTCCTGGGATAGATTCCAGGCTGCCTGCTACCCTTTACACAGGATAAAGAGGTATAGATGATGAATGTGTGAGTGGGAAAAGTATCAGAGAGATAGTTTAACAACACTTTATAGCTACACAAACAATGTGTTAAAGGACCAGGAAATACATGTGCTGTGTGTGGGAGGCTCATTTTTTGCTACCCCTGGAAATGTCTGGCGGCACAGTGGCTTAGTAGTTAGCACGGTTGTCTTGGACCTCCAGATCCTCAGTTCGATTCCCACATTGGGTCTGTGTTCATGGGGTTCGCATGTTCTCCCTGTGCTTTGGGGTTTCTTCCCACAGTCCAAAAACATGAAGATTCCTGTAGGCTAATTGGTGTGAGTGTGTGTTGATTGGAGGTTCTACCGCGGTCATACAAATGGGATCAATACAATGGTCACCATTGGCCTCTACGGTCCTTAGTTGGACTACAGAGGTCCATGGATGGCTGGATACGTCTACTACACCAGTTTTCCATTGGGTTTCTTTAACTATGATACTGTATATCTATGCCTGGACCCTTGATAAGGACAGAGCCTTAACTACCAAAGTAAAATAGTAGAAACTGGTAGAGAAAGAGGATGACAAGGTTGTAAACTTTTTTAAATTTATGTTGACATGCTACCAAATCAGAATAAAAGCATGATTTTACAATATTTTTACTGCATTAATTACTCACTCACTCACTCACTCACTCACTCACTCACTCACTCATCATCTATACCGCTTACTCCTGTATTCAGGGTCACAGGGGGCCTGGAGCCTATCCCAGAAGACTTGGGGCACATGGCAGGGTACACCCTGGACAGGGTGCCAATCCATCGCAGGGCACAGACACACACACTCACTCATTCACACACTACGGGCAATTTGGGAACACCAATTAGCCTAACCTACATGTCTTTGGACTGTGGGAGGAAACCGGAGTACCCGGAGGAAACTCACCAAGCACGGGGAGAACATGCAAACTCCATCCACACAGAGACGGGAATCGAGCCTGGCCGGGGATCGAACCTGGACCCTGGCGATGTAAGGCGACAGTGCTAAACACTACACCACCGTGCCGCCCTCTGCATTAATTAATGCATACTTAAATAACCACAAACACATCTGCAACCTGATTTATCCATTGTAGAAAAAAAAACTGTGGGAGGTGAAGTTAGTGTTTTGCAAAATCACACAAAATTCACACTGATATAACCTAAACAATTTTGATAAAATATTTTGCCATTTGTGCTTTTAAACACATTTGAAAACTAAATAATTTTTTTATACAATTTTGATGTCAAGCTGTTCATTTGCGCTCTTTTCCTGCATACTCTTGTGTTTACACAGTATTCCGAAAAGATTAAAGCATTCCTTTTACCCACACATGTATTGACTGTATTGACACACATCTGTTGACTGATACCTGAATGGTTGTACTGGCATACAGAACAGCTGATGCTTGATTTACACTTAGGAGTGAATGAGTGTGTGCATGGTGCCCGGTCCATGATGTCATCACCTCAAAAATGCCCATTTTTTCCTTCGTACGATCCAGGTCCACCACTGAAGGTAAATGAAAAAAATGAATGAATAAGGATGCATGTAGAAGGAACTGTTTATTTAATGGACATGTAGAACTGTTTATTTGATCTATTCCTGTTATTGTTACATAGCCCTTTCACATGACCAGACAACCCTTATAATACACAAGAACCTCAATATGAGCATCCTAATTGAGGATGTTAACACACATACAGTACAATTTATCACACACCACCTCCTAGTCACAAAAGCTAGAGTATTATTTAGTATTATTATATATTATCTCATTAACCCTAGTGAAAAGTCTGAAACTGTTTATGAAAAATGTTTTTTTTTATGATCATTATTAATAGATAATTATTTACAGCACAAATATAAATAAATATTTTATTATAAAAAACTTTTTACAAATTATAATTATTAAATTTTATATTGTAAATGATTAAAAAATAATCAACTGTTTAGTACTGAGAATATCTGGGAAACTATTTGCTGATAATACTCGAGCCTGCTACACAGTCAACAATGTACTTTTTCTTTGTTTAGTTATGACATGCGAAAGTGATGGAGGAAGTGAGCAAGCATGTCACTAGCATGTCTCACGAACCTCACTTCCTTGTGGTTACTTCAGGACCATGGAAGCACTTAATTAGTATTGTGTTCACAGTATCATCTTTGCTACTGCAAAAATTTCATAGATATTATAGTTAAATACTAGACAATAGTAATCATCAACTATTCAAAACTATTCATCAGGCAACAATACACTAAATTAAACAATAGGGTGGGCAGTTTAGACCTGATGTATTCAGGGATTTGAAGGGACGTTTTAAATCGCAAAGCCCTTTGGGGAGCAATCATCTCGAACACACACAGACATACACTGATTGTGGATTTTGCCTCGAATGACTGATTCATATATTCAGCCTTTATCTTGGTCAGGGTTTTGTTGGATCTGGAGCACAAGGCAGGAATGCACCCAGAATTGGACACCAGTCATAACATGCATGCATGCACACACACACAAACACACACATACACACACACACACACACACATACACATGATTGATGTGAGTTGAGTCCAGTCACATGTGTGTGTGAGAGAGAGAGAGAATTCAGAAAAAATAGACTAGTTTTTCTTGTCGTTTGCTTGGTACCATTAACTTTTTATAAACCCATTTGTATATTTAAGGCTGTATGTATATTTTACCTGGGAAGATGGTGTACATTAAAAAAAAAAAAAAAACTTTAATGAACATGTTAGTATGAGTAAAGTCAAATGATGGACCTTTTGTACAAATTATAATGTACAAAATTGAATTGCAACAAAATAACTTTCGACTTCAGATAATCACACCCACTTTTTTCTGTAACAGCCAAATTATCTGATCAGATAATGATCATGCCTTTCAGCAGCCAATGCAGGTGTGTTGGTTCTTATTAAAACACAGACATGTGCAGGTTAAAGGGGGTCAGCAGAGGTCACCCCTGGTCTGTGCAACACTCCAGGCAGTAGCTTCTGCCTTTGGAATATTGAGCAGAGGCAGTGTGTTTAGTTAAGTGCGCCCACCTGCAGGAACACAGACCGACTGCAAAATGAGGCTCAACGCCTTACAAGCAACCAGACACTCATTACTGTGAGAGCTGAAACCGCTCCCTCTAGCGGGGAGTAAAGTCATTACACCGCCCATCTGCTGAAAGAAAAAGGTGTGCTGCTTCAGTTCTGTGCATATGTCTCTACAGAGGTGATTTCAGCTTTCAGCGTATTTGTGGTTATTTTGTTGGGATGTTTTTGAGGCGATAGGGTAAGTGTGGCTTTCTTAAATCGTTGCTGTGACATTGTTCTTTGTGCGTTACGGTCGCAGGCTGTAATCACATTTGGAATGAACAGGATGCCTATTGTATTCATAGCCTACTGTCATTAAATCTGCTAGAGCAAATGTAGTGTTTGGTCTTTCACCGTTTGGAATCTGAAATATGGACCAGAGACGTATGCACGCAAGGCGTGGAATGAAATCTGCATTTGATAATAAAGCTGATTTTCATTGGGCCGGTTTGGTGCGTCTCAAAGCGCATCCATCACACTAAGCATGTCAAAGCAGCACGCCAATCGAGACACAATGTATCATGAAATGGGGATATATACATGCATTTCTTTTTCTGCTATTCAGGTCCAGATGTTTTTTTGTTTGTTTGTTTGGTTGGTTGGTTTTTATTCCAGCAGCGGGCGTAGCGCGAGCCGATCGGGTGTTCCCCTCTTGCGCGCGCGCGCCGCTGCATATGCTGTTTATTTCTCTAGATAGACATCAGTATGATTGCTGTGCACACGAACAATGCGTTCACAAGGGTGCATAGATTTGGTTGGTGCAGAAAAAAAAAAAAGCTACAATCCAAACACTCCAGAGATTAATTTATCACTAAGTATATTATGCTGTGTCTCCTCTTCTGAAATGCTCACTGGCTGCTCGGCAGATGTTCGGTTATGCACCGGCAGCATGAGAGGCACCCGATACTAACACCCCCCACCCCCCAAGAGGATATAAGGTGCAGGTACAACCAAACGGGGACCAGACTCACTCACTCACTCTCACATCGTCTGTGCAGTACAGGGTCGCAGGGGGCCTGGAGCCTTAGTGCACGAGGCGGGGTACACCCTGGACAGGGTGCCAATCCATCACAGGTGCACATACACTCTTACATGGTCATTCATACAAATACACTACGGGCAATTTGGGAATCTGCATGTTTTTGGACTGTGGGAGGAAACTGGAGGAAACCCGCCAAGCACGGGGAGAACATGCAAACTCCATGCACACAGACCCGATGCACTAATCGAACCCAGACCCTGCAGGTGCAAAGCAACAATGCCGACCACTAAGCCACCGTGCCACCTTTTTTAACCATTCATTAAAAATCGCAGTAGCAAAGACTTCCTTTGTAAAGGTCAGCCATCTGATCACCGATTTATTTTCGGTTTTAATAAACTCTGCAGCTGTAAGAAAGGCGTGCACATGTGCACACTCTGCAGAGTGCTAGTATTTTTTCTGAAATAAATGGACCTTTTGCGTCAATGCTTGATGAGCTGTAATTTTCCATCAAGATGTGTGCTAATTTTGCCCCAAGCAGAGAGAGTGAAAGAGATTGATGTAATCCATTCCCCAGGCAGTGATGGAGTTAACAATCCCCGGCATTATGAATTTTGTAATCACATCGGGTGCAAGTTCACCTTGAAATCAAGTGGCATGTAATTTGATGGCTTGGTGAAAAAATCATTTAGTCTTTTCTGTCCATCTAAAAAAAATCAAATCTGGAAAAAAAATGATGCTTTAATGGTTTTTGATGCCACTTGAATTTAAAACTAGGAGGCTTTGTGCATAATATGATCTGGAAACCAAAGCTGTTGAGGTTAATTGTAAGACGATTGGTTCCATTTCAGTGGATGAGATTTCTTTATGAATATATATGCACATAAATAGCTGTTTATATCCTTGTGCTAGCCTAGTCCATCCTAAATAACTAGATCATTTCTACAGGTTTAAAGCATGTGCCCGCATCCTCAAACAACAGATGCATTCTTAATGTGAACTGAAATTTAGGCTTGGAAGCCCACATTATTGCACAATTTATTATTCTACTCCATTTAACATGCTTGATTGAACTCATTAACTCATTATCACCACCTTCGCAGGCTGAATCTTGGGTGTTACAAGAAGCAAAACATAAATCTGTGTACCTGTAGACTGTTTTTCTCCCTGGTGAAGTAAAATGACCTGGATTTACAGTTGATGAGCTTTCGCGCAGGACAAAAGTGAAATGTTTCCAACAAATTGACAGTAATGTCATATTTGCAGGCAGACAGATGGGGAAGGGAATATCGCAGAACCCCACAGAGCACGCAACTGACCTAAATTCCCTTCCCCAGGGAGTTTTGCCCTGATCTCAGGCGAGTCATGCACAGTATCTGTGGAGCTCCACCGTTTAACTTTACACTTTCTACTTTAATGTTTGTGTAGTGGTATTCCCTGTCATCTGAGAGCTGCCTCCGGTACTTCTTAGGAAATCCAAGAGGATGTGTAATAAACACCAGCCAATAAAGCAACCTGATTCAAGAAAGTAATGGATGAGACGGATATGAAGTGCACCACAATGCGAGGCAAAGTATTGATGGATCTGTCCAGTTTGTTATTTCCCAACATCATAATGCTTCAGGAAGCATAATACCGTAAATTAATCGAGTAGCCCACTGGAAAAGTCAATGCTTCAATGTGTTTGCATATTATCCTTCCCAGAACTCCAATTAATAATCTAAAATGTGGCTACTAATGTACGTTAACTCAAAAGTTTGCCAAGATGCCAAAGGTATATGCATCAGTACAGACTGAAATGGTTAAAACTGGTGTTTTTTAACTCATTGTTTTAAATAAAGCATTTAAGCTGAACAGCCTCTTAGTTTTGACTTAATGAAGGATCCAATTGAGAGGTTACATCTTGTTGTCTTCGTGTCCATTCATTCTGTAGAGCATTTATGAGGTCAGGCACTGATGTTGGACGAGAAGGTCTGGTTTGCAATCTCCGTTCCAGTTCATCTCAAAGGTCCTCGATGGGGTTGAGGTCAGGGCTCTGTTCGGGTCAGTCACGTTCGTTAACAATGAACTCATTAAACAATGTCTTTATAGTCTTTGCTTACTGCACTGGGGCACACTCATGTTGGAATAGAAAAGGGACTACCATAACGCTTGTCACAAAGTTGGAAGTATAGCATTGTCCAATTGAGATTGCCTTTCACTGGGCAACAAGGGGCCTGAATGAAACACCTGAAATACTTTTGTCTAAATATAGAGAGTCAGCCAAAAAATGTATATTATATTAATATAATATTTATAATATTATCATAATGTTATCATATATACAGTATATATAGCAATACATTAAGTATCATCTTTTTTTGGCTGACTCTATCTATCTATCTATATGCAAAACAAAATACATAAAAAATGCAAAATTAAAAGAAAAAACATGTTCATGACCTTTATATCAACTCCTTTCTGAGCCTGCTTATTCTCTAGGCAGCTGTGAATGAAAAATATATACATAATCTGCCTATCTCTGGCACCCTAGGTAGAGATTTGTCCACCCCTGCTTATATCATGGCATTTTACCCGAATTTTAAAGTGCAAGCTTTGCATGCTTTACTTATTCATAACTAAATAATATATAAATGGCAAATTCTATCCTTTTATTTGGCCAACTTTCTAGATCGTCTCACATCTGTAGTACACCACTAACACTCTCAGCTTCTGTATGTCAGAGAACATGAATAATAGATTTCTGCTATACTCTGGCACGCTCACACATGCTGACATACTGTACAGTAACACTGTTTTTTTTTTTTCCCTTTCAAAAGCCCAGAAAGCTGCTGCATAACAATTTTCTAACAATGTGACACATTCCTTTCCCTTCATTTTCCTGCACATATGCATACAGCTGGTGCGCATTGGAAAATTGGTTAAATGATTATCTGTCACTCCAGTTGATTTCAGAACTATTATTTTACTCAGTGTTACAATAGTGGCGGATTAACCAGATCAAACCCTCACTGAAGCTTGGATTCAGCACAGCATAGACAGGGGCCTGGCTTGAGGGGTTGCGTGTTGTCTTTTAACAGTGTTTTGAATATTCTGATTCTGCGAAATGCCAAAATATGTAAGTACCGGGTAGCTGACAGGCTTAATCTTTCATTAAGTTAAATAAAATAAAATAAAAAAGATATAAAAGTTTAACATATTGTATTTGAGCTACATAGGCAGAGAATGTTTAAAAAACTATAATTATAATTATATATATTATATAAATTATAATTATAATGTTAATAAAACTATAATTCTAACAATGTACTGTAAGTTTAAATATTACTGAAAGCTTCTGGTGTATTTTATTGACATTCTTAGTTATAGCTAACTTTTCGTTCAACTGATAGCTTGCATATCGATGAAAGAATATTACAGCAATTTAAATTCAGATAGTTTCAGTAGTTAGATGCAAAGCAAGACATTAACACGTGGGTTCTCAAAGTTAAAGTAATTACTCAGAAGCCAACCAGCAACAAGATGATGAGAGATGACCCTAAGATTAATAGCGTGACTGTAAAATGCAATATCTGAACCATTCAGTACATCAGCGACTAATTCTTATGAACTAATTCATCCTGTTGCATATATTTAAAAATTATTCCATTCAGTGTGTACAGAGACAGTAAAAACCTCAGCCCTGGTCAGGCTTTTGCCTCAGTGATCACAGGCATATTATAAAACTGAGTCATCTTACGCAGCCTAAACAGTATGATTTGTTAAAAGTTACTTTTGGGCATTTTTAATATCATTACAGGTCATGGTGTAAATATGGATGGGTTAAAGGTTTAGCAAAATTGGTAATACTTTTTAATTGCAAGACATTAGGAACTAAAGACTTGTCTAGACAATGCTGGGTGATAAATTTGTTTGTGTGTGTGTGTGTCCATACAGTGTTCAAAAGCCTTGCCACACCTCATTTCATTTTTTTTTTTTTTTTTTTTGCTTCCTAAGAGCCAGACTTTCTTGTATTTTTAATGTAATAGTTCTCCAGGCTTCCTGAAGGACTTGTTGATGACCAGCGATTAGTATACTGGTGATGCTGAATGCTGAGTGGATGGAACAGATGAGAGGGGAAATGACATAGAAATTAGACATAGAATAGACAACTTTTTTTTTTTATTGTATCTTTATCTTAGGCACAATTGCATCAGCCTGTCCCAGTAAAAGATTTGTTTCTATTTATTTAATAAAATCTACATTATCTATCTATCTATCTATCTATCTATCTATCTATCTATCTATCTATCTATCTATCTATCTATCTATAAACATACATTTTTCATTATTTCTTGCCTGTTTCTTCATTGCTTCTGATCACAGAAGCCCATCTCAGAAGTTCATCACAGAACATTTAATGCACATGTTTACATTCCTAATACTTGAAAGCATCTCAGTATGTGTGTGTGTGTGTGTGTGTGTGTGTGTGTGTGTGTGTGTGTGTGTGTGTGTGTGTGTGTGTGTGTGTGTGTGTGTGTGTGTGTGTGTATATGCCTTGACTCTCTAGGTGTAATGACTGAATGAAGCTAGAGTTTTGAAAGCTAAATGTCATTGCCTGAGGCTCTCTTCTCTTGCTCCAATTCCCACTGTACTCTGCAGTAATGGACTCATTATAACAATACCGTAAATCAGTCAGCATGACCTCCTTAGCTTGTCAAATCACTGATTCTACCCACAACTTCCAGTTTCACTTTTATGTTGGCTTTATCTGGCCTTACACTGGGTCCATCTGGCATTTGATAAAATATGATAGAAAGGGATTTACACGTTAGCTGTTAGATTTCATGAAGCAGGCATGCTTACAAGGAAAAATAAATAGAAAAAGATTCTCAATTCACCCTTCAAAAAAAAAAAAAAAAACCCAGAGGAGAAACCTATACCGAAACCTGTATCTCTATCAAAATCTAAACCTTAACTTTTTTTGCCTTCTTTATCATTTGTCAGAATGTGAAGTGCAAACTAGGATTGTGCAGCCCATCCCTGTTGCCTTACAGCTTGTGGTTTCTGCTGCGGCAGTATGTCACCCCTCCCTCCTTTCCTCTTTCACTCCCTCACAAAGGCATCAGCAATGATGTATCCTTTTCATAATGAGACATCTGGACTGGGCATCTGCTGTATCTGCTGTCTTTTCTCTGCGTCTTCACGATGTCCATATTGCAGCTGTACAGTGCCTCGACTATTGTAACTCCACACATTCTTGCTTGTCATCTGAATTAGAAATTAGATTTGTGGGGTCTTTCTGCAACAGCTAAGCTTGCTTATAAAGTTCAAAAGCAAGACATGTTTCTTGAATCACATGTAAATAAAAAAAAATCCGAAGGGTTTCTTGTCGTCTCGTGCATTTTGTTTGCGGGGTTCGTCCGTGATGTAATCCCAGTGGAACTATTTGTTTCTGTTTCATTGAAGCATGAGGTAACGCCAGAGGAATTGTGTGCAAGTGTATCTCCCAGCTCAAATTTCCCATATTGACGGTAGTGACCGCCGGACTGCAGAGGCTATCGGGAAGAGTTGATGTATGAATAGGGAAGTGTTTGAGTGAGGGTGTGTTTAGGATGAGAATGTAATCAGGATAAAGATTCAAGGTTAGCTGGATTAGTACGTACGAATCAATATATGACACTGAAATTGTGGGAATGCATGCTTTTAAACAGGTTCAAATTCTGTTGATTAAAGGAGACCTGTTACGCAAAAAACACATTTTAGCAAATTATGAACATTCAGGGAAGTCTTCAGTGTGTTTGCATGTACAAACAAAAAGCATTTTTATATACAGTATTTTGGCCAGGCCTTTACCAAGCAAATTGGATTTTCACCCCTAATGTGACCTCATATAAGGGGACTCCTCCCCCAGCTTGTTGTTCTTTGGTAGGGTGTGCCCCAGCTATAGCTCATTTCCATAGAGAATAAAATGACATGTTTGGAGAAGGACTGAAACAGAAGAAGTTGGCAGAATCAACAGACACGGCGTGAACTGTGTTAAAGTGTTAAAAAAAAATTGTAAAACATTAAAGCATTACTTTTGTTGTGTACTGTTTCTAGACATATCACTATGAAAATGTGTGCAGGGTTAGAGTTGGTGCTGTGGAATGTAGGAAACAGGCTGGGGTGAGATAAGATGGTAAATATAGAGCTTGATCTACAGTGGAAAGTCGTGCAGTTTTCCCCCACATACTGTAGGTTCGAATGTCGTCTGCTGTTTTGTTACTGTGTTTAGGGCCATGGGCCAAGGTGGGATCGGGTAGAGGTAGTTGAGAATGTAAATCATAGGAGCACTCAAATAAAAAACTGACATGAAAAGTCTATCAAAACTGGTAAAAATGTATTTTCTCTGATGTGATTTGATGTTAACAGTGCTCTTTTCGGTTGCAAGCAAAAGAATTTAGATTATTTAAAGAATTGTAAATCTTAGCATAACACCACACAGCCACCCCACTCCAGCAAAACATGTTATTTTTAAAGCACGATGCATCTTACTGAAAATCACGTTGTAAAGAGTGACTACAAACATTAGCCTCAGAGCAAGAGTTTCCTGACTGATTTTATGTTCCTTTCTCTCTTCCCGTCTCAGGTTGACAGTAAATTGGTGTAACCACAACTTGGTGCCTGCTTCCTGACTTGTGGCCTTTTCCTTTCTGTGAGCAAACCACATAAAGCCCTGGACGAATCATAGAAAAGACACAACATCATCATGGACACAGACTCTGTCCATTCTGGCCACTCCCAGCAATCACGAGGGTCAAATAGGCACAGGTAAGTGGAAGTAGTCACAAACATACACACAATAAACACTAAATGATCATCTTTTAGTTGTGTTTAATGTAATTATGGCATACAGAAACTGATTAGTTTAATTAGTTCTATTTAGAGTATTTTGTATTTTGAGTGTAATAGAGGCAGGGGTAGCACAGTGGTTAGGGTATTGGACTACTGACCAGAAGGTCACATGGTCAGACCTCACCACCACCAAGTGGCCTTCAGCAAGGCCCTTAAGTGTCAGGTTGCTCTGGGTAAGGGTTTTTGGTTTTTGCGCTTATGCACAGCTCTCTTAAGCCACAGCATTTTAATTGGGTTGCACCCTGTACTTTGACTAGGCTTTTTTCAAAACCTTGATACTTTTATTTTTCAGCCATTTTGATGTAGATTTACTGGTGTCCCTTACTGGTGTCCTTCAATGGTGTATCATTATCCCATTGCATGACCCAATTTTAGGTGTCGGACAGATGGCTTCACATTTACACTACCTCTAGAATTCTCTGGTATACAGAGGAGTTCATGGTCGACTCAATGACTGTAGGGTGCCCAGGTCCTGTAGTTTTTTTTTTTTTTTTTCTTTTTAACAAAACATTTTCTCAAAGAAGCTTCACAAATTGAAAAGAAAATGAATGGTAGCTGCAAAAAACAAACCCAAATTAAGCTTGATGCTTGACAGTCCATATGAGGTGTTTTGTTGAAAGGCTCTTTGGTTTTCACCAAACATTACACCAGATATTAAGGCCAAACAGCTATTTGGTCAGTGGTTCCAGAAAGCTTGTCATTTGTTCACATGCACTTGCTGTAATGTATTCAATTGCTGTAATGTATGCAAATCTCAGTCATGCTTCCATGTTTTTTTTAGACAGGCAACCCTTCCAAGCAAACCATACTTAATGTTCTTCTAATTGTGCTGTCATAGAATTTAACATTTAACATGCTCAGTGGTGCCTGTAGGGTCTGATATGTATCTCTTGGGTATTTTGTATTTCCCTGAGCATCGCACGGTCTGACCTTGGGATGACCTGCTGGGACGTTCACTCCTGGGACGTCCACTCCAAATGTGGCTATATAGCTCTGTTGTTGCTTTTTAAAATGATTCTTAAGTCACACTCGTGTTATTTACCAAACATTTCATTTATGCCTTCCATCTGTGTGTAAGTGTGTCTGATATTATAACTGCTCCAATTACCCAAACCGAGCTGCTAAGCCACGGGAGGAAGAGACAAGTTTGTGTCAGTGGGATTGTGTTAATTGCTTTACCAGAAACGGTGCCATACGCACAGACACGGCTCTATTTGCTGAGAGGATTGTAAGATGTGTCGCAGCTTTTTTTTTTGTCCTGCCTTTGGCTAAATCTAACATGGCAAGCCAGATTGCTTCCTATTTTGTTGCTTTGATGGAGCATAACGCTTATGCAAATTGTGTATAGATGCATGAGGTCCTGAGGGAATACTGTAAAAAGAAACATGTGTGTCAAACCCTAATGCTTATTCTCCTCTTTCAGGTAAAATAAAATAAAATAATGAATTGACATAAGGACCTGCATGGGTTAAAGACCTCACCGTTTCCTTTAACTAAACTAGTGTCCTTCTTACTACAGATAAAGTACATGGAAATGTGATTGCTAAATCTTCAAAAATTACAGAGAGAGATGTTCATGAGAAGGGAATAATGTTCGGTGTACGGTGACGGTAGCAGTGTTTCCCTGACCCATGTCAATGTTGTTGCAGTGATCGCAGTAAGGACCGACACAAACCGCGCAGTCATGATGGCAGCAATCGCTCCGACAAGAATGTTACCATCAGCAGCCTGTCTGCACAGACTGGAGCAACAGAACAGACTCCGGCTAGCACAGAGCCTCAGGTAACAAGTTTGCTCCTGCCTGAGGGTGCAATGATATTCAAGTGTGTGAATACCTGTTATCTCTAAGCCTGTTTATGCATACTGAGGATCAGGGCATTTACAAGTTTAATGACATAGCGAACAAAAAAATCTGTTTCTCTTGTAAAATCTCACACCAACACGGATTACAACAGCTTTTGTAAGCTCGATAAAAGTATGGCCAGTTTGGATCTGTGAAGGTTGCAGTAATCAGGCTGATTACTTGTGATTTACTGTATGACACCATGACAGCCTTACATGCAACATTTTGCCTCATCATGTAAATACAATCAATTAGCTTCTATACAATTAGTTTTACTATTATGCTATCATAACCTAATCCATTTTTTGAATGGCTTGAAGACAAATTTTATTCTTTTGTTAGTCTTTTATAAGAGAGAGAGAGAGAGAGAGAGAGAGATGCTGCTCTAGGCGTTACACTCCAATCTGACCTAGTTGTTTCCCATAGCAGGCGAATCCACACAGTTTCAAGTTTGATTGAACTCGTGTGTGTGTGTGTGTGTGTGTGTGTGTGTGTGTGTGTGTGTGTGTGTGTGTGTGTGTGTGTGTGTGTGTGTGTGTGTGTGTGTGTGCGTGCGCGCCCGTGTGTGTGGGTGTGTGTGCATTGAATGCATGATAGTCTAAACTGTTATTCTGAGTTTTTAGATTTCATTTCAAAATAATGCAAAAAACTAAAATTCTACTTTTTATGCTCCACTCAATAATATATTAGCTTTAAAATTATATGTACATTAACATTTTGTTTGTTATTCGCCTACAGACTGAGAAAGAAATAGGTGTTAAAAGTCAGGCAATGGTAAATCTGAAGCAATATGATTTTCAAAAAGAATTTTGGTCGGTGTCACCTTTTTCTCTGATCCCATTAGTTCACTCACTCACTCATCGTCTATACCCCTTTATCCTGTATACAGCGTCGCGGTGACTATGCCAGGAGAATTAGGACTTGAGGCACATATACAGGCATATAGTGTACACACACTCACACGCTCATTCACACCAATTACTGTAGCATTTTGCATTTGGACATCTGCATTTAGACTGTGGGAGGAAACCAGAGTACCTGGAGGAAACACACTAAGCACAAGGAGAACATGCGTCACCATGAATTATTTTAAATTAAACAATTAACAGATTATTAAACTATGCTATTTAGATCTCTTTTTATGGCGGCACAGTGGCGTAGCGTTCGAGTCCTGACTCGGGTCTGTGTGTTCACATGTTCACCCTGTGCATTGTGGGTTTCCTCAGGGTACTCCGGTTTCCTCCCAACAGGCTAAAGACATTAGTATAGGTTAATCGCCATTTCAAAATTGCCCATAGTGTGTGTGTAAGTGTTCGAGTGGGTGACAACTTTTACCCTGTGAAGGTCTGGCACCTTGTCCAGAGTGTACCCCACCTAGTGCCTCCTACGACTCTGATAAGCAGTATAGAGAACGAGTGTGTACTCATTTAAAGTTACTTTAAAATCGAGGCTAATTATGAACCATCCATCCGCCTCCTACGCAACACTGAAAAACCAGGTTAGCTGAACCTCATTATAGATGTCCATATTTGGACTTCTGTTCTTTAGTGTCTCATGTGTTCCCTGGCAGCGCTAGAGGGCCGATGATAATCCATGACTGCTTGTCATACTGGCTTCAAGATCTATTCTTCTCTGTGTAATGCAGCCTTCTTGACTCCTTTATTGTGTGAAATCCACTCTAACCTGAAGAAACTGGAGACAGGCAGAGGAATTCCTCCAAATACTCTGGTCATCAATCAGTAGCTGCCATATTTATACATAGAGAGATGTTTATTGAGTTTATTTTGTGCTCGGCATGGGCACTTGGAATGCCTTAATGGGCTGATGAGTTGTAATAAAACAATTAATTAGAGGATAAGTATAGACATGTACCAAAAAGGAATACCTTTTAAAAATGGGGGGAGCAGAGAAATGTTAGCATAGAAATGATTCTACAGTATGAATAGAGCATTTATTTTAGAGAAATACATTTTCACATATTTGTATATACTGTAATCATGAGAACTAATGAAATAAACAGCGTTCTATGATAATAAACAATCACACTATTGTGTTTATCACATTAGGCTGTCTCAGAGAATATGATCAAGATTTCTTTTTAGTTTTGATAGTTCTAGTTGGAAACTGATGAGGAATCTCTGTAGCTCTCTGTGTGCATTAGGTCACACACTCTCCCTAGGTATGCTGGGCTAAACACTGAGACATTACCTCTCAGGTGGAAGACGAGCTGCCTAATCCCTGAACACACACACACACACACACACACACACACACACACACACACACACACACACACACACACACACACACACACACACACATTCCTGTTGCTGCTTCTGTTGCATGTTGCCAGGTCCGTGTCCAAGTTTCCCCGCAGTTCTCTAGTTTCATCCAACTATTCCAAATCATTTTGTGTGCATGTGTATGCTTGTGCATATGTTTGTGTGCTGGTGGGAGATTAATACTATCAATGAATGAATAAATGAATGAATGAATGAATGAATGAATGAATGAATTACCAACATAGCAGTCATTTCATATGACAAATGAAATTAATTGTTTTCCTGTTTACAGTTAATTGGCTCATTTACATCTCCTGTGTATCCCTATGGTTCCATGGTGGGATTTGGAGCATGAATGTTTGATGCATTGTTTGAGCCCTTTGGGTGCTTGTGTAAATATTTACACTTGTGTCTTATGAGCCATAAATCATATTCTTTTCTTTAAGACACAACTGGGTTATTTTTTTATGTCGCTCCAGTGAACAGTTTTAAACACTACCTCTCTGTGTGTTATAGCATGCGTAAAATTTGGCATATATTTGTTATTAACATCTTTGAGTTTTTCATCGATAAGCCTAACTTTGCACCTTATGGTAAAGCTTTGATCATTGGATTATAATACCTTCACCCCTGCCCTGTGGAAGTTATTGGTTCTGACACAGGGTGTTGTTTTTGGGTTTCTTTTCACAACTCACATGTTTCTATCATCAACTGCTGTTGTTTTCCTTGGCTAACCAGTTCAACATCCGGTTGTTTCCTTCTTTTTGAAGGCATTTTAAATTGTTGTACTGGGTGTGTCTTGTAATGATTGTAATTTTTTTCCCTCTTTTATTAGCTTAAAAGGCATGCTTTTGTCCCAAAGACAGAGCTCTAGTATTTATGTTGTTTTGTTTTGTTTTAAAGATCAAAGTCTCCATAGGCAAACCTTAATCAATCAGTGTCACTTGTTCCAGTGTATTTGATTAGTTGAAAAGTGAGTGGGATCAAACAAATGGTGCACTTTTTAAAGCTGGATGTTAATAGGTTGAAACGATGATTTATTGCCTCAGAGTCATGGTATTTTCTTTCTGAGTAGACTGTATTGACTCAAAGTTTGATTTAAAAAAAGCCAAGAAATATCCATTGCCCAGGATACAACCCAGGAGGACTCCCATATGGGGGGGGTTGATGAATAAGCCAGAGTGGTATACTGAACACAAGACAAACCTGGAGCTTTTTGACAATCAGCTATATGTTTAAGGACAGTTATGTTTTGGGTCTGTCAGTATGCACTGATAGCTCAAATCCATGCACAATATGATAAAGTCATTCTGGATGGAAATGTACTATGTAGTATCATAAAACTCTTAGGTTGACGTCATAGGTCTTCCAACAGGATAATGACCAATAAGATATATCTTAAATCACCCAAGAATGGCTAAGTACAAGACATTGGACAATTTTGGATGATATATTTGTGATCTAAGTCCTATTGAACGTTACTCCAAGTCCAAAGGTTGGACATACATTCTTCTTTAGTGCTTTTTCTGAATGTGTCCCTAAGTACTCTTGACACAACCATCCAACACTATGATCATGAAACTGGCTTTCATGAGGATCGTCCCAGGAACGGAAGACCAAGAGCTACCTCCCCTGCAGAGGATACATGTTTTTTTTTTTTTTTTGGAAAGACCAACATCAGAAACCGTCAATTTACAGCACCTCAGATCTCCATCTACTGTATGCCCACATAAATGCTTTGTGGAGTCCAAGTGACAGACATATTTCAAGTCACTGTTCAGAGGAGACTGTGCGACTCAGGTCTTCATTGTTAAATTGCAGCAAAGAAACTATTACTTCTGAAGAACAACAAGCAGAAGAGTTGCTCGGACCAGGAAACACAGGAATGGAAGTTAGATCAGTGGAAAACGGTCCTTTGGTCTGGTGAGTCCAACTGTGTGATTTTTTGCTCCTAACCACAATGTCCTTGTTAGCCTTTGAGTGGGTGAACAGACAGTTTCTGAATGTGTGATTCCCACTGTGAAGCATGGGGAAGGTTAATGGTGTTGGGGTGCTTTGCTGCTGACACTATACAGTAGATGACTTTGTCAACATTGGGTGCACACATAACCCTCTTTATCCCGTCTGATTTGCACTTAGTGAAACCATAATTTGTTTTCCAACAGGACAATGACCCTAAACACACCTCTAGATTATGTAAGAGCTATTTGTCCAAGAGGGAGAATGATGGAGTCCTGCATCAGATGTCCTGCCTCCACAATCACCCAATCTAAATCCAACTAAGATGGTTTGGGATAAGTTGGACCAGAAAGTGAAGGAAAAGCAGCCAAACAGTACTGTACCCAACACTTCTGGGAACTCTTTCAAAATTGTTGGAAGACCATTCCTTGTGAGTCTGACTGAGACATTTCCAAGCGTGTGCAAAGCTGTCATCAGAGCAAAAGGTGGCCATTTTGAAGAATCAAAAATGTAAAATATATTCTGGGTTATTTACCATGTTTTTTCTGCCATAATTTCAATGTCTTTAGTATTAATATACAGTGTTGAAAAACACTTTTGATTGTTTTTGATGTGTATACTGTATATAATCAGAGTATAGCATTAAGTCAACTAAACTTCTGGGATATTGACCTGATGGGGGTGTAAATCAGTTTCAGCTGCTTTGGTGTTTTTTCAAGTAAGGGTATCGAAGATCCACATCTGTAACAAACATTACAATTATGATTAACATTCAGTTACATGTACCTTATAGCAGAACAAATATTTTGCTTCCCACATATCCCAGTTAGGAAGCTGGGATCAGAGGACTAGGTCGGCCAGGAAACAGCACAACTTGAGCAGATATGGTTAATGCCCTTGTGTAAGGTTCAACAGTGGCAGCTTAGCAGTTCTGGGATTTGAACCCCTGACCTTCCGATCAGTAGCCCAGCGCCACCAGGTTTGAACCACCGCTGCCGCTTAACCCACCACTGCCTGCTAAAAAGCTTAAAATATTTTTTTTTCCCTGAACGAGAGAGAGAGAGAGAGAGAGGGAAGCAAGGTATTAATTTTATAGGCTTGAATAAAGTGTTCATTTGGGTATTGGTTTAATAGTTTAATATATTTGTAAACAAAATTCTTTGTATTATGCAAAATCATGTGCATTTTTTTGGCACTAATAATGTTTAAATTGCAATTAAATGGAAGAAAAGCTAAGTGTGCAAAAACATGCCATTGTTACATTCTTGTTAATGTATGTGTTATATATGTGTTAAATGTTCAAACATGCATATCACTTGTTAAATCATATAATATTTGTAGATTTGAGAGATTGTGTTGCTCTGTGGTCTGTATGACATATTCTAATTGCCCTACATTGCCAGCCAGTTTTAGACTTTCTGCCCTGGCCCAAAGTGAACGCCTGGTCACACAGTATTATTCTGGAAAGAATGAGAGGAAAAGGGATGGAGGGTGGAAACAGGAGAGGTTCAGTACATTTACGCACTTGTTTATCACTCCCTCTCTTCCTGCTGTTCTCGCTCACTCTGCTGGAGCTCACAGTCTGCCCTCTGTTAACCAGGAGGAAACGAGTGTCTGTCTCAGTCAAACAGGACACGCCACACACACACACACACACACACACGCGCCGCGCGCGCAGACGTGCCCCGTCTACATATGATTCTTTTTTTCTCACTTAATTCTCACTTCTGTTCTATAATCTGAAACTGATAATGACCATGTGATTTTTTCCCCTTACAGTTGCAGTTGCTGTTTTCATGGTTATAAGTGAGCGTGCTGAATGTGACTAGTGCATAACGTTTAAAATCTGCTGACCCAGTTTTTCTTTTTTTTTAATTGAGAAAGGTGCCAGTCTTATCCGGTGACTTTAAATGACTTTAAATGGAGTTCAGCTTTAAAAGCCTGTTTCACATTTTTGTGAATGTTCACAGTTTCTGTCATCCATATTCAATAGAAATAGGAAAAGGATCCCAAATACTACCTAAATGCACTTGTGATCCACTTATGGTTTAATAGTAACCCGTATCGAGCTGAAGATTAAGGGGGAAAAAAATCACAGGTCCTTACTTAACATTAACTGAAGCATATGATGTGTATCTGTATGAAATACCACCGGATGATTGGCTGGAAAATTATAAACTGTGAATTTTTGTTGTTGTTTTTTTCAGTTGAAACTGGTGCAAAATTGATTATGCAGATAAACCTTGCAAATCATGTAGTGCAGATAGACTGCACTACATGCAGATATCTTTCAACTATTTAAAATGACACTGGTATCCCAAACTATTAAAATAACATCTGCCATGTATTATAGTTCTCCAATGCACAAAACAGGTGATTTCACTAATTAGTTCTAGCCTACAGTATAAGGCTGAAGAGTTGTGCTTATTAACCTAAAAACTAGTTAAAAAAAAAAAAACATGTGACAAGGGTTTTCTGCTTTGGGAGCCATGACCCGTGTCATGTCCAGACCTGAACCCATTAGAAAACTGCTGACGATGGTGAAGAAGCCAGAAGCAATCAAGAAAACGTCTTCTGTTCATGACCTTCAGGAAGCAATCAAGTAGGCATTGATTGAACAAGTGACACCAGAGTACCGCAGACCTCTTTTTGACTTTATCCCCAGCCGGATCCAGCAAGTTTTGATGAATAAAAGGCCTTCATGCTAAATACTGTTTGTGGTATAGAAATTTCATAACATAAAATAATTAATTATTGTCCTAATTGTCAAATAAATAAAAAAAAAGTTAGAACGTCATTAAATCCTGTCCACTAATAAAAGCACAGAGAGCACATAATGTTTAGGCAACAAAATAATTATATATTATATATTTATATATTATATAAATACTGTTTTAATTGTACCCACAGAGGGCACAATATAGCATGGATTTTTTTATTTTATAGTGTTCATAGAGGGAAACCACGCCCACCATGACCACTCCGTTATCGAATTTTGGTTTTAAATGCCTACTGAAATTGAATGATTGCGAATTTTGGATTTGGTTTCATACAAAAAAAAAGCATAACACTAACACTAGAGTATGTACTGTACATCATACATTTATTCATCAATTTTGCTTGTAGGACTTGTTGGTGCATCCAGATTTACCTTCCTACTCATAACTCTAAGTTTGCTACCAGTTTCACTGTACTGTGAAATAATGTAATATCTTTTATGGTAGTTGTTGAATAATTTGATTGAAGACGTATAACTAAATAACACCGTTGGTTATGATGCGACAGACTTTGCTCAGCTATAGGCATCAAAACAGACATTCAAAAAGCACTACACTATATGGCTTTGGCAAAGAAAATCTTTTCAACATAGAAAAAGCTTGAAACAACTTGTTCTGAACCCATACAATTCTCCCTCATGTCTCCTATCAGGACGATAACTGGGCCGAGACCACCACAGCGGTGACCGGCACCTCAGATCACAGTCTCTCTCAGGAGGAGCTGGCCAGTTTTGGGAAGGAGACGGTGGGTAGCATGCATAAGCAGAGCTTTGTGCGTATGCTTCCCCTGGTCCTGACGCTGCTCCTTGGACTGGTGGTCCTCGTCACACCGCTGGCCTTTGTGGTGCTTCCACAGCTGCTGTGGGCTGAGCGTGTGCGATCGTGTGGCACAGCATGTGAGGGACTTTTTCTCTCACTGGCCTTTAAGCTGCTGATCTTAATGCTGGCTGGCTGGGCCCTGTTCCTGCGTCCACCCCGGTCCACCCTGCCTCGCCTGGCTGTTTACAGAGCACTGCTCGCTGTACTCACGCTGCTGCTCCTGCTCTCCTACTGGCTCTTCTATGGAGTACGCATCCTCGACACGCAGGTGTGTGTATTTGTCTATGATACATTCGTATAATTTGTATTAAAAGATTGTTTGATTATCTTGATTTTAAGTAACTTAATTAGAATAAAATCAATTTTTTTTTCAACCATGGCTGTATACGACAGTACAGTATAAACACTCCCAAAAATTAGCCATTTGGCAATTATCACCCACATTTTCAAACATCATACTTGTTCATATTATTGAAGTCTCATGCTCTCTAAGTGCATCCATGTTTTAAAAAAATCCTAGTAGTTAATGAATAATATATTAACATGAATAACAGAATAACAAGCTGATGAGTTAATTGACATTCAGATTTAAAAAATTGTACTGTATCAATGAATAAAAATTATTGAAATTCTTAAATATAATTTTCCAACAATGGCATTTTCTACTCCTTTTATACCACAGTAAGGATTATTATCAGTTGTTAGTTATGTTATAGCAGACAGAAACACTATTTTTCCTTTTCTATTGATGTAAATAAGGTGTAAAAAAAAAAAAAAAAAAAAGTCTGTAATCTAATCTGAAGAATCTCTAAAAATGTTTAAATCAAAAGCTCTATTTCAAAACCTATACTATAGTATACTACATGTCATATTAAATCCTTCACTTTATCAACAGTCACACATTTTTCCTTAAGTTTTTCCTTACAACTTCTTCTGGCTATTCCAGTGCTAGTTCATGGACAGGGAATGAGCCGTTGCTATTTAAATGATTGAAAATGTATCAGAACAGGCACATTAATATAAATGTCTGAGGTGAAGTCTGTCCTTCACTACATACCGCAAAAGCTGTGCTGTCATGGAAAAACTGATTTGAGAATTGACCAGCGTTGTGGTGTTGTTAAAAAAAAAAAAACTTTTTTCCCCGAGTATACACTATGGAATGCGTGTGTGTGTGTGTGTGTGTGTGTGCATGATAGGATGTTAGGAAAACAGAAACTAAGAAAAGTAATCATTTCCTCTATGACATTTACAGTAATTAAAGATCATCCATTAAACTAGACTGAAAGAAAGAATGACTTTGTTTGCATGAGTGTGTTCAGGACTTGTGTTGCTGATGTATTGCTGTATGTGGGTGACAGGATGAGAATTATCAGGGGATAGTGCAGTTTGCTGTGTCGCTGGTGGATACGCTGCTGTTTACACACTACCTGGCCGTGGTGTTGCTGGAGATACGGCAGCTACAGCCGTGCTTCTCTCTGTGTGTCACACGCTCGACTGATGGAGAGACACGACACTACAACCTGGGCCAACTCAGGTAACACACACATACTGAGTGTAAGAAAGAGTTTTAAAAATTGAATAGAGAAAAGAATAAACTTTTTACGCCAGATATGGTTAAATCCTAGTAGGAATGATTTTACTGCATAGTCTGTGTTTGCATGGGAAGTTTTTTTTATTGTAGGCTGAACTTTTATGCCTGTACTCTATGCTATTTTTCTGTGTCCACTGAGTCTGTAAATTTAGCATAAATCCAGTATAGATCTGCAGTAGTGCTGTGTGGGGATTGGCAAACCCAGACTCCAGGCATAAATCATTTACTCAATGCAGAGTAAAGATGAATGCACACATTAATCCTCTCTCTCTCTCTCTCTCTCTCTCTCTCTCTCTCTCTCTCGCTCTCTCTCTCTCTCTCTCTCTCTCTCTCTCCTGCCTGTAATTCTTAATTTATCTTGCATTCTCATGTGTACCATGAGCGAAAACATTTATTTAGAAAACACTGTATATTCCATAGTTTGAGCTAATATACCAGTGACAGTACCTTTAGTCTAACATTTTTCGTATTCTCTCTTTCTGCATGTAGTATTCAGAGGGCAGCTCTGGTGGTCCTGGAGCACTACTATAAGGATTTCTCAGTACATAACGCCGCACTGCTAACAGCAGCTAAAACCCGCACAGCTAAGCACTTGGCTGCTCTAAAGGTCTACAATGTGGATGGTGGGTTCTCCACTTTACTTTCTTCACTACTCTTGACATTGAGACAAAACTTCCAGAGTGGTTCAGGTTCAAGTCACAGTTCAACCTAAGGGGGGCGTTCTCACTTTTAAGAATTTGATCCAAATCGGTTCCAGAGAAATTAGCAACTGTCAAAAAGAATTTCGAGCATGCTCAAAAACATTTTAATGTACAGTAGCCACAGGCAAAAAAAAACAACAAAAAAAAACATTCTAGTTGTCTGTAGGTCATTTATACAGTATATGGATCATAGTGATTCGTTGAAACTTTTTTGCAGGTGATTTGTCCCTGTTGGTAATGAAGTCATAGAAATCCTACCATTTGCTACCATGTAACTACGAACTTTACCAATGTGTCACGACTTCATCTCACAGTTAACCAAAAATTGCCTGGTTCTGCTAAAAACCATTGCAGTCCTGCTATGAACATGACATGTGCCCTCGTGCTCGTATTGACAGCCGGATTAACATAGCCATAACCATATTGAACGATAGAGTGAAAATTCGCACCAGGGTCGGTATGTTAAATGGTCTTGATGGCTGCATTTTAAATTGATATTTAGTGCACTACATCGATGAACATGTTTTGGGCCAGCCCTGGAATGCTCGTTAAAGGCTTATTTTTCACCACATAAAATTAGTTACAGTGCATGAGGTTAAATTTTGCACCAATTGGATTTAAATGTTAATAAGTTTATAAGGCGTAGGGCTAAATATTATATAAATTAAATATGACAGAATATATACTTAAAAAGGACCACATTGTGATTTTGTTTTTTGTGTGATTAATTATGCCACACTAATAAGGTGGTCTGAGTATGTTGTAATAATTAACGGTGCATTGGTAGCCAGTTCTTAAAGTATTAAATGGGTTAGTTTGAATTTTCCTCATGTCTTTCAATCAAAACTGAAGTGCCTATAAGTACAATACAATAGGTCTTGGATTGTCATTTATTTTTCTGCTCTGCACACCGACGATGAAGTTTGTCAACCGGAACACAAGTAGAAATTAAGCAATTCTCAATCCAGGCAAAAATGCATTCCTATCAGCAGAGTCTCTTATGAAGCTTCTGCAGTTTCACTGAGCTAACGAGTGAGTGTATTTTAAAAAAATAAAGATAAAAAAAAAGATGTATAGTTATTTATGTCAAACATTAAGAAAAAACAACAAGAACATTTGTAAGATTTGTTCGCTACTGACACAAATTTTTTTTTCTCCCCAAAATCAAGAAGGGGCCCAAAAAAGCAAGTATCCTCGAGACCTTTAGATGCATATAGTAGATCATGCATGCAGTATATGCAGTTTGCATATACTGTACACGGCCTACAATCATGAACACACAGTGTTAATAACAATAGAAATATGCCTCTTTATCATATAACTACAGTATAAATTCTAACAAAACAAATTCCTTCAATTCCTGTGGGGGTTTTTTCGGTGTGATTTCTGAATATTAGCATTAGTATCTAGTCTGTTACTTGATATTTTTAGTGTGTGTGTGTGTCCGTGTGTGTGTGTGTGTGTGTGTGTGTGTGTCTGTGCTCCTTGCAACATTTTAAAGTTAATCCCAAAAGCGGTCTTTTAGGCTGTAAGTTAAAACCATGGAATGCACTGAGTGCCCGTGTGTGTGTGTGTGTGTGTGTGTGTGTGTGTGTGTGTGTGTGTGTGTGTGTGTGTGTGTGTGTGTGTGTGTGTGTGTGTGTGTGTGCGTGAGTGTGTGTGTGTGTGTTTCTTCTGCCCTGGAGGCAATTTCACCCATCAGGAGTTCATCCAGCATTTACGTCAGTTACAGAAGCACATATTCATTCAGAGTTTACTCCTAAAAAATATATAAGGAGAGAAAAACAATCCCCTGGCCCTAGTACACACACTGTAGTCACATGTTTAATCCAACCAAGGTATGACCTGGTATTTGGCCATCACACGTGGCATACTGTATTTAGAAACTTTGTGCATTGCTCTACTCTACAAAGTGTCATTTCAAAGTGCACATGCAGTATTGCACGTTTCAATCACATATAGTATTTAAACCATTTTAAGGCCATAAACACTTTAAAATAACAAATATGTAACTCTTCAGGGGCCTATTTAGTGGCGTTCTACAAAACAAACTGTTTTATGCTTTGCAATTAAAATTGTCTGAGAGCTTTGCATGCTCTTAGGCGTTTTTTCTAACCAGTCTCATGAGGCAGCATCACCCAGATGCATTTTCTTGTAGTCCTCAAATTAGCCGAGCTGTCTGTTTTTGATGAAGTTACATTATTTTAAAAAATCAACAGTAAAAAAAAATCACAGCTATGTTTAATGCTGAAAGAAAGAGCATGAATTAACCATTACTAAAAGTTTTTGGGACTTGGAGAGAAAAATTTATAGAATGGTTCCATTATCAATACAAGAAAAGAAAAAGTCTATAATAAATATTATAGTAAATAAGGTTGGTGAACCAATAACATGGTGAATGAGCACTGTAATTTAAGCCAAAGGTAAGGTGTGCAACTTTTTCCGCCCAGTGTGAACCAACACAGGGCAGGCATTAATGTCACTATTTGCATTGGTCTTGATCATTTAAAGTTATTATGACACAAATCACATGTTTATATTTTAGGATAAAAAAAGAAGGCCCTTGTTTCTTTTCTGCAGTGATCGTGCTCCTGGTTTGGCCTAATAGTATTTTGTTCATATTGCTTAGTTTTGGTATTATTTTTAAGCACTACGCTCATGTCTTGTACAGTCATGGTGCTGCCCTCATGTGTTCATTGAATTAAATGCAAAAAGTTTATATATTAAAAAATATATATATTAAAGGTTCATTTATTTTAACTATAGAAATGTTACAACATAGAAAAAGACCCCCAAAAAAATACAGAAATATACAATTCCCACAGAAATTAGGGTAATATATGGTAAAAATAATAAAAAATGTATATGTGTGAAATGTAGATGATATTTCAATGAACTATGAATGTGTAAAATGCAAAACATTAAGCCCAGTAGGTTCCCCTTGTGGCCCCCCTGGGGCGTGAATCATTGACCTTTGCTACATTTTAAATCACATCCATTAATAAATTTTAAAAAAAAATGTTAATTACAAGATGAGGGAAAAAATATTTATACACACACACACACACACACACACACACAAACCTCACTATACAGTATATAAAAATTGGGAATGTATGTTTTTAAGATATATGACTATATGTAACATATATGGAAACCTCTGATATACTTCCATATATTAAATTTTTGTATGGAATGTGGACTTGCCATAAACATGGACTTACAAATTGTATGACATTTTATAAATAACCTGTATGAGTTTAATTAATTAGTAATTAAACATTTTAATTAATAAAAACAATGTTGTTTTTTGTGGTATCAGAGAAATAAATATTTTCATAATGTGCTATTATAGACCAATAATCAGCTTTGGCTAGCTGTTCAAGTTGTGATTTCTCAGGTTCGAACTCTCCACCCTAAGATCTCACCATGCTGTTCTGCATCCTGTCAGGTCCTGGCAATGATGGTGCGGCGAGTCAGACTCGAGCCAAGACTGCTGCTGCAACCCGACACAAAGACACCAGTCACAGTGAGCTGTACTACGAGGAGGCTGACTATGAGAGAAGAGTCCGCAAACGCAAAGCACGGTAAGAGAATAACAGAAACACTTCAGATATGATAGAAGTTTTTATACAGAATCTTTTTACTGAGATTGTGAGAAACAGGTACATAGACATCAAAAGAAGTAATTAGAGGACTAGAATTCATATACAGTATATCCTTAAACCAGTTTACTAGTTCCGTCTCAAGTTGTTTCGACTGTACAGTATGTACCTACATGTTTTTCTCTCAAGCCTGGTGGTGGCAGTAGAGGAGGCGTTTACGCACGTGCGGCGGTTGCAGGAGGAGGAAAAAAAGAAACCACCAGGAGACGTGATGGAGGCACGTGAGGCAGCACAGGCCATTTTCCCCTCAATGGCACGTGCACTGCAGAAGTACCTGCGAACAACACGTCAGCAGCACTGCCACAGCATGGACAGCATCCAGAGCCACCTCGCGTTCTGTATTACCAATAACATGAGCCCTAAGGTGCGTGTGCGCGCGCAAACACACAGGGACACACGTCCACACTCTCTCTCTTTCTGCCTCTATCTATTTACATAATGATAGATTTTCTGTAAAAAAATAAAAGCACAACATTATTAATAGTTCGTAAATCCTGTACATTTTTATGCTTTTTGGGACCTGCCTACCAACAATTTTCCAGACTCAAGCTCAAACATTCATGAAAATAGTAATAATAATAATAATAATAATAATAGTTCCTCCTCCACACAAAACTACTGCTTTTCTGTCAAGAAAATTGTTTGTGCCTGAAGAGGTCAGTACTGTTTGTGTTAGTTCTGTTTTTTTTTTTTTTTCTTTCTTCACCAGGCATTTCTGGAGAGCTACCTGACTCCTGGTCCAACTCTGCTGTACAACAGTGAGTGCTGGCAGGCTCTGCAGTGGACGCTGGTCAGCGAGGCATCAGTGACCAGCCCACTGCGTCATGGCACAGAGTTCCAGCTTAAAAACAGCCATTTTTGCCTGGTGGTCAGCAGCAAAGCTATACCGCAGCTCAGAATCAACGAGGAGTTCGTCCACCCCAAATCGCACAAATTTGTGCTGCTTGTGCAGTCGGAGACCTCGGTCTGACCCTCTGTGGTGTCCATCCCTTTTATATACTGTATACGATAAACTCAGAAACAGTGTTTCTTTTTTTTTTCATTTTTTTTTTAGAAGTCACACTTCTCATATTGGACATATTTTGATAAGCAGCAGTGTGTTTTTTCTTCTTTTTATTTTATGAAAAGTATTTATGTAAAGACAAATACTTGGAAGTGGAAGAGTGTGTTTTCTGTGCATAGGTATGTGTGCTGTGCAGTGTTTAAGAAATGAAGGCTGCTGTTTAATAAAGGAGAGATCAGGCAGATGAGTAAAACCAGGACTGTGACCATTACAGGAAGTGTTGTCTTACATGTCACAACTTCCCAGCCGATCAGACAAATAGAAACTAAGGAAGAGGGACCAGAGAAGCATTACATACAGTTAAAGTAATTTTATGAAAATGTATTAGAAATGATGGATGACTTTAATACCCAATTTATCTAGAAGAAGAGACACAGTTTTCCTCTTCCATGGAGGATACACAAGCCCAGGAATGCTGCCTAAACCTTTTCTGCTAAACCTTTTAATTTAAGAGGGCTTAAAACCTTTTCACCAAAAGGGATCGATATTAATTTCGATGCAGCTGAAAAAAACTACCTAGTGAACTTTTTGTACAACCCATAGAAACTCTTTTATACATGTATTTATAAGGTTCTGAATTAGATTTTGATTTCTGTGTCCTTTCTGTGTGATGATATGTGATCACTGTCAGATTGACGTTTGAGGATGCCCATTTGTGAAGAATATGGCAGCCGTCACATTATCCTGCCAATTTCTATGACAATAGGAAACTTTTTTTTTTGTGAAATCTGAAAAGTGCAGTCGTTCTGTACGTTTTATATTGTTTACATCAATATTTTTATGTGTACATGTCTGTGTGATTTTAATTTATGAATATATGGAGAAACATCATGTGTACCTTTGCATGTATATATTCATATTAAGGTATTAATTTTTTTCTACTATTGTAGCCCTTTCACTTGTCATTTTCTCTGAGATCATCATAATGAACTCCTTTCAGATTCTACATTGGTTTCCTTTGTCTTCTTATCATCACGTAGATTTGCTCTTGAAAGAGTACTTGGTTTCTAATATAACTGTATGTATAAGACATAACTAATATAAAGGTGTTTTGTTACACACCTATTTAGAGGTATTATTTAAGCAATCATTAATCAGATTTACTGTTACAGCACATGTTTATTTCTATCATTTGCAGCAACACTGCTTCATCTTGTATATGAAATGCTTTAATTTGCCAGGGAGCATACAGACTGGACATTAGAGCAATGGAAGATTGTCATGTGGTATGATCAAGATTTACCCTATTCCAGAATGATGCACATTTCAGTAAAAAAGAAAGAGCATGAAGCGATGCTGTAGTCCATACAATGCATGTAGAGATCGTATTATGATCTAAGGTTGCTTTAGATGCTCAGATTGTGAAAGAGTGGTTCTGGGAGCATGAGGAATCATTTTTATACATTAATTATCCATCACAGAGTCCAGACCTAAATCCCACTGAAGATTTTTGGGATGTGCTAGAGATGACTTTATGGAGTGGTTTAACTCTCCTGTCACGAATATAAGATCTGAATACAGCTCTGGATGGAAATAAATACTGTTATATTGCATAAGGATGTTGAAACTTGCCACAGTGAATGGATGCCATAATTAAAGCTACAGACAGTCTTATGAAATATTAGAATGTGCAAAGTTTTTTTGGCTAGGCAATGTATAAATGCATGTACAAGACAATCTGATATTGAGTAACAATGACAACCAGAGTAGTCAATTAATCTGCACCAATCTGCACTGGTTTCTCTACTAGAAGCCAATGAACTGGTAGTCTGTTACTGATGTCCAAATGTTTGGGCCCCTAAATGATGGGCCAATGCACTTCTTACTGCATGTTTTTAATTTAGAGACCTATATAGTACACCATATGGCCAAAAGTATGTGGACACCTGATCATGAACGGCATAATGTGAAGAAACAGGTATAGTTAGGGGCTTTTAGAAGGATTGAATGCGAGTCTGTAATACACAGATGTTGAAGCTTAAATTACCATTAAACTTACCATAAATGTAACCAGCAATAGTAATTATCCCAATACCATTTTCTGTTCTAAAAGAACTCTGAAGCATAGTGTTTAATTTGGAATATTTTTTATTCGGTCTGAGCAGGTTAAGTTATTTATATGTCAAATAAATCAATGCTGTCAGTAGGTTACACCGAGTTCTGTTCATTTAAGAGCGTAAAAGTTTGACATTTATAGAGCTTGTGCACAAAAATGTGCAAAATGATTATGATATTAAGGTGCTCAGGATCTAGATGTCCCTGAGCGAGTAAAAACTGCTTAAGTTTTGGTTCCGGAGAATTCAAGTTTAGAGGTTAATCGTCATCGTCATCGTCGTCATCATCATCATCATCATCGTCATCATCATCATCGTCGTCGTCGTCATCGTCATCGTCATCATCATCATCATCGTCATCATCATCTTCAGTGTTGACCTTTCCGGAAAGTACATCCTCTATCCAGTCCTCTAGTTCCTCAGCAGAAGGCAAGTCATCATCACTATCTATCTGCATCCACACACTGTCCGCCTAGAAATAGATCACAGAGAGAGAGAGAGATCAAATCTTCTTGTCATATAAAAAAAATTGTCAGATTGTTTAAAATTTAAACCTGATTTGCAGTGCTGGGGATTAATCAATTATTTCCCAATACTAATGGATTCTGCAACATATTACAGTATATCCATTTACCAGACTTACCACATTTGTGACCATAAAGCACATTTGTACGATCCTTAATTACTCAGACCTTCAGAATCTTGCAGTCCTTACTTTAATAAATGCATGTCTTTCAATTTAATCTTAAATGTAATTATTGATTAATCAGCTAAGCATAAAAGTTCTGTTAGCACAAAGACAAAATATACAAACGTTTTGTACAAATTCTAAAAGCAAAGAGAAAACAAAATGTAAAAAAAAAAAAAACAATAAAGTCCATGCAGAATATAATTTTTTTTTAAGTATGCAAATGGTAGTTCACAATAGAGATATCACAGGGCATGCATTTTGTAGCCAGCTAGAAATCTTTCTGTTGTAGTTTTAGAATGTGTTGACTAACTATTCTTCGGGAACATGTCTTGTTCTAAGCTACTTGGGCCATCTTGAATTCCCAACATATTGAAACTCTACCCACAGTCTTGTCAGGGGACGAAAGCCATAGCAAGATTTTCAGCTTGCATTTTGTTGGGTCATTGTCTTGTTGTAGAAACAAAATATTTTCACCATCAAAATTTTCACCATAAGTTTCTTAAGTAGCTATGTCACATTTGCTTTGTTTCAACATTAACTTTTTCTTTTTAGTTTCAACATTTCTGTCAGATTGAACCAGACAGGCTGGCCTTCAGTTCCCATGATCCATTTTACTGGTATATATTTAAGAATCACCATTAATAACGTTATAGCAGATCGGTTCGCATCAGATCTGTCAAAGTTTTCAAGATCAAATTTCCCCTAAATTGGCATTTCTTAATGAGATTTTGGACAGTGGAAATGGCAAGCTTATACACACGTGGACAAAATTGTTGGTACCCTTCGGTCAATGAAAGAAAAACTCACAATGGTCACATAAATAACTTTAATCTGACAAAAGTAATAATTTTAAACAATTCTATGAATGTTAACCAATGAAAGTCAGACATTGCTTTTCAACCATGCTTCAACGGAATTATTAAAAAAAAATAAACTCATGGAACAGGCCTGGACAAAAATGATGGTAACCCTAGAAAATACTGAAAATAATGTGACCAAAGGGACATGTTAATTCAAGGTGTGTCCACTAATTAGCATCGCAGGTGTCTACAATCTTGTAATCAGTCAGTGGGCCTATATATAGGGCTCCAGGTAGTCACTGTGTTGTTTGGTGACATGGTGTGTATCACACTCAACATGGACCAGAGGAAGCGAAGGAAAGAGTTGTCTCAGGAGATTCGAAAGAAAATTATAGACAAGCATGTTAAAGGTAAAGGCTATAAGACCATCTCCAAGCAGCTAGATGTTCCTGTGACTACAGTTGCACATATTATTCAGAAATTTAAGATCCATGGGACTGTAGCCAACCTCCCTGGACGTGGCCGCAGGAGGAAAATTGATGACAAATCAAAGAGACGGATAATCCGAATGGTAACAAAAGAGCCCAGAAAGACTTGTAAAGAGATCCAAGGTGAACTTCATGCTCAAGGAACATCAGTGTCAGATCGCACCATCCGTCGTTGTTTGAGCCGAAGTGGACTACATGGGAGACGACCAAGGAGGACACCATTGTTGAAAACAAATCATAAAAAAGCCAGACTGGAATATGCCAAACTACATGTTGACAAGCCACAAAGCTTCTGGGAGAATGTCCTATGGACAGATGAGACAAAAATGGAACTTTTTGCCAAGGCACATCAGCTCTATGTTAACAGACGGAAAAATGAAGCATATGAAGAAAAGAACACTGTCCCTACTGTGAAACATGGAGGAGGCTCTGTTATGTTCTGGGGCTGCTTTGCTGCATCTGGCACAGGGTGTCTTGAATCTGTGCAGGGTACAACGAAATCTCAAGACTATCAAGGGATTCTAGAGAGAAATGTGCTGGCCAGTGTCAGAAAGCTGGGTCTCAGTCGCAGGTCATGGGTCTTGCAACAGGACAATGACCCAAAACACACAGCTAAAAACACCCAAGAATGGCTAAGAGGAAAACATTGGACTATTCTAAAGTGGCCTTCTATGAGCCCTGACCTCAATCCTATTGAGCATCTTTGGAAGAAGCTGAAACATGCTGTCTGGAAAAGGCACCCTTCAAACTGGAAACAACTGGAGCAGCTTGCTCATGAGGAGTGGGCCAAAATACCTGCAGAGAGGTGCAGAAGTCTCATTGACAGTTACAGGAATCGTTTGATTGCAGTGATTGCCTCAAATGGTTGTGCAACTAACTATTAAGTTAAGGGTACCATCATTTTTGTCCAGGCCTGTTCCATGAGTTCATTTTTTTTTTCATAATTCCGTTGAAGCATGGTTGAAAAGCAATGTCTGACTTTCATTGATTAACATTCATAGAATTCTTATTTATTATTACTTTTGTCAGATTAAAGTTATTTCTGTGACCATTGTGAGTTTTTCTTTCATTGACCGAAGGGTACCAACAATTTTGTCCATGTGTGTATCTTTTCAGAATCTTTTTCTGCAATTAAACAACACAAGGTTTGGAGTGTCAAGATTAGCAAGTAGGGTGGTTAGCAATGGTAGGGTATATCCTCGCTGAAAATCCCCTTTGTCGCAGTTGATTGTCTCCTCCTGCACTGTAGCATATTTATGGGGATTATGTAATTTTACAAGAGCAATGTGCACAAATAAATGATGAAGTTTAAAGAAGGAGAAGCCTAGCATTAAAGACAAACCTCACAGTGGGAGACCATCAACTGTCTCAAAGAAAATTCAAGATTTGGGTTCAACGATGGTACAAATGCACCCCTTTGTGATGGAAATTATGTTGACTAGAAACTGCGTATAGAGGAAGAGTTACTCTACCAACATGTGAAATTTGAGACCTAAGACCTATGTCACTGCACACTTTTGCATTACTTTTTTTTACAACCCTTGTGCGTGTTTTAGTGAAAACCAAGAATGTGCTGCCATACTTACATCTGTCACATTAACTATTCCTATCTGAGGCTTGAAGAGGTCAACTTTAAATGTCTTCTCCCAGTATGGAAGAAGCTGAAGGAAATAAAATGAAAAGCAATACAAACAGGTCAAGTTCCATTTCTGTCAGACTTGTTTTTGAATAAATAAGAGTTTGGGTTACTGACCAGAGGGAAGTCATCAGGATCAATCCAGACGATACTCAAGTTAGGATTATGTGTATTGTCTCGTGCAACTTCTTTCAGAATCTCCAAAAACTCATAACCATCTAAAACAATGTGCATAAACATGACGGATTATATCAGTAGTTAATATTAAACACTTTAAGCTTTACATGTTGTTACTGTATGTACTGTACAGTACCTGGGTCCTCCTCTTCTGCAAAAGCTACAATATGAAAGCCATCCAGGTCGTCTTCCTGCAGATCAGCACATATGACATTCACATTTGTGGGCCTGCAGTTGAATGTTTTTACTTAAGAATCACTCAGCCTAATCACAAACTGCTGAAACTCATTCCATGACATACAGTATACATATGGGTTTGTGTCTTTGGCTGGTCAAAAACAAGTTGCTTTCTAAATACAGTAAATGCAAAAGTGACTTGACATAATCCGTTAATCATTATTCAAATATATTTGATACTGCTTACACCAATATGTTACAGGTATATATGCTGAGTTCTTTATTTTCTTGCTTTAAATTTAAATATTTGAATAATCCTCACCCAAGTCTCAAACATGTCCTCAGGTCTCAGTTTTCTTAGTGTTGGTCTGTGAAGGTAAAACAAGAAAATTCATCAGAGGACTGTCCTTCTAACTAAAGAGAATTAAGCATGAACACTAAATCCATAGTTTTTATGAACATCCATCCATAAATACAGCCACTTTTCCCATTCATATTCAAAAACGTTCTTCCATTTATTTATTTATTCATCCATTCATCTTTCCAACCAGTCACTCCAGTTACCTCCTGTGCTCAGTGATAAAAGCCACAAGTTCCTCTTCAGTGTGGGGTTTGTCTGGAATGGTGACTGGTTCTTCCATGAAGGGCTCATAGAAGTCTACTTCATTCATCTTAAGAGTCAGCTCTTTCGCTACCTGAAAAATGACAGAGCATAAAAGAATAAATAGTAAAGATTATTTTTCTTGTTTTCATGTTCCCTTCGACACACTTCTAAAACTTGTAAATATTTTAATACTAAATGTATTGCTATATGATATAAATTGATATATGATTTTATTACGATATTTTATATACGGTATTATTATAATATAAAAACATGCAGTACAGACCAAAAGTTTGGACACACCTTCTCATTCAAAGAGTTTTCTTTATTGTGTTCTTTATTGTGTTCTTTAGCCCAAACAAGTCTCTACTGCTTGTTGCCTGGTTTCCTAGCAGATATTCTACCATGAAGGCATGATTCACACAGTCTCCTCTTAACAGTTGTCAACAGATGTGTCTGCTGCTAGAACTCTGTGTGGCATTGACCTGCTCTCTGATCTGAGCTGCTCTTAACCTGTGATTTCTGAGGCTGGTGACTTGGATGAACTTATCCTCCGCAGCAGAGGTGACTCTTGGTCTTCCTTTCCTGAGGCGGTCCGCATGTGAGCCAGTTTCTTTGTAGCGCTTGATGGTTTTTGTGACTGCACATGGGGACACAAGTTTTCCCAATTTTTCGGACTGACTGACCTTCATTTCTTAAAGTAATGATGGCCACTCGTTTTTCTTCACTTAGCTGCTTTTTTCTTGCCATAATACAAATTCAACCTCTTTGAATGAGAAGGTGTGTCCAAACTTTTGGTCTGTACTGTACATAAAATTATTTTATATAATTATATGTTTTATTAATACCTATAATAAAACCATAAAGTTGCATGTCTGTACAATGAAGATATGCAAATAAATATTCTGGGGCGATATAAGATGAGTAATAAAACACATCAAGATGATTAAAAAAATTCTGTCTGTTTGTTTGTGCACATATCACATAAAAACAACGGAACAAACTTTAATGAGTTTTCACAGGTGTATTTAACCGAGCTTGAGGTAACACATGGACTTTATTACATCGTCATTGCCCCACAGGAAGAGAAGATATACTATTTAGAAATTTTAATGGAAAACAACAAAAAAAAATTATCAACTTGGAAAAATCATTAGTTCATCTCAAAATTCAACAGATGGCTCTGTACATTTTGTAATACATGCTTATGAGCATGCAGTTGAAATCTACTTAATAATCGTGATCTCACAACTTCATTCCGTCCACAATATGGTAACAATTTTTTTTTCATTCCAAAATTCAACAGATGCCACTGTACTTTAATCGTGCTTATGAGTGTGCAATTAAATCCCATGCAAAGTCGCAGTCACATCTAGATATACACATAGATATCGACACAAACACATTTTTTAAAGTTTTTTTTTTTAAGTATCTTTCCATGCATACAATGAATATATCTGGTAATTGGTAAAATATTGTCACACTGATAGAGATTTATCAAACTTACAGATTTATCAAAGGTGGCAAAAAACTTTATGAAAGGGTGGAACTGTTCAGCAGCTTCCTGGAAAGCCAGAAAATCTAAAAAGAGCAGCAAAGAGAAGAAGAGAGATCAGTTAATTCTAAGTCTCTTGTCACATAAATTTTACTTTGGTTTTATATAGTACTGTACAGTGGAACCTTGGATTACGAGCATAATTTGTTCCAGAAGCAGGCTCGTATTCCAAAACACTCATAAACCATTTTGTATTTTCCCATAAGACATAATGAAAACCCAAATTATTCATTCCACAGCCCAAAAAAATAAATACATAAAATAATTAATACAATATATATAAGTTTTATATGATTATACCAGTAAGAGACGAGCACTAAGACCCAGCAGGGGAGACGAATTACCCACAATTCCAGAGCACAAGAGAGAGAAAAATGATTTACTCGGTTGTGATCAGGTGACGCTCGGCGTCAAAACAAGTAGCGCATGCGTGATACATGATACTCGCTACTCGTAAACCAAGACTAGCTCGTTTTTCAAGTCAAAATTTATATAAAAAAATACATCTTTGCTCGTCTTGCGGAACATTCGCAAACCGTGTTACTTGCAATCCAAGGTTCCACTGTATTTAAATGTCCTTCTGTGTACATATAATGCCATGTAATTTATTTTCTGGACATTAACAAGTGTCTATTCATTTGGAAAAAGTGTAAAATCCATACAAAACGTTTGCCTCGCTTTACATAGCATTCTGTTCAATTTCTCCAACTGGTACACACACACTGAAACATAAATGAATACACTCACGCTCTGCCTCCAGAGTCTTGAAGTAGCCAATTACTCTGATATCCTCTTCCAGGCGGTCAAAAGCCTGCAGCTCCAAAGCATTATCAATGATCTCAACTGGATCATCCAACAGCTGCAAAAAAGTCAGAGTACTGTTCCATTGCACATTGCACTCATTCAACATACAGCACAGAAGGGATAATTAAAAGGTCAGACAAAATGAAAGCTGAGTAAGAAGGAAACTGAATCCTTACATCCAGCAGGAACTCCACAAGGATGTCTGCAGAGAGTAGTCCATCATACTCAATTACACGCTCTGCCTTAAAAACATACACGCTGCCTTCTTCATGTAGACCTGAAAATAAATGCTCATCAGTGTTAATTCATTACCTTATATTATATTAAATATCCACACATTTCCTATTTTACCTTCATGTAACCTTCCTCTTGTGCTATCAACATAATTATTTTACTGGTCTGTTAAGGCTAGACAGCAATTGAATGAACAATTTGACCTTTCCAATTGTGAAACTTGGATATTAAAACACAAATTAATACTGAACAAAACAAAGCTTGTACTAATGTTTTCCTATTTTACAAGCAGCAGCGTGCCAGTGTTTGTAGATTTCTGCAAGCTGTCTGTGTGAGTTCCAAGTTTATCTCTCACTGTCTAATTATGGAAGACTTGGACCGAAGCCTTGCACACCCTTTGTGAGTTAATTATACTGCCTGCGGGCTTCTCTCAATCTTACCTAGTTTCTTAGCGACCTTGGCATCCTTCTCAGAATCAACCATTCCAAATCCAATGTCTTTTTCCTGCAAGACTTGAGCAGCCACCTGCAGATCAACACACCAAGACTGGTAATTTAGAAAACTACAAAGATAAAATTGATACAAAGATAAATACAACCAGTTTTAGTGGCTTTGTCTTTTCAATGACGCTATACTATATGAGAATTTCTAAAACAATGCATGCATGGGTCAATTTTACAAAGCCAGTAATTGATGCTGTCAATCAACTAGCATAAAAAAAAATCATGTCTCGACTCATGTTGTCTTTAAAATGGACCTTTCTTCATTTATTATATTTTTCAGTTATAGGATTTACCATGTAAAACCTATATATTTAACACTCAGTTACATACAGTACATATTTAATATTGTATTTAACAAGATTAAAGATTTATTTTCTGTGCAAATTACTTTTTACGTCATTCATCAAATATAATATATAGTATATGGCCAAAGCCAAAATATATGTAAACCTGATATGGCCAAGATACAGTATGTGGAAACCTTACAGTCATATCGATTGGGTTATTTTCTCCCCACACGTTGACAAAGTTTGAAGCAGTTAATTGTATGGGATGGCTTGGTATGTTATAGGATTATATTTTTTCTTAACTGGAACTAAGAGGCCTAGACCTGATCCAGCATGACAATGTCCATGCGCACAAAGTAAGACATAGATTGCCAATGCGATGTCACACTACTTAATAGCTTTGGGATAAACTGGAATGTCAACTGCATGGCTTTCAATGTATGAGCTTTGAAGCACAGCCATGCACAACTCCAAAATGTAGTAGAAAGCCCATTCCAAAGAAATGTCAGGGGAAGGATAATGGTTATTACTGTACATAGTTTGAATTAAAGGGAAGCTAAGGGGAAAACGGAAAGGGCAAAAGCCTCCCATTAGACCTTTGAATTGTCCACATTCGTGGTATTGGTTAGATTTTATTTTCTGCAAGAAAAAATAATAGCATAAATGTCAGTATTATGTGTTTATTCACTTCATTTTTTATGAGCATCTGTCTGCATACTGTAAATTAGCACAGTTCTTTGTCTATTCCTGCTGTGGCCATCCATACTGTGCCTGGTGGTGCTGCAAACAAATTACTAGACTTACATAGCCACCTGAAGTCCTCATCACTGAGTGAGCATGGTATTTGAATAAACTGTCTTTCATTAATTAAGAAAATACATTTTGTTATTCCGTATTTCGGGGCGGAAGTCAAAACGAAACAATCGTGCCCACTCAGACAATTTGGATTCACTGAACAAAGACAACAACATGTGATGAAGGGGCGTGAAAGGCAGTAACATGTTGCTTGTGTTCCTCTGCTTTATGATTTTGTTTGCTCTGAATAGGCTATTAAACTTCTTGTGTGTTGTTATTATGCCACTATGAATTGTCACTGATGGTATTAACAGACTTCAGTAGTAATAGTAGAATCTTTTCTCAAACCCTGTTATTGACCGTGCTACCATGCACTTATATGTGCACAGATGCATACAAATTGGGAAGTCATGGTGCACACCTGAAAATAGGGCTCCCCCAAAAGCCACTGTGTAATTCGAACCCTGGTCTATTAAAACAGTAAAGGCGAGACTAAATCTGGAGTGGGAAAAAAGGCACATATGGGTATGATGGTCAGATGTCCACAAACTTTGGGCCATACAGTGTATTTAGCAACATATTGTATTGTCATTATACAGCCTAGTTGAATGTATGAAGCCTATTACCATCTATTTAACAAACTTTCTTTTTATTATTTTGTTAAATGTGGACTGTTTTTTTTTTTGGCACTGGGACATATTGTTTAGTTCTTACCAGGTTACCAACAAAAAATGTCTAATAAAAACAGTACAATTCTCAAGCCATGCACTGTTGCTCTAAAATGTGTGAAAAGACAGACACAAGAGTAGCTAGGTACAACATCTTCCAACTGAAGCATGTATTTAAAGGCATTCACAATGTCCTAACAAAAAAAATACAGCACTCCCTGGAGTTCCTGATCAGAATAGCAATTACGAATAGCAGAGAGCTGTCCACAGTGTTCTTTTCTGTAGATCAGAGTGAATAACTGGGATGCAGGAAACAGGGAGCTCTAACACAAGCATTTAGCAGGATCTGGATGTTTAGTAAGCTGCTACAGGCGTGGTACACTGGATGGACAATTATTTTCTTACATACATAGTACACAATCCTACAGCTGAGGTAGCCTTTAAAACTTAGTTTTTCTTTTTTCTTTTTAGTAAACATAGTGTATATATAGTAGAGCTCAGGATTGTGCAGTATAGAGTCACATATCCTTTTTTTTTTCAGCACAACCTAGACAATATGTCGAACTGAATTTGATTTCATTTTAACCAACTATACAAACATGTCTGAGCAACAAACAAAAAAGAAGAAAAAAAAAGGGTTGCATAGGCAAAAGAAATAGTGTAGATATACATGATCACACTGGTTGTTTTTGGTTGGTTCTATGACTTAAAAAATAATATGATGCTCATTTTGAGAGTTCGAGAACATTTTTGCAACTCAATTCCATATTCCGGTAGTGGAAAAATGTACATGTTATGAAAGTATTAATAATTATACCTAACATATCCGAAAACCCAACACACACCGGCAAGGTTTCCATGTAAGTGTATATATATATATATATATATATATATATATATATATATCGTTTTATTATTATTATTATTCATTGCTGGGACAGATCTATGCCACTTGGGTTTTAAGTGATTTAATTAATTAGGGATTGTTGTGTATATTAATGAGCAAGGATGAAAACTTATTTCCTTAAAGACCAGTATTAATAGTGAGCCCACCCCCTCCCCATTCCCCCAACGCCACACACACTCACTCACACACACACACACACACACACACACACACACACACACACACACACACACACACACACACACACACACGCACAAACACACCCATACACACACACTTGACATTTTGAAAATAAAGAACATTATTTTGTTATATATGATATTATTCAATTCCAAATGTTACATTTTGTACTAATAATTTCTGATTCTGGTAATTGTAAGTCATATTACCTCATTCGATTAAAATGACATTTTTTTTCTCTCTTTGTTTCGCTTACTCTCTCTCTCTCTCTCTCTCACTCACCTCCAGCACAAGCTCAGTCATTTGGAACTGTTTCTGCAGCTCCTTGTTGTTCGGCACTGGTTCATGGTAGAGCAGGCAGAGCATGTCATATTTCTTCAATGCTCTGCGGTAGTTCTTCTCGTCGATGTCTAACACTCTGTCCTTGCCATCATAGCGAGGGAACTCCAGGCCCTTCTTGGCCCAGGCAAAGGCTGCCAAGCTCAGACACACAAGCGCTACCAACCATGGTCTCCTCATAGCTGCCACTACTACGCAATCACACCGGTATTGATCTCACGCACACACTGCTAGAATTCTCACACACTCAGGTCTGTCAATTTTCTTTCAAGCTGCACGGAGGTCGGAGAAGCTTCCCAGGTGAAAAGGAGCTAAAATTCCCAAAAATGAAAGAAAGAAAAAAAAAAGTTCAGATTGAAAGATTTAATTCTAGACAAACGTCTGCAGTAGGTTTAAGTTCAAATATCACCATGGTCTTATGCACCTTTCCGAAGGAAAATCAGGTCTGTCCAGCCTGTATCTCTCTTTCTCCCAGTCTTCCTAACTGTTTCCGTCTCTCTCTGTTGGCTGGAAACAAAGCACAGGGCTTTGAGGGGGGATACCTTACATAGCAGCAGCCCTCTGACTCTCTCCCGGGTCTTTTTTAGGAGCCCAGTTGTTTCATTGCTAAAAATACTCCAGCTGAACTGCAACAGCAGGAACAATGTGGAGGACTGTCTCTACTTATAGGAATGATATTTTATCATGAGGTGAACATGACTACTTGATAACTTGCAGTATCACTGGAAAGTAGTCATAACTAAGGCCCTTGGAGAAGTGTGTGTGTGTGTGTGTGTGTGTGTGTGTGTGTGCGTGTGTGCACTCTTTCCAGTAGCTAGACATTCATATACTTGGAGATTTGATCAGTTAAATCAGTAAAAATCAAACAGCGTATACTTTAAGTGATACCTTTCGTGATAATAATGGAGTAATATTAGTGATCCCACTAGTCATTATCAAACCTGCATTTCTACCAATGGAATGACTTTAACTTTATGCATGCATATGAGAGCGTGCAGATGGATAAAGGGCAATGTAGTGAGTTCTCTTTACTCATAGCCATTTAAACCAGACAGCTGGCAAATTAGCTCCTTAATTGGGAGGTGCAACAGGAGAAGCCACAGATAAATTTATTCCTTAAGAAGCCTGCTGCCTTAACCCTCATGACCCTCAGAGTGTAGAGAAATCCTCTATAGAGAATGGCTGATTGGAACCAGACAGCTGCAACTTAGTAAAAGGAGTTAAACATTAACGTGCCATTATGGAGATGGTTGACTCCTGACCTATGATTAATTTTTGTTTCAATTAAGTGGATTATGAGGTCTTTCCATCCTACCATTAGATTTGTTTTGATTTATTATAATGTTTTGCTCATGAATATGGTCAGTAATCTATGGCGAATATCTCACAGGTTATTTGTAGCACAGGAAACCTGATACTCAAGGCTTCTCATTGTTATCTAGGTGTTAGAGTTGAACATACACTGATAACTGTGTGCATACTGTATATTCTGTCATTAAGTTGAATTGCTGTCTTAATGCTTCCTGTTATGTCAAACAATTCTGCTAAAATGTAAAATTAAATAACGATCAAATTGAGATGATGAAATAAAAGTATAAAAAATGTACTACAGTGAGAAGAAGCAATAAACTAAAGCTAATCAATATTTTCCTTTTTTATGACTTTGTGGTGAAGGTTTATAAGGACATCCACTGTAAGCAATTTGTAGTCCTTCCCTTTATTTTATTTTCCACATTTCTTCAAAATCTATTGACACTCACTTGCTTCTGATGTTGAGGTCAGGGCTGTGTAAAATGGCTTATTCTTCTCTTTACAGAAAATAGTTAGAAATTTTTTTAATTTATTCAATTAGTTAATTAAAGAAACAAACACAGTAATAATAATAATAATAATAATTATTATTATTATTATTATTATTATTATTATTATTATTTATAAGGAATGATTTATAAGGTTGTTTAAGAGATCTGCATTTTGTTTTTACTTGCCACTAAATCTACATAGAGATTAAATCTGGTTTGCGATAATGTCTATTGTTAAATGTATTATACAGATAACACTGCCCTTAATAATTGCTCCTATTTGAATTCAATTCTTTTTATATTTGACTTTTACCATGTTGAAGAAATCAAGCTTTGCCAAAACGTGATTTATGGAAGTTTATTATAGGAGAGAATATAAGAATGTCAGCGCTAATTATGCATTATTGTACATTATTTGACCATCACCATATTTTTCACCCTTTAACTTAATGCCTAATGCTATTATGACATTTATACAATCACAGTAATCATGATGCATCATTCTCTGTGAGACTTTCAAGCAGGATGTGAAGGTCAGGGTGACCCGGGTCCATTAAAGGTTCTGGCGCTTGGGTTGGAGATGACGTAGCTCTGGTTGTATGCCTCAATCTGAGGTTGGGAGCTCCATTCTCCTTCAATGTACTTATGATAGGGGTCATTGGAGTGCTCTCTGCGTTTGGACTTTACTGTGCTGATTAGAATGGCCACCACAATGAAGGCAAATATCCCGATCATTACAACTAGGTACCAGATAACGTTGTCAAAGTTTTCTTCTGCCAACCGGCCATTTATGTAACGTTCAGCCTGAGTGTTATTCCAATTCCATTGCTTCAGGAAGTCATTCAGAGCATGAGTTAATGAATCCTGAAGGTGGAGGGTCAGGTTTGCCCAATCAGATGATGATGTCATCTAATAAGTACAGAAGACAGAAGAGGAGTAAGAAACAGGGGGTTCTCTGGGGAGTGAGGTCTCCCTGGAGTTTTTCCTTAGGTTTTATCCTGGAGCTATACAAGACTAGTATTGGTAACAAGGCAATCTTGGAGTTTCTTGTTTATTATTGTGCAAACAGTGTGCATGCATGGAATGTGTGACATTTAAATGCTATGTGAGAGTATATATTTGTATGTTAATAGTATAAAGATGTGATAAAGAGCCACTGTGACTAAGGCTGCAATAGTAATTTTAGAGTGGGAGCTGTTTATTTTGTTTATATATTATATCGATGTTACGCTCCAGCTTACAGACATATTAGTGTGGCGAAACTCCTTTCTGTTCAACAACAGCTTGTATGTAACTAGTTTTAACCAGCTTGCTTGCTTGTTATTTCAGGGCTGCACAAAACCCTCAGGAGGGTAAAAAAGCTCACGACGCAGTGTTACACAGATTAGTTGCGAAGTCAACCTACATACAAATTTAACATTTTAGCTAGTTGAAAGAGAAGCTATTCGACAGACATGTTCATGTGCACTGAATAAAAAATATGACTGAAAAAAATTCTGCAAATTGGCCATCAAATTCCTGGATGGCAGTCCGTCTGATCAAAGGTTGTCTTGCCTGCCCATATGTACAATCTTTTGTTTTTACAGTTTTATGCACTGATCTATACTCATCTGATCAAATAAAACATGCAGCTCTTCAAGTGCAAGCTAAGCAAGTCTTATAGTTTTGTAAAATACTACCTGATTATGGGTGATGTATTTGTTTGGCCTTTTAAATACATCACTTTATGAATATGAATATTCATATACACAAACATGAGTCACTCCATTCATATGATACATTATAACATCATACCATGTGGAGAAAACAAAATGTTTCAACATCATCTTTGGAAAACTGGAATTAACTACAATGACCATATGTAGTATAAACAAGAAAAAACGAATAATGTCAGAGTAAGCCAATTTAATTATCCCATAATTAACATAATATCTTAAGGCCTCATTTCCAGTTTCATACTCATGGGTATTTTGACTGTCTTGAAAAAAATTGCACCAAGACAGGATGTTAGAATTCACTTATCTATAACATCAGACTGTCATCAAATCATCAGTGTATTTTAAAGGTAACTTAGGCAATAATATTTTCATAATCTGTTCATAAAGTAAAATTTAGTAAATTGAGTAAAATTTAAGTAAAATAAGTAAAAATGATGGATTCTATTTTTATTTTTTTTCATGACATTTTCAACAATAAAAAAAAAATATTCATGGATATGAAATGAATCACATAAATAGAAAATAATGTTAAACTTACACTAGTTTTAGCTCCAGTGCTGTTTTTATGTCCAAGAGCAGGTGATCACCAGGACCAGTGATTAGACGTTCCAGGAACTACCTCTTACTTACACTATTTAACTAAATGCTATGTGTGTGTGTGTGTGTGTGTGTGTGTGTGTGTGTGTGTGTGTGTGTGTGTGTGTGTGTGTGTGTGTGTGTGTGTGTGTGTGTGTGTGTGTGTGTGTGTGTGTGTGTGTGTGTGCGTGTGTGTGCGTGTGCGTGTGTGTGTGTCCTACTTTCCCATATCAGCTCTTTGCTGCTCCATTATAACAAATCTCATGTCTCAAGGGCATCTTTGCTCAAGGGCATCAGCAATTTCTCTAAAAACAAATCACATTTTAGTTCATAAAAGAAATAAAAACTCATGAAAGCACACAGAACTAAGTGCTGGTGATTAACTATTCACGTGCTGTATTTAGTACTGTATTTAATTATATACAGTAGATATACTGTATATCCACAGGTTTGCTATTTCCTGTCATTTTGACAATGCCAATGACAACCGCTGTCAGCCTCTGCACCTTCCCTTCACTGTCCATGGTCACACTTTGGAGTGGGTTGTCTGACAGTTTCGGCCTTGTCTCATAAAATGTACCATAATCTTACCATGATCTTATACACAACCCCACTCCTTGCAGACAATTCTTGAACATACTGACGATTTGAAACTCCAGTACAAATTGTGTGTTATAGAGTTTACCCTTGGGGTATCACTCTTTCTCTCAGCAGCCACATGATCACTGCCAGGGTCATGTTGGATTCAAAGTCCATCCAGAGCTTATTCTGGGAACACTGGGCATGATGTGGTGACACACTCTGAATGGGACACTAGGCAAGTGCAGGGCACCAAGCACATACTGTAGACGTTTCATAATCATTCTCACATAGGGGTCATTTATATTAGCAACCCACCTATTGGCATGTTTTGAGAAGAGGGAGGAAGCCCACATGCAGAGGACAATCATAGAAATTCAACATTGACTGAAGACAGTCGCCAGTCTCAGTCCCAGTGCTCAGGGTCAAACCTGGTTTGCTGGGATACAGCAACATTATCTGATACACCCAACCCCGCCCATTTTATTTAGCGTGTGTTTATAAGAAGTATTGTATTGTTTTTAAACTATCAAATTACCCGCAATGCAAAATGAGAAACAAATATTTAGTACTGTATGTTAAGTATTCACCGAGTTCTCTCGAGTAAGTGTGTGTTTGTACAATGGCATGTGTGAAGAGTTTTGAAAAGTTGTTATTAATTTGTTTGTACTATTTTACCACCAGATGGTGATATATTCAAAGTAGCAGAGAACATACTGATCATTTATGTTTGTGCTGTAAATATGATATAATCATAAAAAGAAAAATCACATGATAAAACATAAACAGAGGAATCAGTGAGAAAGGAATAAAGGGCATACAGGAATAAATATTGTTTTAAAATATCTCCATAGATAAACTGCATTAATGTATTAATTCGTTTAGACTTATAAAAAATTAAAATGCCATTTCATGCCTAAACAATGCACATCCATATTTGCCAAGGTTGATATTCACCCCAGAAAGCCTTCAAGCTGGCACAGCATACAGTACCTGTATGCAAATACACTTATCATACATGATGCCGAGAAATGTGTACATACAATGTGTTAATACATTCTGACATTCAGACATTTTGCAAATACTATATTATTTTCCATAATATACAGTACTGTGCAAAAGTCTTTAGCCACCACTTATTTCTCTAAATGAATACAATTAAATATAGATTAAATTAAAGAAATGGGAACAAATGTTTAAATGCTGCAAAGTACCTAAACGTACCATTAATAAAAAACTGTTTATATAGCAACCTCAGCAACAAATTCCTTTCCCCTCTCATCTGTTCCAACCAGTCAGCATTTAGCATCACCTGTGTACTAATCACCGGCCATCATCTGTAACATCTGCACCTGTTTCTCACTGGGTGTTAAACCTTGAATTTTTCTCATGCTTTTTTTTCTTTCATAGTTCACTGTGTGGCTTAAAAAAACATTCCTCTGAGACTTGTCAGGTACAGGGACTGAACTGGAAATGAGAGCCAAAAAGTCCTTCATGAAGCCTGGTATTCTTCAAGACTACAAGAAAATCTGTCTCTTCGGAAGCAAATATGAAGGAATGAGTGGTGGCTGAAGACCTTTGCACTGTAATGTTTTGTACATTACACGGTGTACATGGTGTACATTACATGGTAAATGTGACAGAGATTCATAAACTTGCTTTTGTTTTTTATATAACTTATATGTGCTCTTTTTTCTTTTCTTTTTTTTAACTTTTCTCTTTTTCATTTAAAAACTTTCTATTTTCTTTGTCTTTTCCTTTTTTAATTTTTTCTTTCTTTTCAACACTTCTTTTGACTTTTTTTGGCTTTTCACTTTTCTTTGTTTAGTTTTTTTGTTTGTTTGTTTTTTCCTCTTATTGTCAGGGATAACCCCTAGAGGGCGCCAAAGCGCCCTGTAATTTTCGTTTGTAGTTCCTTTGTTTAGACTTCAGTTCCCATGGGGCAATTCGGTCAGGTGACCAGGGGGCGCTCACCTGAACCGAGTTGGTTATTAGTTTTATTATAAATGGGTTGTTTTAGTTCTCCTGTGTTGTCTTGCAACTGTTCATTTACCTTAGTCATGTCAGCATGTTTCTTAGTGTCTTTTGTTTTTCCGTCTATACGTGTTTTAGTTTCCGTTTCATTTAAAGTCTATTTGTTTTGTTTGAGTTTCCCTGCCTGTTTTGTGTTTTAAATAAACATCGTTTCCGTTAAAACCTGGATCCCCTGCGTTTATGCCGCACAACATCCCGAGAACGTGACAGATTGCAAGACCTAAAAAGAGGCATAGCAGAGGAGCCCTTCCCCGGGGAGATTATTTTTGGGGGGGGCAACGATGTTTGGAGTTTGGGGAGCCGGCGTGGAAGGTAGCCGGAGAACCAAACGGCGTAGCGGCAAGAGAGCGGAGTGTGAGCGGGACGTGCAGCAGGGAGCAACCTCCCAGCTTGATTGGAGCAGCTTTCGGCGGTGCGCTAAAATAAATGAAGAGCGCATTCGTGACCTGCGGGAGCAGGTGGCCAAGCTCCAAGGGCAGGTAGCACTGCTGCACCGCACCGCCGAGGACAGCGAGCTGCCGCCGCTGCACTGCAGCGAAGAGGAGGGCGAGCGACCGTCGCTGCACTGTGCCTTCGAGGACGGCGAGCGACCGTCGCTGCACTGTGCCTTCGAGGACGGCGAGCTACCGTCGCTGCACTGTGCCTTCGAGGACGGCGAGCTTCCGTCGCTGCACAGTGCTGCCGAGGACGGCGAGCTTCCGTCGCTGCACAGGGCAGCCGAGGACGACGAGCCGCCTCTTCCTCCGCCGCCGCCTTCGTACGCCGTTGAGGACAGCGAGCTTCCTTTTCCTCCGCCGCCGCCTTCATGCGCCGCTGAGGACTTCGAGCTTCCTTTTCCTCCGCCGTCGCCTTCATGCGCCGCCGAGGAGCACGAGCTTTATCCTCTTCCTCCGCCGCCGCCTTCATGCGCCGCTGAGGACTTCGAGCTTCCTTTTCCTCCGCCGCCGCCTTCATGCGCCGCCGAGGAGCACGAGCTCAATTCTCTTCCTCCGCCGCCGCCTTCATGCGCCGCTGAGGACTTCGAGCTTCCTTTTCCTCCGCCGCCGCCTTCATGCGCCGCCGAGGAGCACGAGCTTTATCCTCTTCCTCCGCCGCCGCCTTCATGCGCCGCTGAGGATCGCGAGCTTCCTCTTCCTCCGCCGCCGCCTTCATGCGCCGCCGAGGAGCACGAGCTCCATCCTCTTCCTCCGCCGCCGCCTTCATGCGCCGCCGAGGAGCACGAGCTCCATCCTCTTCCTCCGCCGCCGCCTTCATGCACCGCTGAGGACTTCGAGCTTCCTCTTCCTCCGCCGCCGCCTTCGTACGCCGTTGAGGATCACGAGCTCCATCCTCTTCCTCCGCCGCCGCCTTCATGCGCCGCCGAGGAGCACGAGCTCCATCCTCTTCCTCCGCCGCCGCCTTCATGCGCCGCCGAGGAGCACGAGCTCCATCCTCTTCCTCCGCCGCCACCTTCATGCACCGCTGAGGACTTCGAGCTTCCTCTTCCTCCGCCGCCGCCTTCGTACGCCGTTGAGGACAGCGAGCTTCCTTTTCCTCCGCCGCCGCCTTCATGCGCCGCCGAGGAACACGAGCTCCATCCTCTTCCTCCGCCGCCGCCTTCATGCGCCGCCGAGGAACACGAGCTCCATCCTCTTCCTCCGCCGCCGCCTTCATGCGCCGCCGAGGAGCACGAGCTCCATCCTCTTCCTCCGCCGCCGCCTTCGTACGCCGTTGGGGACAGCGAGCTTCCTTTTCCTCCGCCGCCGCCTTCATGCGCCGCCGAGGAGCACGAGCTCCATCCTCTTCCTCCGCCGCCGCCTTCATGCACCGCTGAGGACTTCGAGCTTCCTCTTCCTCCGCCGCCGCCTTCGTACGCCGTTGAGGACAGCGAGCTTCCTTTTCCTCCGCCGCCGCCTTCATGCGCCGCCGAGGAACACGAGCTCCATCCTCTTCCTCCGCCGCCGCCTTCGTACGCCGTTGGGGACAGCGAGCTTCCTTTTCCTCCGCCGCCGCCTTCATGCGCCGCCGAGGAGCACGAGCTCCATCCTCTTCCTCCGCCGCCGCCTTCATGCGCCGCCGAGGAGCACGAGCTCCATCCTCTTCCCCCGCCGCCGCCTTCATGCGCCGCCGAGGAGCACGAGCTCCATCCTCTTCCCCCGCCGCCGCCTTCATGCGCCGCCGAGGAGCACGAGCTCCATCCTCTTTCTCCGCCGCCGCTGTCATGCGCCGCCGAGGACAGCGAGCCTCCTCATCCTCTGCCGCCCTGCGTCACCGAGGACGGCGAGCACCCACTGCCTTCACCGCCCAGTGTCAAAGAGGACGGCGAGCTTCCTCCGTCTCCGCCGCCCTGCTTCAACGGGGGCATGAAGCCACCTGGCCCACAGGACATAGGTGCCAGCCTATGGGTGAGAGGGGCGGACATTGGACCCTGGGGGGGATGCCCTGGACCTCCTGTGGCGCCCCGGAGTTGCGCCCTTTGAGGGGGGGTTATGTCAGGGATAACCCCTAGAGGGGGCGCCCTGTAATTTTCGTTTGTAGTTCCTTTGTTTAGACTTCAGTTCCCATGGGGCAACTCGGTCAGGTGACCAGGGGGCGCTCACCTGAACCGAGTTGGTTATTAGTTTTATTATAAATGGGTTGTTTTAGTTCTCCTGTGTTGTCTTGCAACTGTTCATTTACCTTAGTCATGTCAGCATGTTTCTTAGTGTCTTTTGTTTTTCCGTCTATACGTGTTTTAGTTTCCGTTTCATTTAAAGTCTATTTGTTTTGTTTGAGTTTCCCTGCCTGTTTTGTGTTTTAAATAAACATCGTTTCCGTTAACTTATGACTGTGCTAATTTCAATTTCAACTTCCATTTTCATTTTCTTCTTTGTCCTTTCTTTTTTTTGTTTTTCTTTTTGTTTTCTTTTTAACACTTTTTACTTGTATTTTCTCTTTTTTAACTCTTCTTTTAGCTTTTCTCTTTTTACTTTTTTCCTTTTCAACACTTTCTCTTTTCTTTTGACCTTTTCTGTTTATCAGCACTTCTTTTTTTCTTTTCTTTTAGCTGCTCCCTTTTCTTTGTCTTTTCACTTTTTTGTCCCTCCCTTTTTTTAGTTTTCCCTTTTTCTTCTCAGAACTTCTTTCCTTTTTTACTTTTGGATTGTTCCCAAACCTAGAGTGGCACTAATGTACGCTAGTGATGGATCGTTTATGAACGATTCATTCTTTTTGAACGAATCTTTAATGTGACTCAGAAGAACGAGTACTCCCGGAGAGTGATTCGTTCAGTTTCCACTGGGCGCGCCTGCGCAAAGCATCGCAAAACCTACAAGGTTATGTACAGGAAACAGAAATGAGTCGTTACCTTTTAGTCTTTGGTCCGTGTCGTTCGTTCTTTTGCCACGTGACTCCCATAGAGTCTATGCAGTGCAATAGATTCAAAAGAATGAAAGACTCGGACTAGAAGATATGAAGGTGAGCTGCTCATTCTGTTTATCATATGTCCTTAGCTGCACTGTAATATTTTTATTACTGGAACTATAGTCAAAAATTGTGTATGTAGACGTGTTGGGAGTCTGTTTATTGAAACATTTCATTTTATTTCTGGTCAAAAGAACGAAATGACTCAAACAAAGATTTGTTCATTTTGATGAACGAGATTCAAAACCGAGTCACTAAAATGATTCAAATTTCCCATCACTAATGTCCGTTCAGCAAGTGCAGAGGTCTACTGTATATCACTCATCTCACCTGACGGCCTGTACGGTGGTGTTGCCACATGACCCTATGTGAGGTTGGCCGCAGACCTGCCTGTCCAGAAATCTGCATGTAGATGCTAGTGGATTTGCCAGCCGAGAGACACGTGGCGTTACAAAACCATTCAACTGAGAAAACACTCAAAAAACACTTAACTGAAAAAAATGACAAAATCGTAATACAACTTTCCAGTCAGTGCATCTGGTGTAATATTGTGTAATTGGAAAGTTAATGCTACTGCAACTAAAGCATCCCCAGACAGATGCACCATCTTACGCTTTTAAAACTTACTCTTACTCATTATAAGGAAGTAGTAAAGAATCATAAGGCCTGAACTGCACTGCACTTTCTCTATTTCTACACCCACACAAAACACAGAGATGGACAGGGATCCACAGCTAAGAAAAATAGAACTCTTACAAATTCAGCTTGCTGCTTTTGGAGAAAGAAGGCTTGTAGAGTACAGAGGAGGGAGGATCATGACCTGTTGCTCTACAAGCAGGGTGTTACACGCCCTTGGTGGAAGCATGAATTGAGCAGTGAAGTGGTGTATATTATTGAAGAATAATCTTACCAGCTGAGAAACTGAATCCTCTGTAGCCTTAGAAATAAAAGATGCTTAACGAGTGGATCAAAACAACAATGACAACAACAACAGACTTCATACTATAGATGTCTTTGCAAAAAGCAGACACCCTATCCAGAGTGACTCGTTTTACACCTGAGCATGACGTGCCTTGCTCAAGGGACCAACAAATGGCAGGTTGGTCATGCTGGAGTTTGTACCTGAGGTCGTACAAGCAATAGTCCAATGTCTTCAGTACTTAACTACCCTTCATTAATGTCACAAAAGGCAGTATTTGACGGATCTAGAGTTCATCCTGGGAACACTGATGCACAATGGGACATCTTCAATACTACTTCAATGGGAAGCAATTACATAACATTTTATTGCGTCCATTTTAAGGGAATTAACTATTGCAGAGTCTTTTGTTTAAAGCCAGGGCAGAACAACAGTAAACATACAGTAATATTTGTAACAAGTTCAGTATATACTGTAGGTATATATGAGGTCAGGCAAGTTACAAGTGAAAAATGCACGGTGTCAGGGGATACCACTAGAGGGCGCCAAAGCGCCCACAGACTCCATTTTGTTTTCTTTTGTTTTCATTTGTAGTTTATGTTGGACTTCATTCCCCAGAATGCACCTCGGTCAGGTGATGTGGCGCTCACCTGAACCGAGGTTGCTCATTAGTTTTGTTATAAATGTTCCTGAGTTCAGTTAAGTCTTGTCTTGCATCTGTTCGTTTTTGGGTTACTGTTGTTGTCTGGCTCTGTGTTCCTCTCTTCCAAGTTCTCTGTGTTCTCCTGGCTCTGCTCTCCTGGCCTTTGTCTGAAAGAAATGTCGAGATGCATGTAGATTTTTTTGCTGGAAATATTTCATTCCTTAAGTGGTTGTAAAGAAAACACATGCTTTAGTCTTAAAGAACTTTATTGTTGTTGGCAAATGCATGCAATTAGCTGTGACAGTGCACCACCTATTTTTAATGACATTAGACGACTGTTCAACAGGAACAGTACAAAAAGCTCTCACACAAGGTTTAAGAACCTGTTTCACTGTCTCATAAAAGAGACATTTAATTGTCTTTAGGTTTGGTATGAGAGCAGTATTACGTTTGTCATGATTATCCAGAAGCTACAGTAAATATGTCCATTATTGACTGTGCACATGCTCATTTATTAGTTAGTTGATTTTATTAAGTAACAATTATTTAAACAAGTCTATTGACTTGGATATGAAATCATTCGATAGACCTTTAACCTTCTGCAACTTACAAGTTACTATTTTAACTAAAGAGGTTTTTAAACCACCAATAAAGAACCACATTGATGGTGATGTATGATGAAACTTGAACAGTGTCCAAGACAGTATTTCTCAACTTGTCGCCATGTTGAATAACAAGCTGAAAGGCATTGCTGGCCAACAGGAATAATTCTCTTCTGTTGTTTTAGCTTTGCTGCACAGTGGCATAGTGATTTGTACTGTGGCCTCGCATCTCCAGGGTCAAGAGGTGTGTGCATATAATTTGCATCTTCTCCTCATGCTTGGTGGGTTTCCTCTTGAGTGCTCTGGTTTCCTTCCACAGTCCAAAGGCATGCAGGGTAGGCTAATTGGTGTTTCCACATTCCCCCGTAGAGGGTGAGTGAGCGTGTATGCTTGTGCCCTGCAATGGAACGGCACCATGTAGTTTTGACAACTTTCTAAGAACCCATTATAACAAACATAATGGCATGTTCAGTAGAATTCTGAGTGTTTCTAAAGGCATATACTCGTTCTAGCAATGATAATACAGTGGGTGGAGTTTATACAACTGGAAATAATTATAGTTTTCTGTGATAAACAAAGAGACGAAGAAGAGGTTACAAAAATCAGAACTCTGCCACTGCCCACAAATCCCCACTGGGAAATCAGACCGCTCCAAAAAGTTATTTATATTCAAGCAGGAATGCTGAGATCCTCTCCAGAGTCCTTCTGTGTCTTGTCCAAAAACATCCCCAAATCCAAAAGCCCAACCTATTCTGAAAGGAAATCTTCTTTCCTCAAGCTATAAAATGCACTAAAACATTAAATCAACAAATTCATTATTTGCTTTTAAAACATCACCAATTCGCTTGAGCACATGGTTATGCAAATTTCTATGAAATTAATGTAATGTTACTTTATTACATGCAAAAATACAAATACACAAAGCCTCTAGAATTAATGATGAAAAAATGATTGCAATAAAAATGAATCAGCTCAGCAGATAAACTATGAGGAGTGCAGAGTCAGTAGAACAAAGCAAATTAAATAAAGTTAATCAATTGACAAAATAATTTTTAAAAAGGCGAGAAAACTCAAACTCTAATGAAGGGATAAATACAAAAAGGGAAAAAGTGTTAATAGGACCCCGGAGGTGTTCATTGAGAAGGAGAATTAGATAATCATGTAGAGGGCGTGAGATAATGGACAGAGTGAAGACAGAATGGACTGGATTGGATTGTAGATTGCAGCTTCTGAATTGAAAAAGGTTTAGGTATGACACTCCTAAAAGTGCAATCCTAAAATTACAGTATTTTGCACAGTGTTCATTTTCAGAGAGGTTGAACTCCTTGATGTCATGCTCTTATAAACACTATGAGAAAAAATATTCTATTTTTTTTTTTTTTTTTTTTTTAAGGTTGCTATGTGGTACATACAGTACTGTATTCCCATTCCAGCAAGTCATTTATGCCTAACTCTTTTTACTAAACTGACCCCATCAAACTTTCTCAACCTCCCAGTGATTAGTACTGTATAATGCTGATGCTAAGTGCTGAGCGGTTAGGAAGATGAGAGGTGAAATGAGGCTGCTGCTGGGGTTGTTACATGAACAAGCAATTTTAGGCAAAATCTCTTTAGGCACTTTTGAAGCCTGTTGAAGTAAAAAAAAAAAAAAGTGTCCTCGTTTATTTAATTGAATTTCATTTAATATGAATAACTGGGGTGAGCTCAAGGGTTTTGCATAGTACTGTCCATTTTGTGTTTTGTGATATAAAGTCCAAGGAGTTGCTTTTGTCACTCAGACATTACACAGAGGCAAAGAGTTGATGGACTGCTTAACTCATCAGTCAGCTTTGTACAGGAGCATTTAGCAGTCATATATTTTTTTGGGTTGCATATAACTTAATTGTGGCTGATTGCCTATTAAAGTTTTTGTTTAAACTTGCCTCTCCCTTTCTGCTCTCTTGTACAGTCAGGTTAGAACTATGTCTAGGAAGTTTTGTCATCTGTATACTTTGTGTCATACGAAAGGGGTTTAAACCTTTGTCCTATTAAAGCTGTCATGTAGCAGTTATATATAACACGCACATATCTGCAAGTCTGATAGAAATGTGTTTTCTGCAGAACTTCAAAATGTTAATTTCACACACGCACACGTGCACACACACACACAAGCGCACTTTAAAACACTTTAAAATACTGCTTATCATTAAATCTTTTAGATTGATAGTAACAAGAAGCACTAAATTTTAGAGCACATACTTAGTACTTCTGAATGAGTAAAAAATATATACTTTTTATGCAAGTTCTTGCATTTTTAACATCAGTGGATACAGTGTGAGTCCTTACACCCTAAGGTCTAAGAGTCCCTTCTGACATAAATTCCTTTCCCCATGATCTAGCAACACTATATTAGACGCTAATTATAAAAATATAAAATGACAGCATGGTGCCACATGTGGTGTCTTTCTGAACAAAGTTCAAACATCCAGTGCCAACTCTGATGGGGTGTGTCTCTCTCTCTCTCTCGCTTTTACACACACAGAGTGAAAGAGAGATCCTTTTTTTTTGTATGTCATTCCAGTTTTTATCGGCCCTCTTGGTAAGTAAGAAATGAATTTCAGAGTCGTGATGTTGAGCACTGCTGGTTCCTTGATCAAGGCTCTTAAATATGCAATCACCAGTTATAAAAAATGACAAGAGCAAAAATATGTACAGAATCAATAAAACAACACAGCATACTGTAATTGTATCATAAGCCTGAAAAAACATCTTTCATCGGCAATATCAAACTAAAGTGCCAAAAGTAATTGTCTGGCATTCATGACTATTCTTGTAAACCTGATTGTGTGCTTATCATGTTATAACTTGGCTATCAAGCAGTTGGATAGCTGCATGGGATACACCACCACAGATCATGTGCTAAAACAAGGAGACATAGAAGACTTGCACAAGTTGAGAAAAATCCTTTTCTAAGAGTTCTGATTAGAAGAGAAGTCTCTTTGCATAAGTGAGATGTAATGGCATGTTATAAATTGCTACACAATTGGACATTTTTAGATTTCAAATGACAAGTAATGTTGATTTATAGATTTTTGTGTCAGCGTGTATCGCATTATATCAGCAAAAAGAGACTGTATAAGGTAACCATTGCACACAGTGATTTACAAGAACTAGAGAACTGTAAACTTCTAGAGAAACTGTAAAACTCTCTCTCTCTCTCACACAGAACCTCGCAGTCCATTATCGTACATAGAGAGAAGAAGGAATTTTCCATTGGTGCACATGGAGCAGCAAATACTACAACAAAGCCAGAATAATATGTGTCAATACTCACCCCAACAACTTTTCTTTCTTCTTATCTCTCTCTCTCTTCCTCTTTCCATTTACAGTCAAAAAGCACATGTCTAAGAACTGTTAATCTGTGTAAAACTATAAGGTAATGTGGCCTAAGACAGATGAAAAAAAAAAAACTCAAAATCTTCGTCATGTATTGTAACTGTGTTGTTCAGTTTTAACTATCATACGCCTGTCATCAATGAAGTGACTCTGTTTAACAGCAAATTAAGGTCAGTTGTTTTTGTACAGTATGTAATTCTCTTAAAATTGTCTTGCATTTTGCTTGTCTTGCAAAGTAATGCACGTGCAAATGTAAGTTATTCAACTTAGAGTAACTCCTAGAGTAACTCTTCCTCTATGCAAAGGCACTAGTTGATGGTACTAGTTGATGGAATGAGCTAGAAGAAGATAGGAAGAGTTACTCTAACAACGTGTCAATCAATCTAAAAATTATGCACACTTTTAGATTACTTTTGGTACAGCCTTTGTAGAAAGAATCATGAATAGCTTGAAATCTAATTTGTCACAAAGCTTTCAGGCCTCTGTTAGACAGCTGAAGATAAAGAAATGTTTCACCTTCCATCATGATGATGAGCCAAATGTGCTAATTTGGTGGACATTAATAGAACTTGCTATATTACAAGCAAGTGGTGCTTTAACAGACTATTAGGTAATTAAGGGGTCATCAAAGTATTTGCATAATGAAAGCTTTGGGTTTTTCTTGTGGTAATATACTGTATTAGGAACATTGGACCGTGAGAAAAGATGCACAGTAAAGAATTGATGCCTTCGTAATGTAGTGCTAGACATGACTAATGAAAATACCATGGAGAACAATCAGTACTAAAATATATCATGAATGGGAGCTGATGGCGTCATGAAAGTAACTGAAAGTAGTAACTTGAGGGAAATACAGGATGCTGTACAAGTCACAAAGGTGTGCTGCGCATTTGTCCATGGGGTCACAGAGAGTCAGACACAGCAAAGTTAATGGATTACTGTACTGTAAGTTGTTTTTCAATTTTTTTCAACTAAAACAGTCCTTTGTGTTTATTACTTGGATTTAGAAAAAGATTTTACATTATTTATCTTTTTATATCCACTGTACCTCAATGATGTTGAGCAGATTTAACATATTAGTAATACATTTGATGACATACAGTACTGTAGGTATACGTATATTATATAGTCATGAAAATAATAGCGATTTATCATTAATTGTGAGTTGAGAAAAAAAATGAGGAACAGACAATAGACACAGTTTCTCCCATACAGTACATCAAAGGTTTTAAAAGATTACACAGAGCTGTTATTTCAACATTGCATACAATTTAGAGGTTGGTTGATTGGACTGCATTGATTTAGCTGGTTAACTTATCCATATAAGGCTCATCATTACAAATTACACTGACTGTGTTAACTGATGTGCCCAGAGGTAAAACAGTTAACTCTATAAAATATGAATGTTGCGTTATTAAAACACTTTCTAGGTAGTTGGCACACATTTTCATGATCGGTTTGACTTCATGTTTGTACTGGTGAGCTCTGTTGGTTCATGCTTAGACATGCTCACAGAGAAGATATATATGGTAATCCCTCATTCGTATTTGGCACTACGACATGACAAACATGACATAGTCTTGTCAGTTTAGCAGAAAACATGTTCAACAAACTGTCTAGTTATGCATAATAAAATTCCAGTACAAGTCATAACACGTTTAGGAAGTATTAAAGTGGCTTCATAAGACATCAAACTGCAATAGCTATGGCTAACAAACATCTTAACATCTAGAACAACATCTGACCTCACTTGCTTCAGTTGAGGTCAGTGTTCATGATTCAACAATAAGAAAAAGACTGGGCAAAGATGGCGTCAGTGGGAGAGTCCCAAGGTGAAAGCCACTGGTGGCCAAAAAGTACACAAAGGCTCATCTCACATTTACCAAAAAACATCTTGATTTTCCCCAAGACTTTTGGGCAAATAGTCTGTGGACTGATAAAACATATACTTTTTGGAAGGTGTGCAGCCCATTGCATCTGGTTTAAAACTAGCATTTCATAAAAAGAACATCATACCAACATCCAACCATGACTATGGTCGCGTGTCGCGTGTTGGGGCTGCTTGGCACCTTCAGGGCCTGGATGACTTGGAATAATTAATGCAACCATAAATACTGCACTCTGCCAAAAAATCAAGAAGGAAAATGTCCAGCCGTCACTTTGTGACCTCACGCTCTTGGGTTATGCCGCAGAACAGTTTTGAAGAGGCCTAGTCAAAGTCTGGACTTTGGATCTGATCTGGATCTGATTGAGATCCTTAAACAGGCCATTCATGCTCAGAAACCCTTCAATGTGGCAGGATTAAAACAATTCTGCATAGAAGTGGGCCACAATTCCTCCACAATGATGTGAAAGACTCATTGCCAGTTATTAAAAACACTAGATTGCCAAGAGCATAACCAGTTATTAATTTTAGAGGGCAAATACTGTACCTTTTTCACATAGGCCCTGGCAGGTTTGGACATCTTTTTTTTTTTGTAAGCTGCATATTTAATTTACTTTGCTTATTTTTGAAAGGCACAGGAAATTCCTGATTGTTGAATGATCATCTTTTTTTCACAAGAATTTATGTAATAAGAAAACAAATGAATCACTGTAATTATCTTAGAACATAACAGCTTAACAGCTTAAATTGTTTGAGACCAGTTTAGGTTACGTGACTAAATTGGCCAGGGAGGATGAAATGCATCATTCAGATATGCTGTACAGTATGCTTTAATGGACAGCCTGAGATTTACTTCACATGAGGGAAGATTTGTTGCTACATGAACAACTTGCTCACCCTGGTTTTATTATTATTATTATTATTATTATTATTATTATTATTATTATTATTATTTCCTAAATAATTCCACCTGCGTGTTTCTAATTTATATTTGCCCTTTTTTATTTTGTACCTTTAAATCCCACACTAAATGTTTAGAAGTCATATGAGAAAATTAAAAGCAGAATTTATACTGTAGATAGTTTATTATAATTTATATTTATTATGGTTATTATATAAAATATGTGATCTCTGAATCTGGTCTCGTTTACTGGCTTCTGTAGTGGAATAGATTAGTAACATAAGACTCAACGCCAAAAAACTTTCTGTTTGTTTTATATGCTTATGTAGCATTGAAGCTCTTAGTCTTATTATTCTCACAACTTATACATGCTCAATACACAAAGGCTGTACTTCACCACATAACAAGTTGCACAGCATAACAGGTTCAAGCATTTGTGTAGTTAACAAGCATTTAAAACATTTGGGTAAGGATTGTTTGTTCAAATAAGCTGTGTTACTTACGCTCACTGCACACTTTAATAGGGCATCTGTACACCTACACATTTATGCAATTCTCTAATCAGCCTATTGTGTTTTAGCAGTGCAGTGCATAAATTCATACAAGTACTCTCTAGAGTTTACTCAGAATGTTGCAATAATAAACATCTTGATCTGTGTGCTCTGCCATACAGATGCAATGGAGTGCAGTGGGGTCAGTGGTGGCAAAAGGTTTACGCTTTGGGTTACTTACCGGAAGGTAAGGAGTTTAAGCTCTAACACCACTAAGTTGCCACTTGAGCCTTGAGTCCTTGAGCATGGCCCTTAATCCTATCTGCTCCAGGGGCACTGTAACCTGGCTGACCCTGCGCTCTGACCCCAGCTTCCTAACTAGCATATGTGAAAAATCATTTCAATGTGCTGTAAAATAAAACTGTTGAATCTTAACCTTAATATGGCACTTACAGCATTAATATTGGTAAATCATGGAAGCCTATCAATAATAAAGGCTGGTGGAGGTTACTGTATGTAAAGGTGTAGAGATTGTTTTCTTGCTACAGTATGTTTATTTTATTGTATGCTTTATTTGGGACCCTGCATCCTCATATGGAGACATTACTTTTTGGGTTTGCAACACCTTATACTTAGCACTGTTGTCCTCATAAGCAGACACTTAATAGCATTATCTTATGGTAGCAAAAGTGCAATATACTAATTAGTAGGAACACAAGAGGGTGTCAAACTCAGTTTTATGTTCAAAGAAAATGCTTAGATTTTATACTTATCAGGTCTTACAAATATATACAGTAGGAAAAGACCAAAATTAAAGCTTGGGTCTTAAGATGTTATACTGTACAAAACTCCTTTCCCTAGCAATTCTATCCCAAATGCAAAATAAGTCAACTTAGGCTTTTGGTATTTTAACCTGTTTAGGTATGTAAAAATTTAAATGTGGAGCTTAATCTAATGGCCCTATCAAACTACAATCTACCTCTTGCCAATGGAGCTTATGAAGAGTGGTCAAGTTATTAACAGCAAACCTTGAACAAACCTAGTTTCTTTAATTGAACTACATGTTAACTTCTAGTGAAATGTTTATTTTTAATCTGTATAAATGAATGACTAATAAAATGTAACTTATAGTGAGCTATATTTAATGGTCTGTCTGTTTTTAAGAGCTAAAAATGGTAAACTAGACATTATCAGCTAAGCACAAGTGGCTAACCTACAGGTAGCTTCTTTTGTGTCTATATGACTGTTACTGATTTGCAGGGACATTGTTTATTTTATCCTGTTTAGTGTTGTTTAAGTGAAAACATGATTTTTATTGACCTCCAGTTTATGGGTCATTTATTTTTAAGAGCTGAAAAGGGTAGGTTAGCATTTCGCAGCAAACCACAAATGTATGGTTCCATGGCATAATGGTTAACACTGAGCTCTGAATCCAACAATCCAAGTTCAAATCTCAGTGAAACTTCCAGGTCTGTGCAAGAATGCTTAACCATACGTTTGCATAAATGGCTAGGAACAAATTAGTGGCCAGTGGTGGCAGTGGTGTCACAAATGGTTAAGGGTTATTGATCGGAAGTTTAAAGGTTCAAGCCTCAACCCTGCCAAGGTGCCACTGATGAAGCGAGGCCCTTAACTCTTTCTGCCCCAGGGCCACCGTGTCCTGGCTGCCCCTGTGCTCTGACCTCAGCTTCCTACGTGCAATGTACAAAGAAATTATTTTACTGTGCTGTGTAAGGTACATGTGACAAAGAATGGAATCATAATCTTAACAACACAGCTATCCTAGCTACATTTTGGTGCTTCCTTGTAACTGGTTGGATGTGACGGATGTGACATCCACTTCAACAATGACGCACGGCTTGGTGTGGTTTGGCAGTAAAGGTGTCTGGGTTGGCAGTAGCTTTTATACATAGACATTGAATTGATGCTATTCTGACAATCAGTGGAACAAAGGGGAATTTGAGATACAATAATAATAATAATAATAATAATAATAATAATCATAATAATAAATGATGTTAAGGGTATTTCAGATTGTGTTTGAATTTTAATTGATGAAATCTCAGGCATATTCACCAATCTTGATATTAAAAGTACCAACAGCTTAGTTTTAATAAGAGAAGGTGAAAAATAAAAGATCACCTTCAATATGAGTTCAAGTCATTATAAATAATTAGGAATGGCATATGGACTGATGTGAACAAAGAGATGCTCAGAAACTTAATTAAAATTCACTAATACAGCACATCCGATGTTTTATAAGGTGCTGCAGAGACTTATAAAGAATCTTTGTTGTTAAGGTTTAACAAGTAGCAAAATCACTTCTCTAGGCTATATCACTGATTACCTACAAAGGTCTGGAGATCAGCATGTCAAACCAACCCCCCCATGTTAGGGCAATAGCCATGCTGATAGAATGGTGGAGGCTTTTTCTGGAATAATAAGTAGCAGTAAATCAGTAATCGGCGAGCACGGGATAGTTTTATAGAACATATAGGTAGGAAAGATTTGTATGGAATATAATTTGTGCCTGTACTTTTAAGTATTTGTAATGCTACATTAGTCATGCTGTAGAGCATCTGCAAAATGATGTAAATGTACATCAAATATTTATGCATGGTCTGTGTTATGTGCGTCATGATCAATGTTTTGATTTTGTAACTTAAGCAGAGTTTATGGAAAGTCTGTGCTGACATGGTGAAATGGTGTGATAGCAAAAGTAAAACGATTGTGTGTGGGAAAATATTGTGACAAGCTTTAGTAAGAATATTATTACACTTGTATGGAAGATCACCATGTTTATAGAGTACTTTTCCATTCTACACTGCCATGCTTCCTTTCTCCTCTAGCCCATAGCCTCCTCCCTGACTTGTATGATAAGTTGTCAATGTTGTGACTGCACTGATTTCAGTGTCTTTCCAATAGCAAAGTAATCCATCTTGGGCAACAGAGTGGGACCCTGCAGTGACAGTTAGTAAATGTGAAAACATTAACATTTAACCTTTACAACTTTGGGCAAAATGAACCACAAGCCTTTAGCCCAGAATTTTCAAGTCCAGGAGCGTTAATGTCAAACCAGGACTTATCATCTCATGAGCAGAAGAATGAAGGCATGAAACCGATTGACATGTACGAAAGACTTCAAGCACAATGCGGTTAAACCAGCTTAATGGTAAAAGGCATTATAAAGAAGTTCCGTGAATGTCATTCCTGTCTGAGCTGGCTCAGAGCCCACTGCAGTCGAGTTTAAGTGAACGAGTGTATCTCCTGATCCTTGAAAATCATCAGATAACTTTTCACCAACTTGCAGAAGAGATGCGTATGTCAGTGAGAACTGTACAGTACATTCCATTATTCAATAACAGCTGCATTTCTGGAAACTGAGTGCACATTGGGTAGTGCAAAATGGAAGCCCAGGATGTCTCATCAAGGCTTTGGGATATTGATGAAACTGAAACTGATAAATGTGTTCTGTTAATCTGCACATTCAACTTGAAATCACTGGTTCGACTTGAAAACCCCTCATATACTGTACATGTTACTTAATTAGTAGCATGTGCTCAGAGCTATTTTAAACAATGGTCAACACCACAGTCAACATCATTTCACACACTATAAAATTCACATAAAACTAAATAGCAAAAGAATACTTTCTGTCTGAAACCTCAAACAAAATTAGAATCTGTGCTAACCTGTGTAAAGTTAAGACCTCTAGCAAGTCAAAATCAGAGGCTCTCAGCTCTGCATCATTCTGTTATTATATTTGCTATAAACTCACTTCTGCAGTAAGTGTGTATTTTTACAACACTGAAAAATATTTTTCATTCAGCTTCTTTTCTGGGAAATGATTGCTTTAACAGGGAATTCCTGTCAGGATGTAGATTCACCAGGCGCCCATGTGGATTCCTGGGAATGAGAGGAATCCATGTTTGGCTCTTTTGGTGGAGTATTATTGTTAGTGGCAGTGTGGAATAGTGTAAATCAGTGGTTGTGACCAAGGGCTGGTCCCCCAGCTCTGTGAAAGTACTCGTATGTGCCTGGTTCTAATGGATTTTACATTACCAGTGTGGTAGAAAATAAGACAACAGGAATTTCTTTATATTTTTTCCCTATATTTCTGACCAGAAGAATCAGCTTTAATTGGTTAATTGCTATTTGACCATTTCTACATTTACTTCAGCTGGAATGGACTAAAGGATGGCATTTAAAAATAAATAATAATCTTTTTTTTTTCTTTTTTGCAGAATAAGATCAACGGTCCTCTTCATAAAGAAATTGTAACATGCTTGATTTTCAGGTAATGAAACTCAATATTAAAGTGGTGTATTCTAATTAACTTATATGATGAACATAACCCCATTGCTACAGTTCTTCAACTGGCTTCAAACAATTACATATTTTACAAATGTAAAATATATTCCTACTCATGTTAAAACACTTAACAAGCTCTGCTCTTTCAACCTCAACTTGGCTCACCAAATACAGACATTCAGTGTCAATGTGTAAATTGTAAATGTGTATAAAACTTATATCTTTTTGATTATTATTTGATTTTGGTCATTACTACTTTTTTGATTAACAGGCACATCACTATGGACAAAAATGTGGTTGGACCTGGACGTAGAGTGTAATTGTAAAGATGCGCTATTTCAAAAACAGCTGGAGACTATCGGGGGGGGGTATATAGTTTCATATCAACTCTAAACCAAACCCTACTGTCAGATACTTTTGCTTACAATGATTACAGAGACTGAAGTGTTTCTCATCATTCTACACACAGTCATAAAAACAGGTGTTTGGAGTGTTATGTTAAATTCATAAATAAGGTAATGAAATAATAATAATAATAATAATAATAATAATAATAATAATAATAATAATAAAGACTGAAATATACTATTTATATACATGTATGTATTCCAACCCATTAAGTGGTATTTGGTTAGAGAACTGTTGGCAATAATGACAGCCTCAACTCAGTTTGTGAATGATGCTACAAGCTTGGCACGCCGTTCTTTTGTCATTTTTTTCCATAAACAAAGAGTATGGAAGGCCTTTATTATTTATTTTTTTTATTTTATGAATTAACATTCCACATTACTTTGTCGTTGTGTAGTTTTGTGTGTACAATGCTGGAAAAAAAAAAGATTTAAAGAGGTGTGAGGAACAAGAAAAAATGTGGAAAACTCGAAAGGGTATGAAAACTTTCCCTCTGTCCTAGAGCACTGAGGCTACAGTGTGACGTAACAGAAAATCTATTTAAATGGCACAGTTATCTGTTGCTGGGAAGTCCTTGTCTCTGAAGGGGAGGGACAGTCTTACTCCCTCTTCTGGCAAACTTTAGCTAAGTGATTTCAGACTCATCCAAGCACCAAGATACTTAGTTATTAATCAAGCTTACATAACTTTCTGTTGAGGTTGGACAGTGGTCAATTTTGAATTTAAACAGCTTTATGAAAATAAATGTCTTTAACTATCAGCATTTTCACTTGGCAAGCGTACTTAATTCAAATGTTAACATTTTAATTAATATAATTAATAAAATCAATAATAAATAAAATTTAATTAATAGTTGGCCATATTTCTACTTTACTTGAGTATTGCTGAAATTAAATACATGTACCACATACTTCATTACTTGCACTCAAATAATTTACCTTTCAAAGAATAAAAAATATTTAAAATACCCTTAGGTAAAATATATAGCAAGAACTGTGTGTCACGTGCAATGAACTTCACATACTTCACATACAATGAACTTCATAATTTGATTTTAAAATGGATAAGATACTGGACTGCGGTATAAAACTTGAGAATGATTGTCCCAGCCCAATCGCAGTCAAATGTTTAAAAATGCTCATATAAAATAAGAGTCTTTATTGCATCCTTGGAAGGCATGAACTCTGAATCTTTGAAAAAGCATGCTGAGGAAAGTTTTGCTATTTTAGTAATCTTAACTCATTATATAATGTTAGGTTAGAATAACATTGATTCTAGTGCATAGCAAATTAGCTAGGCAGCAGGTCAAAACCCAGCTAATACTAAAATGGACTATTTGCAGTAACTTTCCATGCTGTACAGTGTTAACACATACATACAGTGAAACTGTAGAAACAGAATACACACCCTTGGCAACCAACAAAACTAAAGTGAAAAACAAATACAAACATTGAGAGGGAAAAAAAACTTATAAAAACCTGTTCGCAGAAGTGCATTACCTAATGTTTTGTTAAGGCATCTTGTTAAAGGACCACTTTAATCATTACACAAGTTTTCAATAGGATTTACATGGTATCTGACTGCACCATTCCAAAACATTGATCTTATTCTTCTAAAGTAGTTTCTTTGTTTGACTTGGATTTGTGCTTGGATTATTGTTATGTTTGAAAAATAATGTTTTCTTTATCTTCTGTCCCAGCTTGAAAGAAGGCTGCAGCATCTACTATGCTTCAATTTAGATGTGGTGTTCACAGGGTGATAAACTGTCCTGGCTTTGTGCCAAACACCTCAAATATGAAGAAAACAAACGTTATACCGTCTCATCAAATAATTCCACATTTTGCCTGAGGGGACAGATTGATTTTTGATCTTGTCCTTTCATGAATTTGAGAGGAACACCCTGTTCTTGGTAATGTTACTGTGATTCTACACTTATTGATGGGCATGGCCTTGAACAATGGCCTTCACAGTGTTCCATGGTACTGTACATCCACCATGTTTGGTCAACCATACATTTAAAGAATGCAACTGCAGTTGTTTTATTTATATACATTTTTGGCGGGTCACACACTTAGTAAAGTTTTTACAATTATGGCTAATTGTAAAGAAATAGCTTTTTTGTTTGCTATCCCTGAAGCATGAAGGGAAAAGAAGGTTCAAAATGAAGGGAAAGAAGGTTCAAAGACAGGAACAGAAGGTTGAATAGTGTTGAATAGGCATCAACTATAATCAACTAAATAGTCCACTGCTTTGTGCAGTAGTGACCTTACAGGGGATATGCTGGTTAGACAATGATACAATGAATGTCTTGATTTATGGACTGATGGTTTATATTTTAGTGCTCTTAATGATATATGGCATTTATTAACTTTTTTTTTTTTTTTTTTACATATTAGCAAATGCTTTACAGTATGTTGCCTTCATTTAGCCTTTGTTTTCCAGGTAGTGCAGTAGTGAGATCCTGTTAAACAAGGCTCATGGGAATCCCAGAGGCAAGTTGGTGCTCATGCTTATGTGTTGACTGACATCATGTCATTGTTTTGTCCACAGCACAACCTAGACAAGGGAACAGCTGAGTCTATTGTGTCTTGTGTCTTGGTTTATCACATTTCACAACGACTTTTTTTCTGTTACACTTTGCCTCTTAAAGCAAAATAATGAGAGATCCTAGATAACCATGATCATGGTATAAACAAAAAATTATGATCACAATAATTTCAGACATATTTACATACACCATTGATTTAATGGACTCTGCTTTAAAGCCTAAAAAAAGTTTCAAAAAGTAATAATCAGCCATTTTAAAATAATTCATTAGTATTTAGTGGAAATGGGCAACTTATGCACATCTGGTTAGATGCTTACTGCATTTAGTTGGCTTTGTACTTGTGCTTTGCAGAATGACAATAAAGTTGAATATAGTCTAATTGTTGGATAATGATGGACAATGTTATGACTTTAACATTAAACAAAAAATCAGATTAGGGAGCTTTGAAATTGGCATTTACTAATGACAGCTGTTGCCATGCATCAGATCTAATGAGCTGATTAAGGTCTGAAACCTTTAAAAAGAATCTGAGACTCTGGACTCTTAGAGTGCCCAAACTTTTGCACAGTGTCACAATAATGTTTTTATTTTTATATCTTTGTTCAATTTATGACATAAAAAGTAACTATGCAATGTTTGCTGAAAATATTTTTTGCATTTCCAAGAGAGATTGTGTTAACATCTTTTCAATTAAAAAAAATCATAACGGTATCTGTTATTTATCAAGGGGGTGCCTAAACTTTTGCATAAGCCTGTATATACTGTATCCTGTCTTAACTTACAGTATATACTGTAGGATAAGATATACTGTAAGATGTATATTAAAACAGACATTTCTACAGTGCGTCAGAGAGTTTCGCTAATGAGGTTTATTCAGGATTGATTGTTTTAAATACTGGTACACCACTGGGTGCATTTTCATTTCATTTACAAATCAAATTCCTCTCTGCATTAGTAATATAAGATTATCATGCTTTCTCCCTCTCTCTCTCTCTCTCTCTCTCCTCTCTGTTACTACTGGTAAAAAAAAAAATAGAGATATGTGTGTTTTATATACAGTGCCTTGCCATTCATACCCCTTGAACTTTTGCGCATTTTATCATGTAACAACGAAAAATATTTAACATATAAACATATTTTATTGAGATTTTAGGTGATAGACCAACACAAAATGGCATATAATTGTGAAGTGGATGGAAAATTATAAATGATAAATAAAACTGTAACATTGGCATGTCTGTACAAATATAAACACAAAAACATAATTTGGAATGTAAGTAATAGAACACATTAAGAATATGATGCATGCATCACATAAAAACTACTGAATAGTTTTTAATGGGGTTTTTACAGATGTGAAAATTCAATGAAATTCATAAAGCATTATTAATACCTTCCTTCAGCAGTCATTTAAGCTAGGGTATTAAAGACTTTTGACTTTAAAAAACAAATGCAGAAACAAATAATGCAGAAATTTTCAAAGCCGTTAATAATTTAGGTTTCCAACTTCTTATTGTAAAGTAAATCTAAATAAAAGAATTTTGATTGCTCTGTGTCCAGCCATCCATTCATCCGCCTTCCTCTCTCTCTCTCTCTCTCTCTCTCTCTCTCTCTCTCTCTCTCTCTCTCTCTCTCTCTCTTATTAAATGCTTAAGGACTGGTTAAGCATTTAATAATTAAGGTAAGAGCCATCTAACCATGAAGCCTGATAAGTAGATGCAGAGACATGTGGAATGAATAAAGGATGATTAGGATTGTGCATGCCCTATAACATAAGGCAAATTAGAGACTTTATTTGTACAATGGCTAACCTAGGTGAAAGAATACCAAATACAGGCTATGCAGTTTTTGTCTTAGACGACGGGTCTTGAAGATAATGTGAGTTAAAGATGAACCTATGATGGACAGGCTTGTTAAGGATTTTTTTTTCTCCTTTCAGCTTTAGGTTAAAAAATGTACAGTAAGAAATCAAATATTGTTTTTCTTTATATTGAAATAAAAAACAAAAATGCACGGATATGAATAAGGCCAGGATGATAAAGTCTCATTGCAATATAATGCAATTATGTACAATAGCAGTAACTGTAATTTTCATATACCATACAATTACAGCTAATTATTTATAATTGTACATAATTGCATTTTACACAATTATGAATAATTAGCTGTAAGTGAAATTATCACATATATTAATGAAAATTCTGAGCATGACTTCTCTGCACAGCGCTTCTCCTACAAAGAACATAGTGCTAACATACAATAAAAAAAAATACATTAATCAGCCATAATATTAACACCACATAGCATCAACAAATTCACAATAATTATCAATTATATTCAAGGAAACTGGTGAGGGGATCATGGGCACCCAAGGCTCATTTATGCCTGTGGAGAGCAAATGCTATCCAGTCTGGTCCAATCTCACAGAAAAGCGAATGCAGCACTTGCCATAACTTGCCCAAAAAAGTTAATGCTAGCCACAATACAAAGGCACCAGAACCTCACAGCCTGGCACGCACTGGGCCAGGCAGGCAAAATGCCCAAGGCCACCAAACAAGGCTCCAAATTCAAATCTGAATTTCAAACCCCATCCCACAGCACACAAAAACTCCACTGCCAACATCCCAGTGCCAGACACCACAGCATACACCAGTGGTCTTGTGGAGTCATGAACTCAGGGGCCAGTGCTGCCCAGGGGGCACAGGGAACCTACTAGGCACAATGTTTTGCATTGTAATGTTATTGCTAATCTTTGTACTGTATATGTAAAAATCAGTCCTCTGCAAACAAGGATAACACCGGGACAGACATATTCAGGAATATTTCAGCCACTGGCTTCATTAACAGGAACTAAGCAGGTAAAGGTAATCATTTACATCGCTCCACATTAAGGACGTTTAACTATTAATCATCCACAAATTCCATTTGCGTTACCTAAAAATAACTTTTCCATGAAACTTTTCCATGAAGTCCTTTTTTGTACACAAAGACACACATTCGCTTTACTCAGCATGCCAGTGTGTCAGCTCTTTTACTCTTAGATATTAGAAAGTTGAAATCTACAGTATAATGGGCATTTAGTCATAGCATGGTGTTGAATTAACCATATAAAAAAAATATGTTTAGAATGCAAAATAAAACATCACCAACAACAGGTGACAGTGACTAGTCCACAGAGATCAGTGCTGGATGCTGAAATAGAGCTGCTTTAGTTCCTTATGTTGCGGCCACAATGAACAAAGGGCAGCCCACTGCATCTTTCTAACTGCCAGTACTTTTCCACTGTCTGAAATAGCCGACTCCGCCCATGACAAAAACGCTCAGAGGCACACAGTGAGTGTGAACGAGAGAGATCAGATCAGCTTAACTGAGAAAATCCAGTGACTAATAATACAGAATTATATAAAAACAACCGTGCTATCCAATGAAGTGCCACTGACTTTGTCTCTGTCAGGAGACTTAGATAAGATTTACTGCGTGCATGCAGTTACCCAAAGCCGTCAAACAATTCAGGGTTTGTGATTGCTACAGTAGGTGACTGCTATCTAGCACATTTTAAAGGAGCCCTTTTCACACAGAAAGATATTTATTTTACAATGATATTTATTAGTACCCATGCAGTGATATCAAGAGGTTTATCTTAAAATAAATACATATACTGTATGAGAATAGACTGTAGTTTTAAATCCTAGCTAACAGCGTCTTTGACAGAATTTTGTAATGAACTGCAGGTAATGAGGTTTTACTGCCGAATTTTATTTGAATGTTGCTCCAAGAAGGTACACAAGTTCCTAGTTCCACCAATAAAAATGAAATGTTAACTTAAGTGTGAAGTTTCCTAAGATTAAAATAGACCTGCAATGTTGCATGACTGTTTATAGATAAGCATTCAAGGAACACTTAGAAAACTTGACAGACTTGACTGAACATTCAAGGGCTGCAAAGCACTTAAATTTGATATCGTGCAATTGCTGCACCAGTAGGTGACTGAAACCATGCAAAAGCTCACGAGGTGTTATTTCTGACAAGTGACCAGGAGTTATGCATTGGAATTTTGAAAAACACTCAAAGATTACTCATAGATTCCTACTGTACAGTACATGATCCAGAGAAACGCATTATGCAACCAGGTGTTCATGTTTTACTGCGTAGTTCATAATACAGTAATTGTATGAACTCGTGGTGAGGACACCCATGTGCAGTAATCAGTGTTCCACTCAGACTTTCACATACTGTAGTCGTTTGCAAACTTCATAGCAATATGCAAACTGGTAATGGAAAAGTACTGTGAAAGGATATTGACAGGCTGACAGTAACAAAGGAGGACAGGGAACAAGAGTGGGTGTGGCATGTGGGGTGAAGGTGGGGAAAAGCTCAAACAGAGAAAAAAATGGAGAGCATGTGGTAACAGAGAAAACATGCTAAAAATAGGAACTGTCTTTTCTGTCCTGGAATGTAGCCAGAATGTATGTGTGTGTGTGTGAGTGGGTGGCTGGGTGGGGTGTGTGCATGTGCACGTGCATATGAATCTCATGTGGGTCAACTATTTATTTACCTGCACCCAGTTTTAAAGGAACTATTTCATGAAGGTTTAATGGTCCAAATCTCACCCAGCCACAGCCCAAGAAATCAGCCAAAAATTTATTTTAGTTACGCTTTAACCTGAACCCACTGGGCCTAATCTAATGCTTTAATTGAAGTTCACTTCACACTGCAAGTCAACCTACATACCATTAATGGACAAGAGAGCCAAAGAGATGGTACAGATTCTCCTGTTTGTCGCTGTATTTAAAGAGCTCTTTTTTTTTCTGATATTCTGTTTTACCACCTTTCACTTGTCTTACCACCTTTCACTTGTCTTGAGATGCAGTTTTCACTTATCCAGTTTGTTACTCATGTAAGGCAGTGCCAAACCTTAAGGGCCAACTGCCAGACAGATGACAATGACAGGACGATGGAAACTGTTTGAATAAAGAGGCTATACTTCCTGCATATGGGTTTATTGGTTAATCTTTCCCTATATCTGGACGAGCAGCTGAGGAACCATACAGTGGAAAAACACTCTTTCCAAAATAGAAAAGAAGTACTGTGTTATTATTAAAATGGTCACACACTGACTCATTCACACCACTGCCATTACAGTAAATACTGTAAGAGTGCCAAATAAATCTAAATATAGTTTTCATAATGTTAGGAGTTCTGTACATACAAAGCTTAAAGACATTTACAAAAGCAGTAAATATTTAATGTAAGTATGAGCACTAATAATAATAATAATAATAAGTAATTTTAAATTTTCTGTGCTGTAGGGATATATTGATTGAACAAATTTGCATTGTTCAGTCAAATCAACTCGTAGATGATATTTTAATTTATTGAGATGCACCTGTACTGTATGTGTGTGTATGTATGTATGTATACATACACGTATTGGTTATAGGTAATATTAAAATTTTCTGAGATACTGAGTTTTGGGTTTTCATTAGCTATAAACCAAAATCATCAAAATTAAAAAAAAAAAAAAAAAAACACTTAAATTATATTAGTCTGTGTATAATGAATCTATATATGAGTTTCACTTTTTGAATTGAAATAAATAAACTTTTAGAATATTCTAATATATATACAGTATATAATGGAGGCCAATGGTGACCAGTGCATTTATTCCCTTTTTTTTTTTTTTTTTTGCCGTTGTAGGACCTCCAATAAACATTAAAATAGCATTTCAGTAGCAAAAACGCCCTATAATGGTCGGCCTCTGTATAACAGAGTAATCTAGACGCAAATTTGAGACTATCAGTGCCAAAAGGTGAACCTTGGACAAAATTGAGTCATGCAACAGGACAATGATCCAAAGCATACCAGTAAACCTAAAGTATAATGGCTGAAAAAAAAAAAGAATCAAAGTTTTGGAATGGTCTAGTCAAAGTCTGGATCTAAACCAAATTGAAATGCCTTAAGAGAGCTATGCATAAGCAAATTCCCAAACATCAATATACTGAAGCAAAGTTGCATGGGCCAACACTCCTCCCCAATGATGTGAGAGACTGGCAATGATTACTTCAAGTTATTGCTGCTAAAGGTGGCTCTACAAGCTACTAATAATTAATTAATTAATATGATCATTATTAGACGAAATAAATAAGAGACAAATAAGCAACCTTTAACATGTGGGTCTACTAAAACAAGTATCTTTATTTGGTCAGAACAGAATAAAATCTAGTAGTAGCAAATAGTTAATTTCTGTTCATTTACCACTAAGCTGAGACAGATTAGCAAATTTATATGTTTACACTTTCACAGACAGTGTTCTAGCAGAACATTAAGGTCTTTGGAAATGAAATACAGGTTTGTTCAGCATTGTTCATTACATTGGTATGCTTGTTCCCCACTGAGTTTTAGAATGAACAACTTCAAATAAAATAAGCTACAGTTGGTAAGAATAGTTTTATAAATATTTACTGAGGTCACTTGACCATAAACAAATTACAGTGCTTTTGTAATTAAAAATGGAATTACAACAACTGAGAATAAAAGTACCAACTGTCTCACAGAATTTAAGGGGTGGCACTCAAAACAATGAGTAAACAAGTAAACATTCTCATTCAGTGCAATCCTGAAAATTTAACCCATGTGAATTTGACATTGCAGCTTGCATTTTTATATTCTATTGAGAGTTGTAATTGTTTAATCCTATTTTACGCTTATTTCAAAGGCATTTTGAACAATATCTGTATTATCTGTAAAGATAATGTAAATAACATAATGGCAAACCATTCTATACTCGGACGAATATCATTCAAATAAAATATTAATTACACAACTATTATGAAAGGAAAATTTCAAAAATATATGCTCAGCTCCCTAAAATCAAGAACACATGGAAGGTTTAAAACAGAATTTTCTGATTATTCTACAATGTTAAGAATTCAGCCAAAGGATTAGCTGGAAATATACACACGTGGACAAAATTGTTGGTACCCTTCGGTCAATGAAAGAAAAACTCACAATTGTCACATAAATAACTTTAATCTGACAAAAGTAATAATTTTAAAAAAATCTATGAATGTTAACCAATGAAAGTCAGACATTGCTTTTCAACCATGCTTCAACAGAATTATTTAAAAAAATAAACTCATGGAACAGGCCTGGACAAAAATGATGGTACCCCTAGAAAATACTGAAAATAATGTGACCAAAGGGACATGTTAATTCAAGGTGTGTCCACTAATTAGCATCACAGGTGTCTACAATCTTGTAATCAGTCAGTGGGCCTATATATAGGGCTCCAGGTAGTCACTGTGTTGTTTGGTGACATGGTATGTACCACACTCAACATGGACCAGAGGAAGCGAAGGAAAGAGTTGTCTCAGGAGATTCGAAAGAAAATTATAGACAAGCATGTTAAAGGTAAAGGCTATAAGACCATTTCCAAGCAGCTAGATGTTCCTGTGACTACAGTTGCACATATTATTCAGAAATTTAAGATCCATGGGACTGTAGCCAACCTCCCTGGACGTGGGTGCAGGAGGAAAATTGATGACAAATCAAAGAGACGGATAATCCGAATGGTAACAAAAGAGCCCAGAAAGACTTCTAAAGAGATCCAAGGTGAACTTCATGCTCAAGGAACATCAGTGTCAGATCGCACCATGCGTCGTTGTTTGAGCCAAAGTGGACTACATGGGAGACGACCAAGGAGGACACCATTGTTGAAAACAAATTATAAAAAAGCCAGACTGGAATATGCCAAACTATATGCTGACAAGCCACAAAGCTTCTGGGAGAATGTCCTATGGACAGATGAGACAAAAATGGAACAAAGGACAAAGGTTGGCTTTATGTTCACAGATGGGAAAATGAAGCATATCAAGAAAAGAACACTGTCCCTACTGTGAAACATGGAGGAGGCTCTGTTATGTTCTGGGGCTGCTTTGCTGCATCTGGCACAGGGTGTCTTGAATCTGTGCAGGGTACAATGAAATCTCAAGACTATCAAGGGATTCTAGAGAGAAATGTGCTGGCCAGTGTCAGAAAGCTGGGTCTCAGTCGCAGGTCATGGGTCTTGCAACAGGACAACGACCCAAAACACACAGCTAAAAACACCCAAGAATGGCTAAGAGGAAAACATTGGACTATTCTAAAGTGGCCTTCTATGAGCCCTGACCTCAATCCTATTAAGCATCTTTGGAAGGAGCTGAAACATGCTGTCTGGAAAAGGCGCCCTTCAAACCGGAAACAACTGGAGCAGCTTGCTCATGAAGAGTGGGCCAAAATACCCGCTGAGAGGTGCAGAAGTCTCATTGACAGTTACAGGAATCGTTTGATTGCAGTGATTGCCTCAAAAGGTTGTGCAACAAACTATTAAGTTAGGGGTACCATCATTTTTGTCCAGGCCTGTTCCATGAGTTCATTTTTTAAAATAATTCCGTTGAAGCATGGTTGAAAAGCAATGTCTGACTTTCATTGGTTAACATTCATAGAATTCTTATTTATTATTACTTTTGTCAGATTAAAGTTATTTCTGTGACCATTGTGAGTTTTTCTTTCATTGACCGAAGGGTACCAACATTTTTGTCCATGTGTGTAAGTAGATTGGCTAATTAGAGCATTTATATTTGGTTTCAGGCTTTCTGCAGCAAAGACATCTTAAAAATGGAAAAAGTCAAAAAGCAGATGTCTGACACTGGGCCAAAGTTTATTAAACCTTTCACTAACCAAATAAAATCACAAGCACAAAAATCCAGTTTATTTTGTCATTCATTCACATTATGTATTTTTGCTGGACCAGAAAAATAGGAACAATCCCAAATCTTAACTAATCCAGCTATGCTCATTTCCCAATATATCAGTGCCAGCTAACATAGCAGACCTTTTACCTTTTAATTAACTTAATTTTACTTGGGGGCAATACCAAAGAAGTGGTAAGACTCATAGTACAATTTGTAAGCAGATTAGAATTCATTTGCATTCATTTTTAGCACATGGCTTAGGACATGATGTTCATCATCGAACAATTGTATTCTATGTGTGGCCTGTTTACTACGTACACACGATACTAATTTATAGTGTTTCTGGTTGTCTTCAAGGGTTTTGAAACCAGACTTAACACAACCCAAAGAGCAAAATATTGGCAAAGCGTTTACAAGTGATGTCATACCAATTCCTGACTCCAAAACAGTCAGCTTTGGTAAATTCCTCTTAATGTAACAACTAAATTCCTCTTTTACTAAATAGTCTATTCAAAATCAGTACCAACAGACAATGCCTGTTACCAGAACAACCAGAAAAAATGAAATTCTTCCTCTAGAAGAACTAAATATTTTGCACAGCAATCAGAATTAGACATCCCAAGCTTAGCTGACCTGACATGGGATAAGTGATATGCTTTCAAATATTGTCAAATTGAAACGTCACTGTAAAGCAGATGTTTCTAGCTGGTGTTTGTCCTGAAGTGCAGAATGAACTGACATCCGCAGGAAAACATGCTGTGCTTGAATGGTTTATGTTTCAGTGGTGAAAGTTTTGAGACGCTAGTCAACAGACTTTCACCCATGACTTAGATAAATCCCCCAAAATTGAGACTTTCTACTTGACAAGAAGGCATTTTGGTGGTGAATATTACATTTGTGTACATATAAGCACTAAACATTGTTCTGAGGCCTTGTCCAGACTACAGGCAAATCCAATTTGTTTCACAAATCTAATGTTTAGGACGGACTGTCCAGACTGTTATTTGAAAGTGGCCAGAATTTGGCTCTGTTCAGACTGGCAGCCCAAATCCGAAACATTGTTGACCAATCTGTAATGGTTGCTGTGGTAACAATGCCGGATGATCATATGCAGCATGCTAATTCCCTCTAGACTTGCCTGTACTAATGCATCCCCCAAAGGGCATGACTTTTCATATTGCAATAGCATCCTTACTGTGACGTAACATGAGTGATGCGTCAGACATCTGATTTGAGGAGTTAAAGTATCCAGACTGAGACACATTTTTAAATTTGATTTAAATCTGATTTCAAATAGCCTCTGGATGTGGTTTAAACCGGATTTGCAAAAAAACATATTCCATTTTCCGTTTTTTACTGTTTAGACTATATTAAAGCAATCTGATTTCAATCTGTGACAGATATGGCTAAACTTGGAGTTGGGCTGGCAGTCTGAACAAGGCCTTAGAGGTTCAAGTGATGTAGCTGACATACCTAATTAAAACAAGCCCACTAGGGCTACAAGCGATTCACTACCACTGTAAGAACATAAGAAAGTTATGTTTACGCAGATTACGCTACACTTAGAACAGCACTGAAAAGCATATCTGTACATAAAACACATGTTGATTTCCCTTTTTACCCCTGTATGACCTAAATCTCCGAAATATGACTCTATTGATTTTTTTAACATTCACTAATGTTTAAAGATTTGAACAAATTAGACAATACAGGTGGCAGGTTTACTGATTCAGTTGAGTTTTAGACACTGTTATACATCATAATGGATAAAACAACAATGATAAATGCATATACATGAAACAGCCATCACCCAAACACGCTTGATGATAGAGGACTGCTTACAATAAATAAGGCAGAATTCACAGATTTTACAGTTATTACATATTAATATAAAAGTTCCACCGTAACAGAAGTGCTTCTGGTTGTAATGTATTCACATACTTGGTAGTTTCATTTAAACACAACTAAATAAACAAATCTTTTTCAGAATATCCCGACACCACCTTTTGAAAAAAGCTGTAAAAGTATTTTTATATAACCCACACAGCCTTTGTAGTAATAAATAGCTGATATATGTGTCCAATGAGTAAAAGAGCAGGATGTTACAGGGAGAAGTAGACGAACATGATGATCCCCACTAAACAGACTACCACCAACCAGAAGTTTAGCACAATTTTGATTTTAGGTGACTCGTATAGCATCTCCTGTATAATTCGTTCATCTTCTTCAATGACTTTTGGTGCTAATGCTGCTGTATTTTCCTTGTGTTTACAAAACCAATCAAATAGGCACTGAGTCCCTGACTTGCTTTTGCCTTCATCCTTTCGCCCGACCAATTCTGCATGGCCATTGCTGTATGTGTCCACTGGAGTTGGTGCCTCTGTGCTGGGTGTCATAGGATCCTGGTCATTAGGGCAAGGCATGAGGAGTTTAATATCAGCCCCATCAAGACATTGCTCTTTGTGGACGTCCGGCGGTAGGTCTTTCTGGCAGGTGCTGTTACCATTGCAGTGGGCAGAACTTTTATTGGCTAGCTTGTATGTCTCTTTCCCATCATTCACCGGTAACTTTTCCAATTTTCGTAGTCCCCACAAAGTGGTGCGCTCAATATTCTCCTTGGTAGGAGGAGGAGTACAAAGACTGACCACAACAGCTACCAGGCCTGAGATCCAGAACAGTCCAGCAGCTATGTACATATAGTGGACATGAGTGATGAAAGCTGGTCGCTCATCTTGCTGATCACAGCGGGGCTCACGATAGATGAAACCAAGGATAAGACGTGTGGCACCTAGAACAAAACCAGTCATGCCACCCCAGAAAGCACCGGTCTCATTGCAACGCTTCCAGAAAATGCCAAGAAGAAAGAGAGCAGCAATGGGTGGTGTAAGGTATCCTGCCATTTCTTGGATGTACAGATACATTTGGCCACCTTGCATCTCAATGATAACTGGCACCCAAGCAATGCTGATGCCTACCATGATGATCACAAACATTCGGCCAATGATAACCAGCTCTCGGGATGAGGCACACTTGCGCAGCATCTTGTAGATGTCCAGGGTGAAGATGGTGCTGGCACTGTTGAAGATAGAGTCCAAGTCACTCATGAGTGCAGCAATCATAACAGCCATCATTAGTCCACGCAAGCCCACTGGCATTACGCTCATAACCAGTCTGGGGTAGGCAATGTTAGAGCAGCCAGCCTGACTGTGGCACACTGCCATGCAGTGCTCAGGTCCAATACATGCCAGCTCATCTGCAAACAGTATTCTGGAGATCATCCCTGGAATAACGATGATGAACATGGGAAGAATTTTCAGTAGGCCTGCCATTAGGGTAGAGCCCTTTGCATGGGCAATGTTCTTAGCTGCAAGTACCCTTTGTACTATGACCTGGTCAGCACACCAGTACCAGATGGATGCTGGAGTCTGACCTAAAATGAACCCAGGCCAGGGAACGTCCTCATCAAGGGGCCCTCGTAGGAGCTTGAGAGAATTTGGCTTTGGATGGATGTGACAGGAATTGGTGTATGCAAAACTATAGTTGTGCCTGGCAAGAATGGCAGTGACATTTGGAACAGCCTCCATGTATTTCTCTCTAACACCTTCTAGTCCACCCACTTTAGTCAAGCTGATGGCTGTAAGGCTCAAAGCTCCGCCGATCATAAGAATGGCCTGAATAGTGTCAGTGTACATCACAGCAACCAGGCCACCTGTTATTGTCAGCAATGCTGTCATGGCAATGAGCAAGATGATTGACAGGTAGAGGTTCCAGCCTAAGGACTCCTGGATGAAGAGAGCTCCTGCATACAAGTCTACTGACAGTTTGGTGAAGATGTAGAGCAAAAGTGAAAGACCAGCAAAGTAAACCTTTAGCCGTTTTCCTCCATAGCGTTTTGAGAGGTATTCTGGCATTGTGTACACTCCAGAGTAGATATAAACTGGGATGAACACCCAGCCCAGAAGCTGAAGGAGAAGAATGGCATTGAACTCCCAGGCACCAACAGCAAAACCACTTGCTGCCCCAGAGCCAGCTAGGCCGATAAAGTGCTCACTGCCGATGTTGCTGACAAACAGGGACGCTCCGATCACCACCCAGTTCATAGTTCGTCCGGCCAGGAAGTAACCGCTTACACTGCTGCGGTTGGCCCTCCACATGGCAAAAAAGCCAATGGCAAGCACAAGAATAAAATAAAGTGCAACAACTACAATGTCTGCTACTTCCATTGATGCAGCCATGTTTAATGTTTACTGGTAAAGTTCAAAATAATACTAATATATAATTATAATTATAACGTTGCCTTTAAATAAAGACAGAAACTAAAAATAGTCTTTTAATATTTTGGTTTAGTGTCTTCATAGAAAGAAACATATGCATCCACCATCTCTTAGGGTAATTCCTATTTGGTTTAAGCATTTAGGGTTAAACAATCCAATTGATGACGCTCATGGAGAGAAGATTTTCTAGAAGATGTCTCAGGCTTCTCGTCTACCAGAGGCTAGAATTTATGTTCCTGCAAGACAGCAAAGACAGAGAGAGAGAGACAAAGAACAAGACAGAAATAAAAGGAGAGAGACAGAGGAAAAAGAATATGCATTAGATAAAGTGCTGTATGTACAGTAACACAATGGTAATACAAATCATTTTCACTTGCAGAGCCACAAACTGTATTACACTTATTCTGAACCGCGGTCCTGGAGAACCCCCTGCCCTGCACATTTTTGTGTTTTCTCAGCCCGCAGCCCACCTGATTTAACAGGTCAAATTAATTTAAATTGTCACCTGATTTTTACAGTCAGGACTGTACAGGGAATGTGAAAGGCAAGTGGTTCCATGAGTTGGTGACAATTTATCCATTCATTTTTAAGTCGTGCCACTCTCTGAATTTCCACAGGAAAGACTGAAGTGGACTCCGAGCCATTCACAGATGTACATTCTTCGTTATAACTTTTTCTCAATCCAAATGTTTTTACTGTGACTAAGAGAACTAAAAAAGAGGTTTTTACTGTGACTACTCACTAAAATCATTTAATAATTAACAAAAGTGAATAAACATCATAGTTTAACTACTTTTACTGAGCTCTATTTATTGTCATAATTATTTATAATTAATAATTAATGTCTGATTATTACAATATATTCACACAAGGTCTAACTACATGGTCACACAAAGGTATTCATACATAAGGGAAATTAAAAAATTTTTATCCAAGCATCTTGCAAAATATTTCATCCTTTTTTTTTCCAGAAGGCCTTCAAGAATGCACAGGGTCACATGAAGGCCATTAGTGTAGCAAGAAAAGATTTAGCACAAAGATCGTTTAAAGGAACACATTCATGCAACCGCAATCGTAACACAAAATGTGTTACCATGAGTTCATCATGAGTGGGAGAGATGACTTTAATTTTTATTAAATGAAATTAAATATTATTAAAATGTGAAAATCTTCCCTGTGTATGGAGACTTTTTGGCACACCTGTATTTTAACACATTTAAACATTTCGATGTAGCTTTCAATAGATATATATAAATCATAAACTACTTTGTTGAACTGCAAGTACCTCAAATACCAGAGCAACATCTATGAAATATTTATATTGATGTTAGAATAACCTATTCATATAAATCTTATAACTTCCCTTCACTGCTCCACTATTACAAATTTTAACACACACATACAAAAAGGCTACAATTCCACCCAAATCTGAAACCAGATAATTCATCTGCACATTGAAGCTGTTGCAACTATTGACAACTATTGGCTTTGGTTATTCAAAACCAGAATCCATCTGTAATGCTGCCCTCTCCTGGTGTACATGTCACATGGCACAAACCCTAACACTAAGTCATTTCTCTCAGTCCTTCATTCCTTTCTGTACACTCTCAGCGGTGATACTTTCCATTTGTTATTCTAGCAAGACACACATGTTGCACCGATACTGATAAACGACAGTGTTATTTCCTTTAAGATTATTGTCCTTCCAAATTATTTGCTTATCACAGGATTCACTCAGTGCCAAAAAGGGATGCTGAGGTCAGGCATGTAAGCCTGTGTTCCATTAAAGCTTTGTGAACAGACAGGCTGATCTAATCCCCTTACAGAATTTTCTATCGAGAGAGAGAGAGAGAGAGAGAGAGAGAGAGAGAATGATGAGGATACTGGCTTCTACTCTTACTCATAGCTGTGCATGATTGAGCTCAATGTTCATGCTCTTCACTTAGATGGGCTCTGGTAACCCTTGGCAACAGATCAGCTGATGACAGGAGATGACAACAAGGTCATCGAGACATATTTTCTTATAAATGCATGCAATAACATAGTAGCTTGCATTATTGACAGTTTACAGCTTGTCATCAAATCAAACAAACAAAACAAAAACAGCGCACGAGAGCTACAGGAAGGTGAAACAAAACATTAGCACGTGACATTTTTCTTTCTTTCGTTCTGCAATCGGAAACACCAAGATAGTGATATCGATCTGTAACTGAGATGGCAGTCAGCAACGGCACAGCTGAGTTTATTACAAAAACAAAATTATGATGTTAAGTGTTTAAATTAAAATGACAAGGGCAGTCTAAAAAAAAGCACTGGTTAACCCGGGGGTGCCCTGGCCTCCGACAGGCATGACAGGTTTAATCACACTACCAGACCACGTCCACAGACAAACGCGAGCATCATCACATCATCAAGAAGCAGCAAGTGCGTGGAATTTTCCAGAAGTGTGACCTGCGCTCGCGCACTCTTCCACGCTCTCGTTTTCAGTCACTCGGTTACCTAAAAACATCATCATCATCATCGCCGGAATGAAGGTGTTGTTACAATGTCATTACTTATATGTAGAAAGAAATCTCGCCGGGCTTGCAATTCGCCGTTCAATGACACAAGAAAGCATGACTCCTTTCAGTCCTCTCAATCAGCAGGACACGACAACGAGCACCACTGTCTCTCAGACCTGTCTCTTACGGCTGTTACACTACCACAGCTTGTCAAATGAAGCGACGACCACAAGTAACGACTTACCATGTACACTGGTACGACTTAAAACTGTACAACGTTGCTGTTAGAGATTCCATTGAATGAAAATAAAGACTCCGGAAGTGACTGTGACACACAGAGCTCACACACTTGGCCACGTCTTCCAACACGCAGTTGATAGCAGATCACCTTTAAACGACTCCAGATGCTGATGGTTTAATGGTTTCTCGGTATGTTTATCTTCTTCTGCCACACAGAGTGGTGCTGGAAGAATAAGTTAGACGCGCTTCCACAGACGCTTTTAAAATACTGAGCGATGACTCGAGGCTCCGCCCACAGCGGGTGGACATGTGGGAGGGGCGCACACATGCGCGCGCGCACACACGCACGCCAGGGTTAAGCCGCTCCCGCTCCCAGCATTCTTTGTGTAGAGTCGAGCTCTACACCCTCTATTTAAATCAACCTCAAACCATTATTTGAGATGATAATGATAATAAAAATAGACAAGTTCGTCATTTTTTCTCTTTTACAATATCTATTTTAAACTACAAATAAAACTATGCTAAATATTAGTAAAACAAACAGACAAACACAAAAATGAAGGGGCACGGGGGGGGGGGGGGCTTAGTGTTAAGCAGTAGAGATTGGAGGGAAAAAAATCCAGTTTTGAATCTTGATTCTTTTGTCTCGATTTTTAAAAAATATTTTTATCTTTATAGTAGAGATGAGATGGTCAATCGGCCATTTAGGTTTGATTGGCCATGACCGGTGTTTGGCTGATCAGCGTCAGATGACAACCAACTTTTCTTTTTAGCTCAGATTAACCCCTCTAAGGGTTAATCTTTGGCAAGATCAAATCACTTTAATATTATCAGCATCCACCTTAATACTGTGTAGACCTATCGTAGACCAGCAATACCTGGTCTGTATTATTCCTCATCATCAGTGGATCAGTCTTAAATGCCCACCACATCAACTGGCAACAGTACTGTATGACTTAAATGCCAAGGTTACAACAGCAAGTCCTCATAAACAAATGTAACCTTAGTTTCTGCACACAATGTTTTTTAATGGATTATTTTAAGTTCACTGTATTGATTTATGTTATTTATTATGAAGTGCAGTACACTGATAAAGTACCTATTCATTCATGTATTTTAATTGAGCACAAGCATTACTGCTGTGGAAGTTTGTTATAATTTACAGCACCTTATTATGTAGTCTGAATCTTTGCGTGTGTGGTATTTGATTTGCTAGTTGTGTTTCCTTCTGCTTCTGTTGAGAGCAAGTAAGAAGTTTGTATCTGCCCTGGTTTTACAGGGATAATCTTGAGTGTACAGACAGAGAGAGAGAGAGATTGCGTAGATGTGGGACGCTAAAAAAGTTGGTTGTCTTGCTGTTTGGCTGGATTAAAGAAATTTGTTGCAAAATGAACTGTAGTGTGCTTATTTCCCACAGCCCCGGTAGACTGGAGAACACTAAAACATTTTTTTTTTTTAATCTGGGTTACATAAACAAGATTTTATTTTATTTTTTTAGATTTGTTCAGTAGTAGTAAGAGGAAGGACAAGTATTTAATATTGATCCATTCTCAGACAGTTGCCTGTCTTATCAAGTATTGGGAGCATATTATTATAATTATAATTATAATTCTTATTATTATTTCATTTATTCTCACTCAGCTGAATGATAATTGTTTCAGCTGAATAATAATTGTTTTTGTTTTATGCCATGGAACATGGGTTTGTTTTCTGTGATAACCTGAATATTTCTTAGAATATTCTCAAAGAAATCTTGGGTCTTCTACTTCAGGAGTTCTTGTTTAAGAACTAGATTTTTACATTCTGTTTAAAAACAGTTTTCAATATAAAACAGGTGATAATTAGCTCTAATTGGACGTGGATGTGCAAATGAGTTTCATATGAAATATACAAACAAGTGCAATGAAAAGTGATATACTGTTAAAGTATAAAGTATTGACAAATATACTGTAATGGCTTTTAGCCAAACACAAGTATAATATAAACTTGGGAGTAAAGAATTATTGCCTTTAAACATCTCATGACCTTTATCTGTACTCTGGGAATACCACACAACAGAAAGTTTTTGTATTTGAAACAGTGTTTTGCAACCCTTATTTTTTGTGCTTAGCACTCCATACAATAGCTTACTGTGACAATAGGCTTTTGCATGTGTATGCCCTAGAACAAGAAGGATACAGATAGAGATTCTCTCTAGCTCTGTGTCTCTCTGTTTATCTCTCTGTCCTTATGCATTTCTTTTGCAGCATCTGTTTGCGATCTAACTCTAAATGCCACCAAATCGCTAAAGCTAAAAACCAAAATAAAAACCAAACTTTAAAAAATTTCAAGTAAACCAAAATAACTTCTGAGTATTTAAAGTGTAGGTCTCAGCCTGTGCTCGTGCAAAACACTTTGCACTGAATTTCTTCAAGATGTGGAAACAGGAAATAAGTAAACTGACAACTGTTTTATTTACAGTTAGCGTCATCATGCGCGATCATGACCGAATGTGTACTATGCAGTGTGTGCAATAAAGAGTATGCAATACTATGCGAATAATACAACATGTCATAAAAATGTTTTTCAGTCAACCTGAGTGTATTTAGTAGTAAGAGATCAGATATGTCTTTGTGATGTGTTTTTTTTTCTTTTTATATAAAGCTATTTTCTCATCTTAAATAAGAAGTTAAGATGACACATAGTGAAAAATGTGTCTGTCAATAAAATAATATAGATGTGTTTAAAAGTTACTATCCCCTTTTTTATTTCTATGTTGTTGTTGTTGTTTGTTGTTGTTTTTTGTCAGATGGCCTCACATTTGCCTCTAGAAGACATGGTATGCAGAAGAGTGCATGGTCAACTTATTGACTGTAAGGTGCTGCAAAACAAGCCCAAACCATCACTCATACAATGCCATGCTTAACAGTGGGTGAGGTGTTTCTGTTGAAAAGCTGTTCGGTTTTCACCAATCATGGCCCAAACACTCCACTTTGGTCTAACTTTTCCATAAGACATTGTTCCCAAAGTCATGTGTTTTTTTTATATGTACACTCTAAAAAATGCTGGGTTGTTTCTGTAAACACATTGTTGGGTTGTTCATGCTGGGTCAAAATTCTGGGTTATTTCGGGGACTTTAAACACATTGTTGGGTTGGGTAATACTGGGTCAAATGAGTGTCATTTACAAATGAACACCTGGTTGGGTTATTTTGACCCAACAACTGGTTTATTCTTTATTTCTCCAAAGGGCAGCCTGCAAAATGTTTGAAATATTACTGTTATTGTGTTACAAAGTGTAGTTTAAAGAGTTGTTTAAGCGAGAATGTATGTGTGTACAGCTCAAAACATCAATCGGTTATTAAAGATGGCGTCTATTTAAAAAAGTGCCCCAACGATTTCGGAGATTTGAGCTCCACACAATCCTACGGCGCTCAGCGTTCATATAGCCGCCCAACATAGCCTCATATTGGCAGAAACTTCTGTAAACGACCGCTGGCTGTGGTATCTCTAAAGTGGTTAAAACCGCGGATTTATTTATTTATTTCATTTTGTCTATTCCTAACAGGTATTATTTGGTATAATACGGTTATGGTATAATATATCGCGGCTGTGAGAAGCATCATGTATGCTGCGTTCCATTTGCATTATACCCGGTGTCCTCAAACCCTCGAGTGTGCACTTCCAAGTCAAGTCCGCTCTTTGCGTTTTTAGAATTGACACACGGCATGAGGAACTTTCTGGATTCTTCACTTCTGAAGTGAGGGGCACGCCACTTAATGCTGGCAGGACTTTATGGTAAGTTTATATAAATTTTTACCTAAATTTTAAATGTTGTAGTTGTGGTAGAAGTAAGCTCATTTTCATGTTTATTCGCTTTCCCACCTTTTTAGTCGCACTTTGATTTGGGGGTGAGGGGAGGTCATGTTTTAATATTCTGTGCCAACAGTCGGCTATAGTATATTTTATGGTAAAAGTGCATTAGTAGCACACACAAATAAAAAAAAATACTAAGTGTAATCTTAAATGTAATTTTAGGTAAATTACTAGTAATCTTCGCTAAAGATGGGTGTGTGGAAAGTCTCTTGGCATATTTTATAATATTTAATAGGTGTCAGAAGAAGCTATTGGGATATGTTTAATGACAGTCTTAATGTGTCTTCTGTTTCTGTCTGTTAAAAATAAATAAATAAATAGACTGGTTGTGTTATTTTGACCCAGCAGTTGTTTTATTCTTTGGAGAAATTTCTGGATTCTTTGCTTCTGACTGGATCATGCTCAGAGTACTCAGTATTTTATGGTAAGTTAATGAACGTTTTTACTTTTTTTTAGTAACTTGTGGTAGGAGCAAGCATATTTTATTGTTTAAAATATTTTTTTATATATTAATATTGTGTGGGATTAATATTGTTTTCCCATTCTGTTTTGTTATTCAAAAAATGAGAAAGCGTCATAAAACAAACTTTTTCTTTATCCTTATAAAATATTTATTATAAGTTGTATCATGTCAGGCTCGGTTCATGTCAGGCTAGGTAGAGGACGTTGTGGATCCAAGTGCAGAGGTTTGGAGTGTATGCCGATTGAAGTGACGTTAAAGAGTGCTTGTGATTCACTTCGTGGTGCTTTGAAGCTGTATTGTGAATTCCGCGTTGAACAGGGAAAGCGTTGCTGTAATGCAAAAACAAGTAGTACCGGCAGGAGTGTGCCGAGGCGAGGGGCGATGTGTCTGACGCTCCTCTGGAGAATGCGGAAGTGCGCCGAGCCGGCGTGTAACCTGAGCTGTGTGCCGGCGCGAAAAGCCTGAGGTGTAGTGAAGCCGGAGTATGCAGCGCTTCTCTGGGGAATGCGGAAGTGTGCAGAGCCGGCGCGAGACCTGAGCTGTGTGCCGGCGCGAGAAGGCTGAGGCGTAGAGTGAAACCGGAGCATGCAGAGCCGGTGTATGGATGACAGCGTGAGCTCGGCGGGGAGCGAGGATAAATCATGGACGGAGAGCAGGCGAAGGTCGTAGCCGGAGTGACGAGAGAAGGGTCCGTAATCCAAAATCGTGGTCGGGGAAGCAGGTAAGCGGTCGGCAACGGGAAATATCCAAATAACAAATCCAAATCGAGAGGCAGAGACGTGGTCAGAAAAAACAAAGCGAGGTCAAAACTAGGCAGACAGAGACGGAAGAAAACGCTGGTGAATTGAGGCTGGTAAGGTGCACAATAAACTGGCGACATGACGTCAGAGCGTGGCTTAAATAGGATAGGCAATTACGTCAGTAATTAAACAACAGGTGTGGGGAACAGGAAGTGAGATAGTGAGATGAAAGGAATACTCAGGTGATCATGACGGGGCTGTGGCTTGGCGTGACATGACAGTACCCTCCCCCCTACGAACGCCCCCAGGCATACTAGTGGATGCTTCGGGGTGGAGTCTGTGGAAGTCTGTGATTAGGGAACGGTCTAGAATGAATTTGGCGGGTACCCAAGTTCTCTCTTCGGGGCCGTAACCCTCCCAGTCTATTAAATATTGGATCCCCCGTTCGTGGCAGCGAGACTTGAGGAGGCTGCTGACAGTGAATGCTTCGCCCCCATCATTGAGTCGGGGGGGTGGGGGAGGTTGGGGAGGTGTAGACAGTGGGCAAGAGACCAGGCGGCGAATCTGGGAGACGTGGAACGTGGGGTTGATTTGGCGCATGGAGAGAGGTAGAGACAGTCGGACGGAGCACGGGTTGATGATGCGGGTGATAGTGAAGGGGCCGATGAACCTTGGGGAGAGTTTCTTTGAGGTGGTCTTGAGGGGAAGGTCATGCGTAGATAGCATTACCCTTTGGCCAATCCGATACCTTGGAGCTGATGATCGGTGACGGTTAGCGTGATGCCGGAAGGAGCTAACGGTGCGCAAAAGATGGTTGCGAGCTCGCAGCCATGTCCTCTTGCAGCGACGGACAAATGTTAGGGCTGAGGGAACAGCCACCTCCTCCTCCTGGGCGGGAAAGAGGGGAGGTTGGTAGCCTAGGCAGCAGTGAAAGGGAGACATGCCTGTGGAGGAGGTCGGTAGTGAGTTGTGGGCGTACTCAACCCAGCGGAGGAAGCGGCTCCAAGAGGACGGGTCCCGAGAGGAAATGCACCTTAGGGACTTTTCTAGTTCTTGGTTCATCTGTTTGGTCTGGCCGTTAGTTTGAGGGTGAAATCCAGATGAGAGGCTGGGGGTAGCGCCGATGAGGTTACAAAAGGCTTTCCAGAACTGGGCCGAGAACTGGGGACCCCTGTCCGAGACAATGTCGATGGGGAGCCCATGAAGGCGAAAAACATGGTTGACCAGGAGCTCTGCTGTTTCTTTGGCTGACGGGAGTTTGGGCAGTGGGGTGAAATGAGCTGATTTGGAAAAACGATCTACAATGGTAAAGATGCATGTATTGTCCTGTGATGGTGGTAGTCCGGTGACAAAATTGATGGAGATGTGAGACCAGGGGCGGTGAGGGATGGGGAGAGGTCGAAGTAACCCTTCTGGCGGTCTGTTTGTGTTTTTGTTCCTAGAACAGACATCGCAGGAAGCCACAAAATTCTTAACATCCTCCTTGATGGTGGGCCACCAAAAGCGTTGGTATAGGAGAAAGAGGGTGCGTGCCACTCCAGGATGGCAGGCCAGCCTGGAACTATGGGCCCAGTCCAACACTTGAGGGCGCACAGAGGCAGGAACAAAGAGTTTGTTGGGGGGAACGACACTTGGGCCTGGTTCTTGCTCGAGGGTCTGCTGAACGAGATGTTCCACATCCAGTTGGGTCGTTGCCACGAGACAGTGGGGGGGAAGGATCGTTTCTGGCGAGGATGTGTCTTGGGAAGAGGAGAACTTTCGTGAGAGGGCCTCAGGCTTGACATTCTTGGAACCAGGGCGATAAGATAATGTGAACAGATAACGAGAGAAGAATAGTGACCATCGTGCCTGACGTGAATTTAGCCTCTTAGCAGTCTTTAGGTACTCCAGGTTTCGATGATCTGTCCAAACGAGGAAGGGATGTTCCGCCCCCTCCAACCAATGTCTCCATTCCTCAAGTGCCAGCTTGACTGCCAGAAGTTCACGGTCTCCAATGCCATAGTTGCATTCAGGGGGTGTGAGACGACGGGAGAAAAAGGAGCAAGGGTGGAGTTTATTGTTCTTGGGGGACCTCTGTGAAAGGACGGCTCCAACTCCGGTCTCCAATGCATCTACCTCCACAACAAACTGAAGGGCGGAATCCGGGAAGATGAGGATGGGTGCTGTGGTGAAGCGGCGTTTAAGTTCCTTAAAGGCCTCCTCGGCCAGAGAGTTCCATCGGAAAGGAGTCTTGGAAGAGGTGAGTGCAGTAAGTGGAGCTGCCACTGTACTATAACTTCGGATGAAGCGACGATAAAAATTGGCGAACCCCAGGAAACGTTGCAGCTCACGCCTTGAAGAAGGTATCGGCCAGTCCGTAACAGCTTTGACCTTGGTGGGGTCCATCTGGATGCCATCAGGGGAGATGAAGTAACCTAAAAAGGAGGTGGAGGTGACATGGAATTCACATTTTTCAGCCTTGATGTAGAGCTTGTTTTCCAGCAGCCGCTGAAGGACCTGGCATACATGGCATTCGTGTTCTTTTACAGAACGTGAAAAAATTAGGATGTCATCCAGGTAAGCAAAGGCAAAAACATTGAGGAAATCCCTCAAGACATCATTGATGAGGGCCTGGAACACGGCTGGCGCGTTGGTCAAACCGAACGGGACTACTAGGTATTCATAGTGGCCCGTGGGTGTGTTAAAAGCAGTCTTCCACTCATCACCCTCCCGTATTCTAACCAGATGGTAGGCATTCCTTAAATCAAGTTTGGTGAATACATGGGCATCTTGAAGGAGTTCGAAGGCAGAAGACATCAGCGGGAGGGGATAGCGGTTCTATATGGTGATCTCATTCAAGCCTCTGTAGTCAATACAGGGTCTGAGGGACTCTTTTCTACAAAGAAGAATCCTGCGCTCGCCGGTGACGACGATGGACGGATAATCCCTGCTGCGAGTGATTCATTAATGTATTGTTCCATGGCCTCTCTCTCTGGGCGAGAAAGGGAGTAGAGTCGTCCCTTGGGTGGAGAGGTTCTAGGAAGCAGGTCAATGGCGCAGTCATAGGGGCGGTGGGGTGGTAAGGAGATGGCCCGTGACTTACTGAACACTTGCTGTAAATCATGATATACAGTGGGAACCTTGGTTAAGTCGGGGATCTCGGGGATCTCTCGTGGTACGGACAAGGTTCGGCCCCTAGGGGCTGAGTGTAGACATGAGGAGAGGCAGGCGGGGCTCCAATCGAGGATGCTCCTTTTAACCCAATCGATGTGGGGGTTAGCCATGTTTTAAATGTTTTAAATGTTTTAAAGTCTTAGCCATGGGAGTCCCAGAACCAGAGGTGCATGAGCATTTTGGACAATAAGGAATGAGATGGTCTCGATGTGATTTCCAGAAAACTGTAGGGTGATGGGAGTGGTGCGATTGGTAATGGGGGTGAGTCTGCTACCATCAAGGGCCTGAACGGTAAAGGGTTGGCTCAGAGGTGTGAGAGGGATTCGGAGGTCGGAGGCCGTAGAAGAGGAAATTAGATTCTGGTCAGCCCCGGAGTCCACTAAGGCATGAGTAACGTAAGACCGATCACCGTGAGTGATGGTTACTGAGAAACATGATCGCTGGTCCGGGGAAGAACAAGAAGCTGGGCCCCCCTGCATCCCCAGAACTACGGGGGGGCCTGACCTTTTAGTGGACAGGTTCGAACGACATGGCCGGTCTGACCGCAGTAGAAGCAGGCGCCGACGTCTCTGCGACGCTGACGCTCCTTTGGAGAAATGCGTGTGTGACCTATCTGCATGGGTTCAGGGGGTGTCTCAGGAGTGACCAAGGCAGGCACCGAGGTGTGAGATGCGAGAGTTGGCTGACGTTCACTTCGCCGAGTCCGTCTCCGGGCATCAATGCAGATCACTAGATCAATGAGCCCCTGTAATTCTGAAGGAAGCTCCCGAGCCGCCAGCTCGTCTTTAATTGAGTCTGTGAGTCCGTGGAGGAAGCAATCAAAGAGCGCTTTTTCATCCCAGTCACTAGAGGGAGCCAGAGTCCGGAAATCTATGGCGTAGTCAGATACTGAATGGAGCCCCTGGCGAAGTTGAAGTAATTGGCTTGCCGCCTGGGAATGAGCGGTCAAAAACCCTCCTCATTTCATCCGTAAAGGTTTTAAAACAACATGGAACTTGGGCATCCCATAATGCCGTCCCCCACTCTCTCGCCTTTCCAGTGAGAAGGGTGATAATGTAGGCAACCTTGGAGCGTTCCGTGGGAAATGACGTGGCCTGTAATTCTAGAACTAGGGAGCATTGAGTCAAAAAAGATCGACAAGTAGCTGGGTTCCCATCATAAGTAGGTGGAGCAGGGAGGCGTGGCTCCTGGGCGGGAGAAAATACCGGAGGAGGAGGGATTCGGGGAGTGGGTGCAGGAGGAGGTCGGTTCTGAACCTGAGCGGAGAGGGATTGCAGAGTTTCAGCGATGGTTTGCAAAGCATTAGTGATTTGAGTAATCTTCTGTTGATGAGTGCCTAAGAGGGCTCCTTGACTCTCTAATGCCCCCCTCAGGTGAGCTGCCTCTGCTGGATCCATTTCAATGGCCAGTTTATTCTGTCAGGCTCGGTAGAGGGCATTGTGGATCCAAGTGCAGAGGTTTGGAGTGTATGATGATTGAAGTGACATTAAAGAGTGCTTGTGATTCACTTCGTGGTGCTTTGAAGCTGTATTGTGAATTCCGCGTTGAACAGGGAAAGTGTTGCTGCAGAGCCGGCGTATGGATGACAGCATGAGATCGGCGGGGAGCGAGGATAAATCATGGACGGAGAGCAGGCGAAGGTCGTAGCCGGAGTGACGAGAGAAGGGTCCGTAATCCAAAATCGTGGTCGGGGAAGCAGGTAAGCGGTCGCCAACGGGAAATATCCAAAAAACAAATCCAAATCGAGAGCCAGAGACGTGGTCAGAAAAAACAAAGCGAGGTCAAAACTAGACAGACAGAGACGGAAGAAAACGCTGGTGAATTGAGGCTGGAAAGGCGCACAATAAACTGGCGACATGACGGAGTCAGAGCGTGGCTTAAATAGGATAGGCAATTACATCAGTGATAGACAACAGGTGTGGGGAACAGGAAATGAGATAGTGAGATGAAAGGAATGCTCAGGTGATCAAGACGGGGCTGTGGCTTGGCGTGACATGACACACCATTAAATATCAGATTCATCTAGTGTTTGTTGAGGATTTGAAAAGGGGTGAATTTTTTGTATTACATCCAGATGGAGCGCCGTATCCTGTTATCCATCACATGTTAAATAGTGATGTAATTTATTTAAAAATATACACTAAATTCATGTTCACGTTATGTATTTTTGTGTATTGACAAGAGAAAAGATGTTTTGCATTAAATGCATATGTAGCTGTATGTCCTTAACAAAAATGCTCAATGTAAATGTTAGTTATATTGCAACACTAAGTGATGCTGTATAATCCATAGGTGGACCAACATGATGAGGATGATATCTGCAAAATATGGAGATGACTGGAGCATTGTTCCATGTTTTGTTCCTTGGGGATGAGACAAGAGGGACCTGACAGACCTTTTCCATTGTTGGAGGCAATGCTATTGATACAGACTCTTTGGTGAAGGCTGTTTTTTGGTGAAAAAAAAAAAACACTTTTTTTTTTGGTGAAAGTGTCTTCTCACCTGGGAGTTTCTCCAGCATACTGTAGATCAGATTGATGGACACGAGTACTCATCTCGTGTCATTAAATTTTTGAGGACAAGAGTTTTTTCCGCCAACATTTAATCAATAATATTTAAAAAAAAGTTTTAGCATTTTTGTTTTTAATGTAATTTTTGAAGGAAATTAAATAGTAATAGTTAAATAACGGATAGTTAAAATATTAAGATGGGGAAATATTTGTGTCATGTGGGCATTATAAGATTTGTATTGAAAACTTCTATATAAAAAGTTTTTAAACATTGTAGTAAATGTAAAAATGCAATTCAAATCAGATTTACAGGGGTCTCTTGTTTTTGTTTTACAGAGTATTTATGTTACAGTACATTTTAACAAATGGTCAGCTTAAGATTATATGGTTTTGTCTGATATTTTGGTAAAAATTAAGTTATTCACATTTTCTTATTCTGTGTAAAATAATAAAATGGAATGTGTTAACCCAGCAAGAGTGTTAATTTTACCCATTTGTTGCGTCAAATAAAATAATCAAGCACTTTACCAATTTAACCCACTGGTTGGGACAAATAGAATAACCCAACATTTTAACATTTAACCCAGCAAGAGTGTCAATTTAACCCACTGGTTGGGTCAGATGAACAACCCAGAAATCTGGGTTAAATGGTACAACCCAGCACTTGGGTCAAAACAACCCAGCGCGCGTTCTGTCCAATAGTGACCCAGCAGCTGGGTTATGGTTGGGTTGTTTTTTAACCCAGCAGTTTTTAGAGTGTAGATTTACAAACCTCAGTCATGTTTCCATGTTCTTTTTAGACAGAAGAGGTTTCTCCTTGCAACCCTTTCAAGCAAGCTGTACCTGTTCAGTCTTCTTCTAATTGTTCTTTCATGGACATTAACATTTAACATGCTTAGTGAGGTCTGTAGGTGCTGATATGTAGCTCTTGTATTTTTTCTAATTGTGTGCTGGGACGTCCACTCTTGGGAGGATTGACAACAATCTTTAATGCTTTCCACTTGTAGAATTACTTAAAATAAAATCTTTCTTACTGCAGAATGTTGAACTCCAAATTGTTGGAAATGGTTTTATAACTCCTTCCAGATTGATGTGCAGCAACAATTGCTTCTCTAAGACCATTCATATGTCTTTCCCTTTTGGCATTGTGTTAAGATACACACCTGAATGCTACAGACCAGCAAACTGGCAAAACACTTGCTTTCATAGAGGTCTGCCCATCTGCTAATGATCAGTTAAACAAGGTTAAAAAAAAAAAGTTAATAATCAATAACTGCTATGCAGATGATGTACAGATTTATTTGACAGTGATCCCAAAGACAAGTGATGCACTTGGGTCTTTAATTAACTGTTTAGCTGACATCAAGCAGCGGCTTGGAGCAAACTTCCTTCTTTTAAATGAGGATAAAATAGAATACATTTTCTTTGGAGATCAAGAAAGCTGTGACATTGGTGCATTGTCAGTAAAACTCATAAATACTGTTAAGAACCTTGGGGTTATTTTTGATAACAGTTTCAAGTTTGATAAACAAATCAACAGTGTAGTCAGAGCTAGTTTTTATCAGTTGCGTCTTTTATCAAAAGTTAAACCACTTTTAAACCGCACTGATTTGGAAAAAACTATTCATGCTTTTTATCAGCTCAAGAATTGATTACTGTAATGCACTTTATGTGGGTGTCTCTCAGTCTTCCTTTAACCGCCTCCAATGGATACAGAAAGCGGCAGCACGCTTCTTAACTGGCACATTGAGATGTCAGCACATCACCCTAGTCCTTTATTCTCTCCATTGGCTTCCAGTTTCTTTTAGAGTCGATTTTAAACTTTTACTTTTTGTTTTTAAAGCTCTTAATGGTCTTGCCCCTCCTTATTTATCAAAACTTTTAAATGTTTTAAAAGTTCTAACAGAGTTTTAAGATCATCCAATCAACTATTGTTAGAAGTGCCCAGAGTCAGGTACATACACTGGGGGGACTGGGCATTTTCTGTGGCTGGCCCCAGACTCTGGAACAGACTGCCCCCCGATATTCGCATCATCACTGACTTTGGTCTTTTTAAATCCAAACTCAAAACTTATTTATTTAGGTTGGCTTTTAACATTCAGTAACAATGTGGCACTGAATTATTATGTTTTATTGCAAATGTTGTATGTGTTTTTATTGGAAAGCACTTTGGTCACTTCAGTGTTGTAAAGTGCTATACAAATAAACTTTGATTGATTGATTGATTGATAATGCCTTCCCATTATCTTGAGCCAGTCTGGCTGTTTTTCTCCGACCTCTCTCATCAGCAAGGCATTTCCACCTGCAGAACGACTGCTCAGTTGATGTTTCTGTCATGTCCAAACTCTAGAGATTGTCATGTATGAAAATCCTACAATCATAGCAGTCTCACATACTCAAACCTGCTCACCTGGCACAAAATAACAATAACATGCCATAATGAAAGTCACTAATATTGCATAGGTTTTTTTTTTTCACCCTTTCAGACTTTCAAATATTATTTGTGAATGGTAACTCCTACCCTGAATCTGCATGATTTTCATTTTTGTGATGCTGTTACAGTACATGATTGGCTGATGAGGTTGAAACAGGATTTTTCAGACAAACTTTCTTTAATCAGCTGTGCAAGCAAGCAAATGTGTATTTAAGGTTTCCAGAGAATTAAAGTTTCAGAAAAATGTCTGCTTGCACAGCTGGCGAAGGACATTCATCTAAAACAAAGCTATTCTTTTTTCATTGTCACTCACTTGTCGCTTATATAATTTTTGAGATAGTTGGGGATAAAAGCATCTGCCAAATGACTAAATGCAAATTTCATGCAAACGACATAATCTGCAGGAACATCACATATAGGTTGGTTTCAGAACATCAGATCCATGTCTATGTTAATGAAGATTAACAAGTACCACAGGCTAGACAAGTTCATGTTTTAAAAAACATTTTCAAATCCATAAAGTAAATGTTATGGAAATATCCCAAACCGGAAAGCCTGTACCAGTTTGTCTCCAGGTGCTTATAACTTAAATGAAATATATTTTACCAGGAAATGTTTAGATGTTATCTGGTGTGTTAAAGAAACAGGCATGACTTGCAATTTCATTTAATAAGACAATATTTATTTCAACAAGTTTTCAGTGGGCACAATTGCATCTTCTTCATCTACATTTCCATTTGCCATATCTTCATTTTCATTACATGCTCCTCCTTAATGTACTTTTACTTAAGCTCATGAAATTCAACGGCAAGTGAACAGTACTGGCAAACATTGCTACCTTTGCATATGAGAATGTGAACAGTAAACTGCCTTGCTATTGTTTAGTTTTGTTCATGACTTTCCCCTTGAAAGAAGAACAGTTGATAAGATGCACGTAGATAAACTGTAATGGTGTAAGGGAATTTTGAAAGTGATCTGTGTAGATGGTCATATGATATATCATGCAAAGGCTGCTGGCTCTCAATTATTTGAGATAATAATCCTACCAGTCTGTGTCTTCTCTTTGTACACTTCAGCATTCATTTTTTCTTCAGGTTAATTGTAATATTCTTCCTCAACATATTCTTCTGAAAGAAAAAAAAACTTTAATGTCAACCCAGTTATTCAGAAAAAAAGTAAGGTAGCAAAAATTATTATGAATTTGTTGTATAGTTTTGTACATATATGTTAATTTGAAGTTAATTAAATACACACAGATTTCCATGCTTTGCCTTTTTTTGATTCCACAGTTGATGTGGCCTGTTTATCTTCAATGATGTGTTGTCTTGAAACTATTTGCTTTAAAAGAGTTTTATTGTACTCACGTTATAATAAAATGCATTCTCTTTTCTGCTGCCACAGAGCTGGAAAATATTCAGGGAAGCTTGGAGTGAGATCCTGAAAATAGCCCAGCCACCACATCCTCACCAGCAGCTCCATGTAGGCCAGCAGGAATGTAGCACAGAACTCTGGGCCCTAAAGATAAGGGTCTCATTGGGGCCCCTTGCCTTTTGGCTCTATATCTCTCAAATTTCATTCCAGATTTACAAAGACCTGTCCAAAGGCAGTAAAAAATAAGTATTTGCAGCAAATTTAATCAAACAAAAATCAATGTATCAATATCTATATTCATAAGAACATTCATGGGGCTAACCAACGTGATTAAGATTCTTATACAAAGAGAATGTATAATAATAATGAATGGAGAAACTACAGTCAAAGAAGAATCATTATTGATACAAAAAGAGAGGAGAAGAAAAGGAAGGGGGGAAAAGCAAATATAAAGTGGGATTGCATGCATAATGTATGTATGTTTGTACAGTACTTCTCTTTCTCTCACGCTTTCTCTCTCTCTCTGTCTTTCTCAATAAAGTTTGCTCGCCCTTGAGCATTCTTGTGAATATAAAAAGTTCTTTGTGATTAAAGTCAATGCAAATATCAATGTCACTGTAAATACTCACATGTAGTTCCCTCTTTGGATAATATTATGTCACTGCACTCACTCACTCTTTAATGCTCCAGCTGGTGTGTGCTTTGCTGCAGGCTGTAAAGGCATTTAAATGTCGGTTAATTTCATTAGATTGTTGATCTGTTCAGCACTATTCTGCTTGTTTCGATTATTATCCCTTATTTTGCATGTGATTCATGCAACTTCAAATGTATGTTAATTTCAACCAAACACAAAGATTATGTCACTTCACTTGGAGAGAAAAAAGTGGCAGAGCCTAGTTCGGGTGCCTACCGGCCATAACACTGTGTATTAAACTATGAAGTGATTTGACTTCAAACTATGTACAGTTTCATTTTTCTGTTTTGTGTGAAATCCTACACACAAGTGGAAATGCTTTAGCCTTGACCCTTAAATGGGAGTGTGTAAGGTCCTAAATGTCATGAAATTACAGTTTGTAAAAAATAAAAAAAAATTTTTAAAGGTCATTAGGGTTGCATTTTAGAAATAAGGGAAAGAAAAGCAGAAAAAAGATCAAAGTTTGTAGCTTTTTATCTCTTTATAGTTACATACCTTTATCTTTTTTTCTCCCTCTCTTTTCCTTTTTTCTAAACTGTGACCCTAATGGCTTTACTTTTCTTCTTTTTTAAAAGACATTTAGGATATTTTTACACTACCAAGGTATGTACTGCATGTTATACCTTTATAAGAGTGTGAAGGCTCAGGCAGCTAAGCCTCTAGTTTAGTGATTTGTGGATTGGGGTTTGAGCCCTGCTTTTGGTGAATTGCAAATTCACCAAAAGACATGAGCAGCCAAAAGAAAGCTGTTATCTCTTTATAATATTATGTACTTAGTAAAATAGGCAAGTAACATGTTTGTTAACCTGCCTTCTGTTATGTTTGTTAACTTTCATATCCAGTGTTTCATGTACAGTAATAACGGAAAGTTAAAGCAGGTTTTTTTGTTTGTTTGTTTTTTAGGTTCACTGAATGGGAGATCGCCCAAGATGCCATACACACTTAAGCCATAGCCTGAGAGGGGAATTGAGGTGCCACAGCACCAGAGCAAAAATAACAGCAAAAGTCAAAACACAGGGACCTCTGAGTGGCGCAGTGGTAAAGTACTCGCCCTATCATCCGGAGATGATAGTTCGATTCCCGGGTGATGCTGTAACCTCTCGCAGCCGGAGGTCTAAAGAGACCTGATTGGCCGAGCTCTCTCAGAGGGGAGGGATGAGAGGTACTTAGTGCCCCAACATTAATCACGGCTCTACAGCCAGTTAGGGGCGTCTGTGAGCTCACGCAAGAGGAAGGAGCGGATAGCGCTGTCCTCTGAGTGTGTTACGCCGCCCCCAATGGTGCGTGAGCGATCAGTTCGAAAAGAGGCGGTCGGCTGGCGTCACATGGTTTGGAGGAAACACGTGATAGTCTTCCGATAGGCCCTCCCGGCTGAGTGGTAGTAGTAGCCTTAATGTGGGAGCCCCCTAGTGATGAGGAGGAATTGGACACAACTAAATTAGGGAGAAAAATCGGGGAAAACTCCCCACCCCCCCCCAAAAAAAAGTAAAAACACAGAAAGCTGTGCAAAGTGATAGGTTATTATTTTTACAACTAAACTTTATGTAAACCAACTGAGTAGCAAATAATATTACTATTTTAATTATACTAATACCGTAATATATAATGCTTTTATAACTTTTACAAATATCTTACAAGCCACAGGATCCAACGTTATTAAGTTCAGTGGTGTTAATGAATGTAATGTGTCACTGTTAATATAATATTGAGGTCCCTGTTTGATCAAGCTAATGTTGTTGTGACACGTGGCTTTGTAGAAGTAAACAAATAATCCACTGTTCTTTGAATCGACTGTGTGTCCAGTTTCGTTATTCAATTCGCCGTCGACATGTTTCTCGGATTGTAATTTTCCACGCAGACGACGTTATTAACTACTCTACCCATAATCCACTGCTGCAGCCACAGCGCTTTCGCGTTTTTTTTGCCTGAGATTTCCGCGCATGCGCAACTGCTTTGACCTACACAGTTGCAGGAGAAAATGGCAGCGTTTGGTCTGGGACTGCAGGTATGATATTCTAAAAGCTTTTCTATATATATTCGATTAAAATAAGCAATTCAATACCAAGGAAAACGTGTGGCACTTTTTTTTATTAGTAAAACATCCAAATAATCATTTATTATTGAATGTAAATGTAAGTTATGACCACACATGCACAAGCCGGCTAATCAGTTCATAGTAGCTTAATGCTAGCAACAGCAGAAGTTTTGCTAGCTAGATTTCTTTTCTTTTAAATTATTCAGTCACGTACATGACATACTAGGATTTCCTTTCAGTAATGTACTGAGTTGAAATATGATTGTCCTGGAAAGAAAGTTTTCCGTTCTTACACACGAGGTTAGTTAGGCTGTATTTTGACACGGTTAGCCACAATGCTAACGGTGGTGACAGTCTGTGTAACCGCCATGCACTTGAACACTGAAGGTTATACAGAGAGGTAGCCGTAAACTGCTTTCTAATTGTAAGCGCACTGCGTTTATTGTTAGTAAGGTTAATGATAAAACCACTATTATTTATCTGGTAATGCAAACTGTTTCACTTCTCTCTCCAGGTGCGGCAGTTGAGCACGTCGGTGGTCAGACCGGCTTCCAAACTGATTAAGGTAAACTAGAGCACAGCTGTTTCCCCATCAGATTGTGTTGTCTGTTATGAAAACATCTCTCTGTAAATCTATGCAGGAAAATCACATGAACAGAAGTTCTTTTATTTGATTATCTTAATTTTGTTAGTGCCTTACACCAAAGGTAACTAACCTCCATCCATGTGTCTGTCAAGCTGACATTGATGGTTGGCTACTGTGACCTGTGACGTCATGCCACATATACACAGATATAGGGCAATTTGGAAATTCGTATTAGTCTACAAGTCATGTCTTTGCGTTTTGAGGGCGATATCAGAGTATCTGGAGGAAACCCACCAAGCATGGAGAAAATGTCAATTCTATGCGCAATGATTCAAACCCCTGGCACTGAAGATAAAGAAAGGGGACAGTGCGAAGCACTAAGCCACATGAATTTATGTATTTATATTATTGCCTCAATGACTAAAGTCCTCATAAAGTAAAATGACAATTACGCAGTAAATTGCTATTTGGAAAGTGATCCATGATATGGTACGATTTATGCTTCAGTGATTTATTCCTATCATACCCCAACAATTTGCCGGTGTTTACAATTTGGTATAGTGGTTAGCACTGTGGCCTCGCACCTCCAGGGCCAGGGTTGGATTCCTGTCTCACGTTTGTGTTCATGTTCTCCCCTGTACTTGTTGGGTTTCCTGGGTTCCCGTCTCAGTCCAAAGACATGCATAATGAACGTTGTGCTCTATAACTTAAGGTCCATTAATGTCATGCTATGTCTTACATTATTAAGAAATGCAATATCATCAAGAAACCAGAACCTGTGAAAGTTTTTGTCCTGTATACTTTTGAATAAAATAAATAAAATACTGCTAGTTCCAAAGTACTGACATCCTAGACTTCTTTTATAAAGGTTATATAAACATCTCATAACAAAAAGTGTCACTGTCAGTGTCGCTGAATTAACCTCCAGTTAACCTCCAGTATCCTTAGTGGAAATTTTATACCTCACCATTCAGGCATGCTTCTGAATTTAATAGTTATTCTACATTTAAAACATTTTAAGGCATTAGTTTGTAATGACCTCAGTGGATTTTTTTTTACATTGAGACTAATATTGGTAGTAGTATTTTGCTAAGAAGCTCAACTCAAACTCTGTATCCTCAGCCCCCCATCCAAGTGTATGGAGTGGAGGGCCGCTATGCCACTGCTTTGTTTTCTGCAGCCAGTAAGCAGAAGAATCTGGACAAAGTGGAACAAGAGCTGGGTCGTGTGTCCGTGAGTGGTTCTCCCTCTCTCCCCAACTGCAAACACTTTACGTTATAGTCTTGCTTTACGGCACTTTTGCACAAGATCTTAACTGCCCAAACATAATTGCATGTACTGTGTTCTATCTACTGTGTTCTTATTCGGTTCTATTTCCCTTAGACCCTGATAAAGGATCCTAAGTTGTCAAGCATTGTGTTGAATCCCCATGTCAAGCGCAGCATTAAACAGAAGACTGTCAATGATGCTTTGACCAAGGCCAAGGTCTCTCCAATCACAATGAACCTCATCAGTGAGTATCTGAGGCAGGGGTAGCTCAGTGGTTAAGGCATTGGACTACGGTTCAGAAGATCCCAGGTTCAAACCTCACAACCACCAAGTTGCCACTGTTGGGGCCCTTGAGCAAGGCCCTTAACCCTCAATTGCTCAGATGTAATGAGATAAAAATGTAAGTCGCTCTGGATAAGGGCGTCTGCCAAATGCCTAGATGTAGATGTATCTGTCTTTCTGCACACACTCAAGCATAGGCTTTGTTTCCATGCAGAGTAGTAGTTTCTTTTTGTGCTTGCACATTTTCTGATTGTGTCTGAGACTTCAGAGTCTGTGAAAAATTAGCAGAGCTACTCTTTTAAAGTAGGAGTCTGTGATTTGCATATTTTTTCTAACCAATTATCCAATCATGACCTAAAATTAAAAAGATGTTGAGGTCACCTAGGCAAAGAAAACGCATAGATTCATAATATCATGTGTTTTAATGGTTGTTTCTGTGACTTAATAGAGATGTTGAGACATCATTCCCATATTCCGGGAGCAGTACAATTTACACATTTTAAAAGTAATTTTAACTTTGGTTCTACATGACATTTCAGAAACCCAAATTACCTTTAAGAAGAATCCAGACAGAGCAGTTTATATATAAACTCTGTCAGTATGGTCTTCTTGCATTTTTTAAGGCAGCAGACATCCACTGAATTTACTGCCTCTCAGTACACCATTCTAGCGCTTCTTCTAAAGTACCTGTTTATTCTACTAGTGCGAGAGATTAACTGTCTGCTACTAGTTAATTGTGGAAGGGAGATGGACAGATTTTTTAAATGGGTGTGCAAATATACTTGGACGGCTCACCCAAGTATACTCTGTGGGAAACACTGGTGTTCGTGCTTGATGACATCTTATATGAATAATGGTCAGCTAGCCCAGTTTTTAGTGTCGCTGCTTCGGCAATGTCATGCATGCGTTTGAGTCTCTAGAGGGCCCATAATTAAGGGGGGGTGTATTTGTTTGTTTGTTGAGTTCAAATATCAACCTTAAGTTTCATAGACTCTGCTTTTAAATATATATTTTAAAAAAGATTTTGAAGGGCCCCCCTCCCCCTATAGACTTTAGGTCACAACAAATTCCAAATCACAAGTTTCTTAAGCAGTAAATATTTATTGAAAATGGGTTTTGGAGATTCTTATCAGAGATGCTCACTTTTTATCATACAGTGGAACCGTGGATTGTGAGTAACTTGGTCTGCCAGTGTTTTGCAAGACGAGCAAAACTTTTGTAATACAATTGAGCGAGCGAGGCATTGATGTATACAAGTAATATGCATGTGCTTTGTCTGCCGAGCGTCACTTAATCACAACTAAGGCAATGGTTATTTTCTCTCACACTACAGGATTATAGATATAGATAATCATCTCCCATGCTCAGTCTCAGTATGCGCAAGTTACTCATATAGTCAACATCTGAGCGTGCATACACTGCATATAACACTGTGACCACGTGTGTAAAGCAAAAAGCCTTGTTAAAAATCCAGTTTCCAGAGTCTCTCTCTGTCAGAAAGCAATGATTCCTCTCTGACACTCTATATTTTTACTTTATATTTTGTGTTAATTATTTTTATATGAATATTTTTGGGGTTGTGGAAGAATCATCAGTTTTCTTAATTTTTTTTATGGGGAAATTTGCTTTGATATATACAAGTGTTTTGCCAAGCATGCTTCCGGGACAGATTTTGCTCGTTATCCAAGGTTGCACTATACATCATGTGAAGCATCCACTTCTCTCTTTTCATTCACTACTTTAGTGAATTTTCTGACTTTGTGTCTTATAAGCATGGATTGTCGGGTTACTGATCATGGATCGTTTGTAAATCTACTGAGATTTTCACTCCTGCACTCTGTGGACATTAGAACACTGATGCTGTGAATTTTATATTTCTGTTCATCCTGTCTGTACAACATCTACAGTTTGTGCCTCTGGTCAGACTTATTAGCTGTATTGGCCTTGAAAAACAAAATGCACTTATAGGGAAACCATTGTATTTACCGGCATACATAAATGATCTTTTTTTAAAATGGCTAATTGAATTACATGCCCCTTTATGTGTAATAATTCTTGCTGTTTCTCCACCATAGACGTGCTTGCTGATAACGGTCGCCTGTCCCTGACCCCTGAAGTCATTACCGCTTTTGGCAAAATGATGAGCGCTCACAGGGGAGAGGTCACCTGCTCGGTCACTACCGCTCAGGTCAGCCTTCTTATTTTTCCTGCAGTATGCACAAGGACAGTGTACATGGTCTGTGTGTGATGGCTTCTCTCTCTTTCCTTTTTTTATATACATATTGTGTGAATACAGCCCTTGGATGAGGCTAATCTTGCCGAGTTGAAGGTAGCACTCAATGGGTTCTTGTCAAAGGGAGAGACCATCAAGCTTGAGACCAAGGTAGGTTTTGTTTCTAAGCACAAGCAAGACAAAACGAAGGGATAATGTCTAAAAACATTTTCTGGATATTTTAGATATTCCAGAAGAAAAGAACCAAGCTTTTCTTTTTAATGCATTTGCCATGTTCCACTGTATGAACTTTTACATAATACAATATTTAGTATTAATTACATTTTATCTATTAGCATTTTAAAGTAGCAGACAAGAATTAAGCCAAAACATAATATTTAATATAAAAATTTAACATTATACCCTATAAATAGTTGGTGTTACAGTGCTTTTCTTTTATTGGGTCATCTATTAATAATCCCCTTCTTTACTAATGTGAAGCAAATTATTATTAAATGGTATGTGGCTGATCACCACTCCCCACTTATCAAACAAGAAAAATTAGTTTAGTGTTAAACATTAAACAGGTAGAATGTTTAAACTGCACTGTTGCAAAATACAGTTCTTATGTGTCTCATGACATCACATGAATTTTGGTGCTTATAATGCTGGAATAGTGTTTGATTGAATTATTATTGTTGGTAATAAGTAATGCTGTTGTAGTTATGCCATCATTTATCAGATTAGCAATTCTTATAGTTCATTTTCAGCATGATGCTTTTCCTGTTGTATTTAGTTAAGCTAAATAAAAATGGACATTATATTTTTGGGAGAATTATTGGTATTATCCTGTGAAGAAAGTGACATATTTTTAAATGTGCAGGTAAAGCCATTATGTGAAAAAGCAGTGATCCCTCATGTTGCTGTTTTTGCATTAAATAGAAAATTGGAAATGTTTTTTCTTGGAAATAGGAAACAGCTTTTTTGATGTTCTAGGAATTGCATGCATGTTCTTGATTCTCATTGAGAATAAAAAAAAGAAAAAGAAAACATTGTGTCTTGTCTTAAGCATGTTTAATAAGAAACTCTTTCTGTTCTCAGAGTGATCCTTCCATTCTCGGGGGTATGATCGTCAGTATCGGTGATAAGTATGTGGATATGTCCACAAAATCAAAGATCCAGAAGCTCACCAAGCTGATCAAGGATACTTAAGTCCTGTGGACTGACCAGAACCAGTCAAGTGTAGATGAAAACAAAAGAACTCCTGTCCCACTTACATGAGACTGAACTATTGTCATCTTGTATTGATAAATAAATAATCTGTAACATTTAGTCTGTCGTCAAGGATTTTTATTTCAGTTACAGCTGCATTTTATTCATTAGTAGCAGTAAAGTAAATGGAAACACAAATCCACATCCATTTGTACTCCTTAATGATTGCAGTCAAATTTCAATGTTTTTTTTGTGAAGTTTATGCAATGTTTTAATCTCTTGGAATGTAAGAAGTAATAATATTACAATTCATTAGCTTATGCATACATTGCACACGACTGTGTATAGTCTCATTTGGACAGATGGGTGCAAAGACTGGCAGGATTGTTATGGTAACAAATGACCGCTCTTTACAAATATGCTGAGCAGGAAAGCATCTCAGAATGCACACTATGCTGAACAACCAGACAGAAGAGCTACAACAGCAGATTACTACACGAGTTCCGAACACAGACAGGAATGTCGATTTGAGTCACTAAAAGTGGATAAAGGAAAGGTGGGGAAATCCTTGCTTGTCAGGTTTTGGCGAGCCCAGGACCCTGACCAGAATAAAGTGTTGACTGAAGATAAATGAGTTTGTGAACATGATGGTAAATGTCTCCATCTGCTGCATGCATGGTGGATCAGTACAATATTATTATTTGTCCCAAAATGTAGTTCTAGTCCGAACACTACACATCATATCAGTCATTCCATAAAGACATTGTAGTAATTAATATTCTGTTAGGGATTAATCATTCTAATTGAAGCTAGCATCTAAGGCATGGGAAACATATTAAATCAGGACATGACATGGGGAATGATATTAAAATGGATGATAAAACATTACCACTTAATTTGATAGGATAAACCAGTGAAAATGGAAAGAGGTCAGACACAGAATATATGAATAGAGAAATGATGTAGTTGAGAAATTAATGATGGAGTCGAGGATCTGTCGCAAAGATTTGTGACACTAAAAAACCTACCAGTACTTTCGGAAACTACAGGAAGAACAGATACTGATTGTTTAATTCTTATTTATACTGTTTGCAATGTAACACGTTCTGATGACTTCTGCTCAATCTCATCACTGCATCATCTGGGTGGGTGGAATCATCAGTTCAGCATTGACCTATTGGGAGAAACAATCAAACAAATCTGCATCAACCTATCATGTGAATATGGGACAAAATCTCTAAAGAATGTTTCCACCTATGGGAATCTATGCCATGAAGAATTAAAGTAGTTCTAAAGGCAAAAGCAGGTCCAACCCAGTACTAGCAAAATGTAGTTAATGAGGTGACCAGTGTATGAATACCTTACACACATTCGCATTTGCACGTACACACCTTTGAATTCTGATATTTGTGCAGAAGCATGCGGAGCTCTGAGTTTTGTTGTTTGAGTTGCTGTGTTTCAGTCAGAAGCTTGGATCTCTTAGTCAGCTCATTACTGAGATAGAGAAAAAAAATACACTCATGTAGTTATTTAATGAGATGTAAAGAAAGCATTATTTTTAATTCTCACAGGTACATCTTCAGTCTTCAAATACTCACTGGTACTTCTTCAGACCGGCCTCCAGGGCACTCCAGACTTTGAGTTTGGGTTCAGGGATGACGTTAGTTATGTTCTCCCAGTAAGCTTTGACCTCAGAGTCGTTCATCCTCTCTAGTGACAGAGTGCTGCGCTTATGTCGAGGAATTTCTCTGTTATAAAAGTAATTTTAAAAAAAATCTAAGAGGCTTTCTATATGTACCACATTTGTGGCATTTTTAATGTGATTACCACATAATTAAAATCAAACATGCTAAAAAAAAAGAAGAGAAGAGCAAGGGACAAGGGAAGTTGTTAGGGTTCGAACTACTATCTTTGTTGGATATGTTCATGAATTCATGTAGTGCATTTTTCCCATTTCACTGCATTCACATTTGAGAGTCACCACAATTCTGCATTTTTTGTTTTGGCTGGATGTCTTTTCTGATTACACTCATTATTTAAGACAATTAAATAATTCTAACCAATTCTAATTTACCAAATCTCTAACATATACATTTTGTTACCGCATTGTAAAGTACAGCTCTTGTATTATTAATAACTTGGAGGCAATGTCCAGGACAAACCACTCACCTGCCTTCCTACTATATTAGCCGTGGCAATGCAGTTTAGAAGATGAGAACTTTTTAAGTGGACCAAACTGACCGACCAAACCTCACCTGGGTGCGCTACACAGTGTTCACACTAATCAAATTAACTGTATTTTGGGGTCAGGTGCATTAGGATGAAAAAGCACCCTAAGGGTACACTGGCTTGTGCAAATCACAGTGGTTTAGGGAATCAAACACAGTCATTAATGAAGCATAACTACACATATAATATAAACACACGTACTGTACACACACCTTGCTTTGCAGTGCTGGACAGTGAAGGCACGAAGAGCTCTCAGTAGGTCATTTGGGTGGATAAGACTCAACTCATTCCCTGTCTGGTTTTTCACTGACATGTTCTAGGAAAAAAAGCCAGACCCCCAAGTTAGCCAGAAACTGTTTTAAGCCTTAGATATTATTAGTTGTAATTGTACTAGTTAAAGTAAAGAAGTAAAAAATAGTAATTCAGAACCAAATAAACCCGAAACTTCCTCCTAACTCTACCTTCTCTGTATGTGACTGTTTATAATTCAGAAAGAACTTGGTCATTTTGTTGATATCCTCTTCATTCTCAATCCCCAAGACCTACAATCAATCAAACAAAAAAATTATTGAAGTATATAAAAATATATAGTCATAGACCAGTTTTAAGGACATTATGAAGCAGAAAGTTTAATGATAAACAGCCTTAAAGAACAATAGTACTCACAGAAAAGATGAAATCCAGTTTTAAAGAAGTCTGTTCATTCTTCTCCATGGAAGAGAGTAACTTGAGTAATTTACTCTCTATAAGAAAGCCCTAAAACATAAACACCAGAATGTTTTAAATATATTTGTAAAATGTGTTCACATAGTATACCATTCATTCATTTATCTTCTATTTTGCTTATAATCTACAAGGTCATGGGAGGCCTGGAGCCTGTACCAGGAGACTTTGGGCACAAGGCGGGAAACACCCTGCACACTTGGTGCCAATCCATCTCAGGGCACACACTACAGGTAATTTGGGAACACTAATTGGCCTAATTTGCATGTCTTTGGATTGTTGGAGGAAACCGGAGTACTTAGAGGAAACCCACCAAGCACCAAGTGGGGAGAACTCAACGTATACAGATCCAAAGTGGGAATTGAACCCTGGAGCCTTGCGAGGCCCCACAGTGCTACACTTCGATGTCCTAAGATAAAATAAGATATACCTTTATTCGTCCCACAGTGGGGAAATTTCTATGTTAAAGCAGCAAAGAAAAATGTTCCAATATAAAGTAGGGACAGATCAGTGTATAAATACAAAAAAAAAAAACAATATAAAAGTAAGTGCATGTAACTTAAATTGTATAATTTCCAATAAATGTGACCCACAGTGTTGGGGGACGTTACGACTTCCACATAAACACTAACAGAATCATGGATTACATAACTTGTCTGAATAACGGATTACATTTTTGAAAATATAACTAAATAACTGAGTACTTAAATGGCGTACCTAACGCGTTAGATTACTCGTTACATCAAAAAAGTAATCCAAGTACTCTAATGTATTACTGTATAATGCATTACACCCAACACTGGTGACCCAACAATTAAGTTACATTTTTGGGTGATTTGAGTTATGCATATTTTAGGACTCGCGGATTAATAAGCTCCATTTTGATACTAAGTTTATTACTGTATCGTGTTCTGTTCCTGAGATATGGCCATCAAAATCTTATTTGTAGAATATATCAATGAGGATTCCATGATGTTAAAAGAAAGAGGGGACCCTGAGCATTATTTTAACACCAGGATTTCCTTGCGACTCCTATAAATAATGTTGCCAGCAGGACAGTTTTATGGCAAAAAAAAAAATCTTTTCCCTATCACAATATCCCATGTTTAGGATTAAAAACATGTGACTTAAAAAAAAAAAAACTTTGCGACTTAAAACTATGCGGTTTACAAAAAAGTAAATCATTCTATTGGTAAAATATCTCTTGTCTTTTTCTTGGGATTTGAAAATATTTAAATTCTTTCATTCAGACACACACACAAACAGATAGTACTAACCATCTCATCGCACAGAAGCTCCAGCAGCCTCTTTACAGTTTTATGATCCACCTTGGTTGTGCTTCTGTCCAAACTGCCCCCTGAATCCCCCAGTGCACTTCTTTCTCGCTCTGTTTCATCCTGCGTCTCATCCTCCGCTCTAAGAACTTGTGCGGCTACATGACGTGCTGTACACTGGGGCTGCTTGGGGCCTGAATGATCCATGAAGGGCAGTGGTGGTGGACTCCAGGTCAGGCCCAACATCTGTTCATGAATAACACGGTCCAAGTCCACAGCCCTGCCCACTAAAACTTTGGCCTCATCTTCTTTCATTAGCCAAATCTCCTCATAACGCTTGGCATCAACTTCTGCAAAGTGCCTTAATGTAAGCAGACATATAACAATCATTATTATTAATAACCTACTGTGTGAGAACTAGAGATGAAAAATTGTTTTTACTGGTTATTGGGTGTGATGTGTGCTTTCTGATTGAAAAAAAATGGGGATTCCGGTTTACCTTATCCTCTCCTGAATATCTTTGTATTGTTGTATGAGGCGCTTGTACTTAGTGGTCAATGACTGGATCTCCTCATGGGATTGCTTTTCCTGAATGGCACATTTTTTCTTCAGTTTGTTGCGTGTATCCTGCATTCTGTAACAAAGTGATCCCGATATGAATACACAGTGTTTTCTGATTGAAAAATTGGAAATTTCAATTTGACATCATTTATTATTTCCTGCTTCAGTTCGTTGAATCAGTTGAATACATTTGGTATTCTGTTATTTAAAAAAAAAAACTCAGAGTCCCCCCACATCCTCTGTACAGTCCTGACCTTGCTTCAAGCCATTTGCACATGTTTGGGCCATTGAATGGTTTCCTGGGAGGCCTGCGTTTCAGATGTGAAGTATGCAGTCTGATTATGGGGCTGGCATACTGAGAAATACTTTGATGGTATCCAAGCACTAGCGAAACGCTGTGATAAGCGTGTTAGTGTAGCACAGGATTATACAGAGAAATAAAGGGAGTCCTGGTTTGACTTGAATGTCCCTTGTATAAGCAGATTATAATTCAGTTCAATCATTGCCAGATCCGTCCTGCTACAGTAAATGAGTCACAAATCTACCATTGCAAAGGGTGACAACTGAAGCGCCAAGCTTATTTTAAGGTGCGGCTCATGTAGTGCTGTAAGACACTTGAAAGAAAGCCCTTTTCTGTATAAATGAGCTAACTTTAATGTAATTACACCTATAAACACATCCAGCCTGAGAAAAATGCTTTTTGGGATGCTTAGGTGCGAGCAATAGGTCAGAGCTGCTGTGTTAGTATTTATAAGCGTTTATTTCAGTTAGACATTAGAAACCGGCTCAGGACAAAGGATTTGTTTTAAGTGTACCTCGTGATCTTCCTAATCTGTTCACCCTTACTGACAGCATACTCCTCCTCATATTTCTTCAGCATTTGTACATTGTACTCGAGTTTCTCCTGATTAATCTGGTAGGTAGCCTTCCTTTCCTCCAGGTCTTGCTGTAGGCGCTATTAATGAAAACATTCACGCACAGAAAGATATTTTTGTATGAGGATCGTGCTTGATGTGATAACGTTTATCATTTCTAAAAAGAGAACTGTTTCGGTTTTATGGGCATTCTTTTGTTATTGTAAAAAGGTCAGTTAACCATAAATCATGTCTAAGGGTGCAATGCCGAACTTGGCCACAACAAAAAAAAAACATTATGAAATCCAGCGTTCAAGGATTACAGTTCTCTGTGGACAGAATAACATCTGTAGTTTTATTGCTTTAAAACCTGGCACATTAATACAGAATTAAAGTATTCTGAATATGTGCATATTTAGGATTTTATAACTGTAACCTTTTAATGCAGCTTGGTTTCTTCTAAAGCAGAACAACAATTTTTTACATTTTCAATGAAAAAATAAATGCAATAAGCAAATAATTTATATTCATCGAGAATCCAGGGCTGTGTATTATCAGTGTGATGCAGTGTACCTGTACATCAGTCTCTAGTTTGATTTTGATCTTGTTGTACTCCTCTGCGCTCTCTGTTCGCAGACGATCCAGCACGGCCTCATGCTCCTCCACCATCTCCATCCTCTGCAGCAAGAACTTCATCTGCCCAAAAACAAACCTGATCATTTCCATCTCACACACAGTTAACGTCCGTGATGTACAACACAAAGAACAATGTAGTACAACTCATGAACCAAATGCAATGACACAATACGTTACACACAGAGCAGTAATGTTCACATTAAATGCCCATCGAAATTAAACATGGAAGATACGTTAAGGTCTGTTCTACCTCTTTGTCACTTCGTTCCTTCCTCTGCTGATCCCATTCGCTTGTGCTGGTTGAGGCCAAATCCTTCCACTCATCATGGAACGAGCTCTGTAACCCAAAAAGGAACTAATATAAGCACAATGCATTTGCTAATGAATTGCGTTCAAGACTTTCTAATTAAATCCAGCTTTGCAAAGTTTTGGGGGGCTTAAAGACTCAAAGCTGTAACTGCTGACAAAGATGCTTCTACATACAGTAGTACTGAATAAAGAGTGTGAATAAATTTTCTATCTATATACAAGATGTTAATTTTGGATTTCTAATAAATAAAAGACGAAAGAGAGAGATTTTTTCAAAAATTATTAAGTAAAGTATTATTGGTAATAACTGCTGGTTATTATATGTATGCTGATACCTAAAAAAATACATATATAATCCATTTAAAATAAAATCTAAAACACAAAATTGCGCTAAAAGCCATACTCACTGGACTCTCTAAAAAAGCATCTGTAAACTTGATAATGGAAATTTTCATTGGATTATAAACCATCATAAGATTCAGCATGTGAGACTGTATACAATACAAGGAGCGTTCAAGTCGAACTGGGACTTTGATTGTGGCAGAATAACAGAACACAGTTATGAGAGTAAAAACTGTCTTTATTTTTCTATGTCCCCTGTTACACTAATGCACTTATCCCAGTGTTTCACATGTGCTTAGATAACATCAGGGTAGAAGGGTGTCTCAGTATGACATGCCATGATCATGCTGCTTGTTTCAAATCTGTAATGCTGGCCTCCCAGGAACTCCTTCAATGGCCCAAACAATGTGTAAATAGTTTGAGTGAGGTCAGGCACGTACGCGGGATGTGGCAATAAATCCCAGCCGATTTCCTGTAATATGCAAGTGTTTCACGTGTTTGTGGATGATTGTGTGTGTAGTTCTCACAGATAGATGCGTCTCTTCTGCATGTTGTTGATAAGTTATCCTACTTTAAAACTTTTGCACTTTCAAATGTTTGTCTGCAGACATGAGTTTCATCACCGTACTGTGCTTAAAGTCTTCTGTAATTATGCCTTATGTCTGGTTTATCACAAGCTCATGTTTAACTTGAATGCCCCCCATATATAAATAAACAATGTAAAAACATACAGTAGCATCTGGACTCCAACACACCTCAATTGCATCCAGCTCTTTTCTATAGTGTTTCTTCAGACTTGATATCTGTTCCTGCATCCTTTCAATCAGGAGATCCACTTCATCTGCCTCCCTTTTGCGTTCCTTCACAAAATGATCATCTCTTCCTTTTAGTTCCTGCACACAAAAATAGACATCTTTTCATAAGTGTGTGTATGTGTTTATGTCAGTCAACTCTATGGTTGTACCTTATTTTACATTTATTCTACATTGTAATGTGACACTCAGTGTGTTACACTCAGTGTGTTATGATGGCGCCGGTGTGTGTGGCTTGCCGTCTGGTCTCCGTGTTTTTAGTTACTGTTTTATTATTTACATCTTGTCTTATTAACAATGTCTCATCTTATCTGGTGTATGATCGAGCAACACTTCTTATGATACGCTCTACTGTTGTCGGACTTTATAAGCAAGATCTGGGAGGCAAACATCATCCTTTACCCCCCTTTTTAGCAAACATACCGGTGAATCTACGCCGCTCTGTTTGCGCCCTACCCCGAGTTAAACGCCGTAGGCGCCGGGGGAAACGGGGAGGCCTATCGGTAAGGCTCAAGACTCGCACTCATCACCAGTTGCTTACTTCTGGATTTCTACCCGAGGGTCGTTATATTGCACGCCGCTCACTGCAAACCATCCATCAATGGTTGTGCTTTGCAATGGTCATGCTTTGCAATGGCACTGTCTTTTCGTGACTGAAACCTGGCTGAATGGTGGTGAGTCGAGCTCTTTATCCGAAGTTGTTCCTGTGGACTGTAACTTCTTCAACTCGCCCCGGCTGACAGGTCGCGGCGGCGGTTTGGTCACAATATTTCGGAACAGTTTTCAGTGCCGACAAATATCCACCGAAGTTTATACCAGTTTTGAACTTCAGTTATTTCAGGTGGACTTAAAACATCCCATACTATGTGTTGTGATTTACCGTCCGCCAAAGTTCAACAAAGATTTTATTCATGACTTTTCTGATCTTTTAGCTGTGTTTCTGCCGAAGTTTGACCGCATTTTAATTACTGGAGATTTTAATATTCATGTATGCTGTCCTTCTAAACCTCTGGTTAGTGACTTTTTAAATCTCATTGAGTCTTTTAATCTTGTTCAATGGGTGTGTAGCCCGACTCATGAACATGGTCACACCCTAGATCTAATTTTATCACACGGTTTGCCATTATACGATGTTCAGATATGTGATGCTTATTTTTCTGATCATAATCCTGTTAAGTTCGATATTCACATTTCCTGTCCCGTTAAATCCTGCATTCCGGCATCTCTCTCACGTAAAATCGGTCCTGGTACTGCGGGACAATTTTGTACACAATATGAGAACGCTGATGAATTGGTTGAGCTGGTGAATCCTGGTCCCGAAGTGAGTGCTGAGAGTTTACTCTCTCTGTTTAGCTCCACCTGCTCACGCATCCTCGACTGTGTCGCCCCTCTTAAGCCAAAGCGCTCCAAACTAAAATCTGAGCCCTGGTTAAATGAGAGAACCCGCTCTAGCAGACAGAAATGCCGGAGAGCTGAACGTAAATGGAAAAAAGATAAGTTACAGGTGTCCTTTGAGATTTTTAAAGAATGCCTGTCAGAATACCAGAAAACTGTCATAACAGAGAGAGTTAAATATTTTTCTGATCTGATCGAAAACAACCACCACAGACCAAGAGTTCTATTCAAGACATTAAACACTGTTATTAACCCCACAGACACTACCTGCCATGATATTACTGAAATTAAGTGTGAAAATTTCCTAACATTCTTTATAAATAAAATCAATGACATTAGAGCACTTATTACACCTCCTGCTCATGACCCATCTGTGCCTCCAGTGTGGTTAACTGTGCTAAACCAGTTCAACCCTGTTTCTCTCTCTCATTTGCATGATATCATCGTACATTTGAAACCAACTTATTGTCCCCTAGACATTGTTCCAGCCCGACTCATTAAAGAGGCCTTTAATTCAATTGGTCCTAGTGTTTTAACATTGATTAATCGTAGTCTCGAAACTGGAATTGTTCCTGATGCTTTTAAACATGCTGTTGTCCAGCCTCTGCTGAAAAAGCCCAATCTTGACCCCACAGACCTAACAAATTTCAGACCGATATCAAAACTGCCATTTCTCTCGAAAGTATTAGAGAAGGTTGTGTGCTTACAGTTGCAGACTTTTCTAAATGAAAATGCAATTTTTGAATTATTTCAGTCTGGTTTTAAAGCATATCACAGCACAGAAACTGCACTTTTAAAAGTTTTTAACGATCTTTTATTGACTGCTGATTCAGGAGATCCTGCTATTTTAGTGCTTTTAGATCTTAGTGCGGCGTTTGATACTATAGATCACAACATTCTTATCTCGCGCCTCGAAAATTGCTGTGGCATCCAAGGATTGGCTCTGAACTGGATTAAATCCTATCTGACTAACAGAACCTTTTCAGTGAGCCTAGGTGGCTTTTCTTCTTCAGAGGCTCCACTAACTTGTGGGGTACCGCAGGGTTCCATCCTGGGTCCCATCCTCTTTTCTTTATATATGCTGCCCCTGGGTTCCGTCATAAACAAGCACGGTATCTCTTTTCACTGTTATGCTGACGACACTCAGATCTATTTGCCTTTAAAGAAAAAACACAAACAAAATGCCATAAAGTCCCTTATAGCTTGTTTAGATGACATTAAAGCATGGATGTCTCTAAATTTTCTCAAATTAAATGAAAATAAAACTGAGATTGTCGTCTTTGGAAAAATTGATTCTTTGTGTGCTCCTGGCAGCGATTTTGCTCCATTAGCGAATTACTGTAAACCATTTGTAAGGAATTTAGGCGTAATATTTGATAACGATTTTAAATTTGATAAACTAATAAACTCAGTGGTTAAATCTAGTTTCTTTCAACTGAGAATTTTAGCTAAGATTAAGCCTTTTCTATCATTCAAAAATTTCGAGAAAGTAATTCATGCCTTTATTTCATCTCGACTTGATTACTGTAATGCGTTATACACAGGGATCAGTCAGTCATCTCTCTCTCGTCTACAGCTTGTCCAAAATTCTGCTGCGCGACTTTTAACCGGTACACGCAAAAGTGATCACATCACTCCGGTATTAAAGTCACTTCACTGGCTCCCGGTTCGTTACAGGATTGATTTTAAAATTTTATTACTTGTTTTTAAATCACTGAATGGTTTTACACCTCTGTACATCTCTGAGCTTTTACAACCACACGCTATATCTAGAAATCTCAGATCCTCAGACCAGTTACTCCTCTCTGTCCCGAGGTCTAGATTAAAGCTCAGAGGTGACCGAGCGTTTGCTGTCGCTGCGCCTAAATTATGGAATGGTTTACCCTTTAATATTAGAGCAGCACCTACATTAGAAACTTTTAAATCCAGACTGAAAGCTCATTTCTTTTCAATGGCCTTTACACCTGGCTGAGACATTTGATTCCCTTTTATTCATTTTATTTACTTTTTACATAGTCATTTTCATTTTTTTATTTTTTTTATTTTTTTATGCTGTTTAATTCTGTATTATGATGATGATGATGATGATTATTATTAATATTATTATTCTTAGTTATTTTTATTTATTTTTATTTGTTTTTATTTATTATCATTGTACAGCACTTTGGTCAACTTCGGTTGTTTTTAAATGTGCTATAAATAAATTTGACTTGACTTGACTTAAAGCAATGCTGAAGGCATCCAAAATCCTGTGCTGTTAATTGGTGATTTTTATGGCTTGTAACTATAAATGAATTTCTCCTCTGCAACAGAGGTAAGTTTTGGTCTTGCCTTCTTGGTCGCTCATCATGGTGCTTGATGGGTTTTGCACATGCACTTTATGATACTGTTCTTGCAAGAACTATTCCAGAATGGCTGACCTCTGTGTCTTAGAATAACTGTTGTTATTACATAATTACATAATTTCATATGTTATTTCATAGTTTTGAAATCTTCAGTATTGTTGTAGAATGTAGAAAATAAATCACCAAACAAAAACAAAGAAATTTGCAAGTGATTCCAAATCTTTGAGCAGTTGTATATATTTAAATAGATAGATAGATAGATAGATAGATAGATAGATAGATAGATAGATAGATAGATAGATAGATAGATAGAGTGTTCACATGCACCTGCTGCAATTCATTGACGAGCTTGTTTTTGTCTTCAATTATGTGCCAACAGAGCTGTTGCTGTTTTCTCAGATCATCTCTCAGCTCCTGATGGATCAACTTTGTCTTGGCCTCAGACCACTTGTTAATGATCTTATTGAACTTCTCTGTGCTGGATTTGGCCTCATTTTCCAACTTCTCCGATCTGTTCAAGATATTAGGATACAATGGAGAAATAAGAAACAGATCATGCAAAGGCTGTCGCAATTTGTGCCTGAACACTTGTCCAAAAATGTCAATAGTCATGCAGCAACATAACTCATGCTCAGGTTTAAACTCGATTCATGGAAGTATAAGGCAGCATCGCTCCGTATGCATCCCCATGCAAGTTAAAATTTTATAGATGTTAATTATTTTTGAAGCTTTGGGTGACAAAATGGCATATTATTGTCTCCTGTTTTCCTAATAACATATTCAGGAGAATATGCAAAGTCCACACAAAGGACCAGATGCGAGATTCAAACCCCTGACCCAGACTGTATGACCTACAATAAGGTTCTATTTCACCAAAAGCTGCTGCTTCTTTAGTAAGACTAAAATGTTAGTTGATGCCAAACATTGAGAAATCCAAGCAGCAGAGTGCAGATGTGAGCTGCAATAAATCACTGTGATGGAATTCACATCCACTGAGATTATATATAACTGTTCAAATGACCCCAATATATAGTAAATTAGTAAAGGTTTTTCTAAAATGTGCTGTTTTAATTCAACAATGTGCATTATGTAAATATTAAATAAATTTATTTCCAACCAAGAAATTAAAACCTGGAAAATAAAATGTGTATCAAGGCTTTCAGTATTACAACATTTAAAGATCATCACACTACAACAATACTAAAATCTGATTGATCAAAAGGTGTTAAATAATTTTCCACAACATCAGTTATGACCGTAATACTGGCTGTAATTCATATGACTAGGCAGCACATGCTTGTAGGAGCGTCGCACCATCAGGGTCAAGGGTTCAATTCTTGATTCGGGTCTGTGTATGCAGTTTGCATCTTCTCCCTGTTTTTGACAGGTTTCCTCTGGGTACTTTGGTGTCCGCCATCAGTGCGTGAGTGTGTGTGCTTGTGTGTCCTGTCATGGATTGTCAATACATCTAGTGTGTAGCCCGCCTAGTGCACTAAGCACCCTGGGATAGGGATAGGCTTTATTGAAGGAGTCTTATTCATCATTCGATATATTTTCCACCAGAGGAGAGTATTCAGGACACAGGGATTTGCGCTCTCAGGTTTCTTAATAACAAAATAATATAAGAGAGACTGGTGCTATTGTGTGTGATACCAGGAAGTAATTCTACAACATTAAAAATAAGTATTTATTAGTTAACTTATTACCTAATAAATAAAAATGTATGTCTATTGGCTAACTGGTGTGGTATCAGCGGAATAAATCACTTTGGGTATGCTGTTGTAGGTGGTTAATTATTAAACTTTGCATCAGGCCACATCACACCACTCAAAATAACTTGATTATTTTTCTACAACTGCCACCCTTAATGATTTATTCTTTACTAATTATACTAAATAAAGGGTTATTATGTTATAAAGTTATTATAAAATTCAATTAGTTGCCACATGTACATACTGTAGCACACTTCAAAGATTTTTCATCATTCCTAGACTAGGCCTAGCTCAACAATGCAGCTTGGCAGTGCTGGGGCTTGAACCTCCAGCCTTTCGGGTAGTAACCCAGTCTTAACCATTTAAGCCACCACTGCCCTAAAGGACAGCAACTGCATCTTTGTTATGGCTGTTAGCCCCTTGTGTGCCACCTGTGGCTTTCACAAATAAACAAGTAGCTAGTCGCAAGTCGCTAGGCTTATTACAATTAAGTCTGTTATGGTTAATTGCTGCAAAGTTTTTATAATACACCACACATGAGATTTTATGCACTCTAAGACAGTTTTGGGTTGTATTTACTTTAAGTCACATAAAGATAATGTACACTCATCTTTATTTAAGTACACTGAATGGTAGGAACAAAAACACTGAGTTGCATGAACTAAAATATGTTAAACAGGCTCCTACAATAAATTAAAAGTCACTCATCAGATAACATGTCTGGGCAACTAAACTTCAGCAAACACCTGACTTTTTTAACTGTAGTTATAATCATTTACTGTATAATTAACTCCGTACCATCTGGACCACACTTGGTGTGTGTGTGTGCGTGTGTGTGTGTGTGTTTGCACCTTAGTCTGTTTGCCTCTCTTAGTTCTTCTCTCCTCTTCGCCTCTCTGGCATCTGCCGCCACCAAAATGTTGGTGACCAGCTCTGTGCCATCTGCTTTTAATTTAGCCAGATGCTACAAGAAGTTCAGATGGCCAAAACAAATTCAATAAATTAAATGCAGCTATGAATGGCTTATTGCTTCAAAATTGATTACTACAGCAATATATCTTTATAATTCAACACAGCTATATCAAATTCCACTTACTCTTTCACTTTGTTCTATTTGTCTCTGACTTGACCGATCTTCCTCCTTTGTTTCTTCCTTCTCCTGGAAATCATCTCCAAGCTCTTGTCTTCAGTTTTTCATTAAAGAAAAATAATGGGTAAAAGAGGATAAAAAAATAACTCTAGAAACAATGTAAGCAGTAAGTTACCGTTACTTAGATCAAACGTTCTCAAAGCCTGTATTTGTGATAATTTTTTACAATGCTGTAATAAATAACTCATCATTACAGAAGCTGCGTTTATTGCTGAGTTGATAACATGGCCATAAGTAGCTACAGTATGGCACTGAGATCCAACAGTGTAACAGCTTATGACCAGCATGAAATGTATTCAGAGCAATGATGTCAGGCCTGATGTGCAGTCGCCATTCCAGTTCATCCCAAAAGTGTTTTGGTGGCACTGAGGTGCAGACCATGCATTCTTTAACACCAATCACAGTGGCCCTGTCAATTTACTACAGGGTTGGGCTAGGTCAGCCAAATCAAGTGCTTCCCAATTTACTGCAAATGTTAGAGGAAGACCCACATATAAGAGTCATGGTCAGGTTTTCTTCTTTTTCTTCTTCCTTGTTGTTTAACGATGGTGGAAATCCAGCAGGTTATATTACCGCCAAATGAAGGTCTCATTCTCCCTCATCCTCCCAACCTCTTAAAATAGATTTTCTAGACCAGTCTTCCTTAAAAATGTCTAATGCATCATTCCCTGATCTTGTCTTCACTTGTTCTGTGTCTTGAACTCTTAGTCTTCTTTATCCAGCACTTCCACACACTCTTTCTTCTCAACACGTTTCCCTCTCAGTACCACTCTGCATATTTAGATGGAGTTCTGTAGGTTGCATCACCAGCTATAGATCTCTGTCTCCTTGGCTTCCCTGTTATTTAGTCGACTTTCCAATCCAGTCTTCCACAAAAACAACATGAAATGCTTCTTTCCCTGATCAATGACTCCTCATTCTAAAAGACTCTTAACAGTACTTTCTACTTTTTTAATTTTTTTTTCCTAGTTTTGGGAAATGGTGTGAGAGGAACCACCTCATCCTAAACGTGACCAAGACCAAGGAGATGGTCGTGAATCTCTGGAGGACCAAGCCTAACCAAACACAGTCTACATTCTGGGTAAGGAGATGGAGATGGTTGAGAGCTACAAATACCTTGGAGTTCACATTGACAACTGATTGGACTACAAATGCAACACAGATGCTGTCTATAGGAAAGCACAGAGCAGATTCTATTTCTTGAGTTTTCTATTAAACTCAGGTCATTTAATGTCTGCAGCAGAACGTTGCAGATCTTTTATCAGTCTGTTGTGGCAAGTGCAATATTCTTTGCTTCCTTTTGTTGGGGAAGCAGTGGCTCTAAAAAAAGTCAACAAACTAATTAAAAAGGCTAACTCAATATTGGGCACTCCCCTCGTGTGTTCAAAGTTGGTAGTGGAGAGAAGGATTCTAAACAAACTGTTAACCATCACTGAGAACCCCTCACATCCCCTCCACAATCTACTGGAAAAACTTTCAGGAGAAGGTACTTTCAGTGCAAAAATGTTTCGGCTCCGCTGTAACAAAGAACGCTACAGTACGTCTTTTCGGCCAACTGCAATTACTTAACCCTTTGTTTTACTTATTGCTTTACAATAACTCTGCTCCGTGTCAGGAGATGGATCTCCTTCTCTGGCATGACAATAAATTGACTAATATACACACGTGGACAAAATTGTTGGTACCCTTCGGTCAATGAAAGAAAAACTCACAATGGTCACAGAAATAACTTTAATCTGACAAAAGTAATAATAAATAAGAATTCTATGAATGTTAACCAATGAAAGTCAGACATTGCTTTTCAACCATGCTTCAACGGAATTATAAAAAAAAAAGAAAACTCCTGGACAAAAGGCCTGGACAAAAATGATGGTACCCCTAACTTAATAGTTTGTTGCACAACCTTTTGAGGCAATCACTGCAATCAAACGATTCCTGTAACTGTCAATGAGACTTCTGCACCTCTCAGCGGGTATTTTGGCCCACTCCTCATGAGCAAGCTGCTCCAGTTGTTTCCGGTTTGAAGGGCGCCTTTTCCAGACAGCATGTTTCAGCTCTTCCAAAGATGCTCAATAGCATTGAGGTCAGGGCTCATAGAAGGCCACTTTAGAATAGTCCAATGTTTTCCTCTTAGCCATTCTTGGGTGTTTTTAGCTGTGTGTTTTGGGTCATTGTCCTGTTGTAAGACCCATGACCTGCGACTGAGACCCAGTTTTCTGACACTGGCCAGCACATTTCTCTCTAGAATCCCTTGATAGTCTTGAGATTTCATTGTACCCTGCACAGATTCAAGACACCCTGTGTCAGATGCAGCAAAGCAGCCCCAGAACATAACAGAGCCTCCTTCATGTTTCACAGTAGGGACAGTGTCCTTTTCTTGATATTCCATTTTTGTCTCATCTGTCCATAGGACATTCTCCCTGAAGCTTTGTGGCTTGTCAACATGTAGTTTGGCATATTCCAGTCTGGCTTTTTTATGATTTGTTTTCAACAATGGTGTCCTCCTTGGTCGTATCCCATGTAGTCCACTTTGGCTCAAACAATGACGGATGGTGCGATCCGACACTGATGTTCCTTGAGCATGAAGTTCGCCTTGGATCTCTTTAGAAGTCTTTCTGGGCTCTTTTGTTACCATTCGGATTATCCGTCTGTTTGATTTGTCATCAATTTTCCTCCTGCGACCACGTCCAGGGAGGTTGGCTACAGTCCCATGGATCTTAAATTTCTGAATAATATGTACAACTGTAGTCACAGGAACATCTAGCTGCTTGGAAATGGTCTTATGGCCTTTACCTTTAACATGCTTGTCTATAATTTTCTTTCGAATCTCCTGAGACAACTCTTTCCTTCGCTTTCTCTGGTCCATGTTGAGTGTGATACACACCATGTCACCAAACAACACAGTGACTACCTGGAGCCCTATATATAGGCCCACTGACTGATTACAAGATTGTAGACACCTATGATGCTAATTAGTGGATACACCTTGAATTAACATGTCCCTTTGGTCACATTATTTTCAGTATTTTCTAGGGGTACCATCATTTTTGTCCAGGCCTGTTCCATGAGTTTATTTTTTTTAATAATTCTGTTGAAGCATGGTTGAAAAGCAATGTCTGACTTTCATTGGTTAACATTCATAGAATTTTTTAAGATTATTACTTTTGTCAGATTAAAGTTATTTATGTGACCATTGTGAGTTTTTCTTTCATTGACCGAAGGGTACCAACAATTTTGTCCACGTGTGTACAGTACATTCTGTCATCATTGCACTTCCTCCATTCATTTCATCCTCTCTTTTATTAATGTTTAAACTTGCTGGTTCATTCTCTCTATATCTATTTCAACACGTGTACATAGAAACAGTATATTATTAGTAACAGTAAACATTTTATTATTTGACACCATTTTTACCTCATTAATGTACCTTAAATTGTAAAAAGGGTATTTTGAACCTTACCTTACTGCAATTCTTCCTTGTTACTTACTTGTGGTTTAATACAGTATGTAAACTGGCTGCTGTAACATTACAATTTCCCTTTAGGATTAATAAAGTACTCTATCTATCTATCCATCTATCTATCTATCTATCTATCTATCTATCTATCCATCCACACATCTAGCCTCTTCTGCATATATTTTCTGCACGAGCGCAATGCATACTCAACTTTCCTGGCACTTTTCATCATTCGGTGTTTATCTACTGTAAATAAAGTGCTATTAAGGTTGCTTTGTCCAATTCTCCAATTCAATACTAATTAATATTTCCTCCTTTCTGATTTCCTACTTTGTCCTGTATCAAACACAAATGTCTCAAATGGTTCATTGTTGGTCATACAGTGACATCCATTTAAAAAAAAATAAATTTCAGGTTTGATCTTGATTCTAATCTTGTGGTTCTTGTATTTATTAGGCAGGATGACTGCTCAATTGAAATAAATTGGGTTTAATCCAAAACGGAAAATCATCTCGTAAAATGATGTTGACTTGGACCCAGTGTGAAAAGTTCAGGAATTAAACCTCTAATCTGAAGACAGAATATTACTGAACACATTTGACTAAGAAGCCTAAAACAGATATCAAATAATTCTGTACTGTTTTAAAAATTAAAGGTGTCTCCTGACACGCTGTATATATAAAGTTACCGTTTCTTAGCCTGGACCCGAGTAGCAATGCGCTTCCGCCGAGCCTCGATTCTGTCCTCGGGATTTTCAGACTCAACAGACGGTCCAGTCTCCTCTTTCACCTCCCGCAAAACCTCAGTCTGTAGCATTCTATATTTATGGTAGTTCTCCCCGAAATATAAACCGCAGTTTTACACTCTAAAGTCTAAATGCACCTTTCTTATTAGCTTGTAGGCTTTTTGTTGGCTTGTGCGTCTCTGTAGCTTAGCAACTATGGATAAAGGCGATTTAGCGCCTGCTAATGATCTCATTGAGTACTACATAAAACAAACTACACAGTATATTTTTCATATTAAAATACTTTTAAATTATGTTATGTTATAATTTCTGCTTATAATTGCACTACTGTATATTTCACCCTGTTTCATCCTTTTTATTTTACTATATCATACAGACATTCATACTGTATACACCAATCAGCCATCACCTGGTAAATATTGAGCAGGTCCCTCATTTGCCACCATAACAGTGATGTACTGGGTTTTCTGACACCCTTCATCAATCAAAACCAAAACTATTCCAGGAGACGAAGTGTCAATCCATCACAAATTGCCCATAGTGTATGTACGTATGTGTGCCTTGAGATGGATTGACACTTCGTCCAGGGTGCACCCTGACTCATTCCCTAAGTCTCCTGGTATAGGCCTCAGGCTCTGTATACAGGATAAAGTGGTATAGATGATGAGTAAATAAATAAATAAATAAATAAATAAATAAATAAAAATTATTAAACTACCTTATGTTTTCAGCTTATCTTATTAATTTTGCATACAGTATATTTAAAATAAGAAACTTTTTTTAAATCTTTTTTTTTTCTAATACTAAAATATTGCTTAGTCTTGCTGAACAGATGATACACAGAGTGTCTCCTGTTTCTGAGTATAGCCGCCGTATATGTAGATGTGAAAAAATCTTCAGCAAGGAGATTATTGGATATGTCAGAAAGCCTTTTAAACATTCATGGGGATAGAGTGAGAGAGAGAGAGAGAGAGAGAGAGTTTCACAACAGGGTACCTGTTTAAACAAACTGGCTTTTTCAACCTTCAATCCAGGCTATTAAGCACTGCAACTCAGGCACTGATTATCTTTCTCTCTTTCTGTCCACTGAGCTGTTTGTGTTAGAGCTTGAGCAGTTCAGGACGTCGTGTGCCCTCCATTACCTTGATCAGAGCTGACGCATCACTAAGTCTCTAGCCTGTAAATTACAAGGTTTTTCAGGAAACATTGTTATCAAGCATAACATGGCAACTAGCTAAATCATCAAACATAAACATTGTCTGGTGAAAATTGTGCTAATGAGAGAAAATAGGTTTACTGGTATGATTTCTTTCAAAGGATAAAAGGTGGCACATAAATAAATTATGGATTGCTACAGTATGACTCTTCAAAACAATTTTCATGTCTCGCCATTTTCTCTTCACCTCACTGTCTCACCTAATTTGTCTATTTATAATGTATGTTTTCTATAATTTATGTCTAGATCTTTTTCACAGCATTTTTTTTCAGTTACTGTTACAGTGCTATTATTATTATATTATATTTTGCCATTAGGTCCAAAACATTTTAACCTTCAGTCCTTGTTCCACTGTTTAGTAGGCATTTACTACTTCTAACTCTTACTGAGCTTTGCCTCCTATGCAGTTTTGTGGCATTTGGCAGGCATCAGTAAAAGCAAATGAGCTGTGCTGGGAATGTGCTTTGCATTTGATAGATGATCAAAATACACACAAACAAATTTGTTTCAGAAACGTTTTCACCAAAGTTTCTTTGGAGTAAATCTGGCACAATTTTGTGTCATGTATGAAATTTGTTTACAAGTTCTATAATAATAATAATAATAATCAGAAATAGTGTATGGATGGGAAGTGTGTGTGAATATTGAGTAGTTTGATGTACAGAACTACAGCTGCTTCTGCATTAATTAGCTTTGCAAGAGATGTTTTCATGAGTCTTATTCTAGGTATAGGCAGTTCTATAATGGGACATTCCTGGTGTTCCTGTAGACGTTTGTTTTGCCTGCACAGTTTCACTTCTTAATACCACCAAAAAGTATGAGGGTAGTACCAAAAGTGGGCATACCCTTTTTATTAACTGACATAGGTTGTTCAGATATTGTGCATATTTTGGTAGAGTAACTTCTTCTCCATAAAAAATACTATTCAATATGGTCTCAAACACATTTAATAGCGGTGCATTTGCACCCCATTTGTGAACCCAACTTGTGAATCCTCTTTGAAAATCCCCTTTGTCACAGTTGATTTTCTTCTGCTGTGTGGTTTGTCTTTAGTCCTGGTATCCCTTTCTTTAAACTTCTTCTATCCGTGCATGATGTCTTCGTAGGATACATTTTGTAGCGCAAAGGGAAGGCAACAACAGTTACAAATGGGAATTTACTAGAGATGGGTTCAATGATGGGGCAAATACATTGTGTCTGATGGAGGCAATGTTGAGTAAATGTTGAGACCAGGGCCGGACTGGGACACAATTTCAGGCCCGGAAATCCAACACCAACCCAGGCCATTCTATGCACCCAAATAAATTAGGAAACCACAGACAGCTCTATGTTTTCCCTCTAATAGAAAGCTCTGTAAAAGAATAAGAGACCACTGCAGCATAAGCAGTTTATGCTTTTTTTCTTACATGTGCATGTGTTTGTGAGATGAACAGTTTTGTTTAATTTGTTTTGAACTGCTGACGATATTTTGCCTAAATTTAAAATATAACTACTGTTATCTAGCTTGTATATTTAAAGGAAATGTTATCATCACAACACATCATGCAGTATTTGCAGAGCTTTAATAACTCAAATAAATCAAAATGCAAATAATTTGTAAATAAATTGTGTCAATGCGTTGGCTAAATAAAATTAAGGAATCAGTATTTGGTATAACCCTGATTTTCAGTTACAGCTTTCTTACTCTCCACCAGTTTTTCACATTGCCGTTGGGTAATTTTATACCACTCTTTTGGCAAAAAATCTCAGCTTTGCTTGTTGGTTTGTGACCATCCATCTTCCTCTTGATGACATTCCAGATGTTTTCTGGAGTAAATTAAGTGTTTTTTTAATACTTTACCAGAGCTGTATACAGTACATCTGTATAGGTACTACTAAACATAGCAGGTTGGGATCACTTTTTACCGCCATGGTCATTCCTGATTTCTGTTTCTTGTTAACTGGTGATTTTTGAGGATGGTAACTCTAAATGAACTTCTCCTCTGCAGCAGAGGTAAGTTTTGGTCTTGCGTTCCTGGTACGGTCCTCATTAGTGCCAGTTTCATCATGGTGCTTGATGGGTTTTGCAAATGCTTAACAATACTGTTCTTGCAAGAACTATTTTAGAAAGGTTGACCTCTGTGCCCTAAAATAACAAGTTACTGTTACTGTATATATATACTACTAAGTTTTATTTAAATAAAACTTTTATTTCCTCATCAGAAACATCGGAAATGTTTATCAGAAGCTTTGACAGCAGACTGCAGTGTGTCTACAGGGTGAGGAGTTGCAGCGAGTTGACCGCACACTCCATTCGCTGGTAATGGTAGCATGCAGGTGTCGGGATCTGCACGATCCATGTGACCTCTAGTCAGTTAGTAAAAAAGTTATGCTTGTATATAAAATATGTATGTAGCTGTTTATTCAGTTGCTTATTTGTCATTATTTATTATTCATGCACTCACTTATAATCATCTATACTGCTTTATCCTGTACACAGGGTCGCGGGAGGCCTGGAGCCCATCCCAGGAGACTTCGGGCACACGGTGGGGTAAACCCTGGACAGGCTGCCACTCCATCGCAGGGCACACAGATATATACACACTCACTCAGACACTGTTAGCAACACCCGTGGGAACGCCAATTAGCATAATCTGCATAACTTTGGAGGAACCCACCAAGCATGGGGAGAACATGCAAAGTTCTTGTATGCAGACCTGAGGCGTGAACAGAACCCAGAACCTGGAGGTGCAAGGCAACACCGCTAAGCCACCACACCCATAACACCCTATTAAACGTGACTGCAGTTAGAATGTACAGTGTTTAGTGGACAGTATGTAGTTTGGGACACATCCCAAATGGCCAGGTCAGCCTGTGTAATGTGACAGCTCGGTGTGAGCCTAGTAAACATAACATCCTGGAATATACCAAAGAGCCGGCAGGGGGCGCCACAGATGATACGAGACTAAAATTCCATTCTGTCTACTGTTACAAATACGCGAATATGGTTACAAATATTTTTTGGGTTTAATCTGAAGAAAGAAATGAGGTGATATTTAATAAGGTAAGTTTCTATAAAATAACCCTATATCTAAAATGAGTGAATTTAAAACACCCCCCGTTCCTTGCACTTAGTACATCCCCTCCCCGCCCATGAGGAAGTGTACAGAGCACGGCTGCGTAAAAACAGCTCAGTGTGCGCTTCATCCCCTTGTGACGTGTTTCTGCGTGGAAATTAACTCCTGCGCGTGTGTCAGGTGTTATGTCTTAAATATTTATTCCCTCGTTTACCACGCTCATCTTGACATTTGAAAATTGTATTGTTTAAACCACGGGTGCTCGGCTCCTGGTCCTGTTTGCCTGCAGTAGGTGAGTCATTCTGACTTGAGCTCGCGCATGTATACTGTGTGTTTGTGTGATGTTTTATCCGTGTGTGAGCACATTTTATGGACTAATGTGTTTAATAGGGCACTATGAATCAACAGCGAGGGTTGAAAAGAAAATTAATTGTGTTTGTTATTTTTCTAACTTGCTTTAATTGCATAAAATGATGATGGTGATCATCATCATCATCATTCTCATCAATCTACAGAATTTCTCCAAATAACCTTAATACACTATGGGCAAGCTGTCTGCGGTGACGTAATTAAAATATTAATATTAAATGATTCTTATTAATATGAATTATTACTGTTTATTTAATAAAATATTAATGAATGTTAAGGACGGCATGATGATATAGAGGTTTGAGACCTCCAGGGTCAAAGGTTTGATTCTCGCTGCTGGTCTGGTTTGGTGGGCTTCCTCCGGTACACTGGTGTCCTCCCACAGTCCAAAGACATGCAGGTTGTTACTTGGCATTTCCAACTTCCCTGTAGTGTGAGTGTGTGTGTGTTGCTCCAGGTTCGATTCCCGGCCAGGTTCGATTCTCGTCTCTGTATGCAAGGAGTTTGCATGTTCTCCCCATGCTTGGAGGGTTTCCTCCGGGTACTCCGGTTTCCTCCCACAGTCCAAAGACATGTAGGTTAGGTTAATTGCCATTCCTAAATTGGCCATAGTGTGGGTGCCCTGCAATGGACTGGCACCCTGTCCAGGGTGGACCCTGCCTTGTCCCCTAAGTCTCCTGGGATTAGGCTCCAGGCTCCCTGTGACCCTGTATAGGATAAATGATATTAGAAGATGAATGAAAAATATTATGATGATATTGACTAGTATCAGTTTAAATTTGATGTATTCAGTTATATTAGTCAAGGTTTTTCATAGTTTCATTTCAACTCGCTTTTCACAACAAAAATCCAGTTGATCAACATGAGAGTGCACGTTCTCTGTGATGCCACCTCAAAATCAAAATGCACAGGATGGGGAATTAGAGGGAACCTGTTTAATTGGGTTAGAGAATTTTTGGATGCAAGAATATCACAGGCGTACCTCAGTGAATGTACAGCAGGCAGTGTCATCATGGGCAGTGCCACGGGTTAATCGCTAGTAAATAATTAATATTAACTAACTTATAAGTTTCATTTAATGAAACATAGTGTCACTCATTCAGTCATATTAGTGAAATGTGTCATAGCTCATTCCAGCTAGCTTCAGATAAACAGTAACAGAAAGATATTCACTACAGCAATCCTTTTTCCTCATTGTGGTCTGATTGTGAGTTACTTTGCTTTGTTCATATACATGTACCTAATAAATAATTGCCATGTTTACAGTGAAACTTCTTGTATGAACCAGGACAAAAAAGCTGTACCAAATATTCTCCTGGGATTTTTCTACTGGTACAACCGGAATTGCATAATTGGATTCTTCTCATCTCATTTGTTTTATGCAATAATACATGGTGTAATATATTTTGAATCTTGTATTTTGGTAAGGCCACGTTTTTTTTAGAGGTATAACTAGGATCCAGACTTTTAAAATAAACTTTTATAATGCTTTAAAGATTGTGATGATGATGCTCTTAATGCTTTTTTTTTGGGATATTGTAGTGCTAGATTTCAAAATGCATATACAGTGTAGTTACAATAAAACAAGTCAGCTGTTATTTTAAAATCTGAACGTCATGTGTCCTTGAATAGTTCTTGTAAGAACAATAGTGTCAAGTGCTTTTGCAAAACCCATTAAGGACCACGATTAAACTGGCTCGCATGAAGTCCCTCCCAGTAAAGCAAGACCAAAACATGATTGAGAATTTCATTTAGAGTTACCAGTCTCAGAAAATAGCACCTCAGATTAGAGCCGTTATTTGCCGCATTTGGTTGTCTTAATATCAACTGTTTAAAGGAGATCATTACATTTATTGAATGACTTTAGCAGTGTTTTGCAGTGTAGAAAGAAATAAAGGAAAAGACCATGGAATTAGAAGTTATGTCCAGACTTTTGACTGGTAGTCTATATGCACACAATCCTTTCATGGTGCCTAGTCTTATCTTTAAAAGGTCAGTGTAACTGCAAAGTTTCATTCTAACCAGACAGAAGTGCACTTGATATGAAACATTTTATAAATGAATCATGAGGGCTGTACAAAAAGTAATGCAAAAGAATTCTCTTTGAAAATTCTCTTTGTGTCAGTTTATGGTCTCCTGCTGCATTGTTTCTCTACAATGCTTATTTCCTCTTCTTTAAACTGCTCTTTTCAATGATGTCATCACTGTAAACATTCTGTAGCACAGTCTTCAAAATTGCAAAAGTACCGCATAATCCAAGTGTTGTATTTCTTCCTTATCATGAGGATTGGTAAAGTCTCATTGCGCAGCTCTGGAAATGTAAAGAACCTGTCACTCCCAGCTCTACATACACACACACACACACACACACACATGTTGCTAAAGTGTATTCTTGAATGAATGACACACTTTGACACACGCTAATCTATGATGAAACAGTTTCATGATTTCTAAATATATCCATTCAGAAATACCCATGTTATACATACAGTATATGCATTAACTACAGTATGGTAGAGCTGTTGCCTAAAAGAGTCGACCTGTCTGTCAGCTGATATACTGTACAAAGTCTATCACCTTCTGAAGTCATCTGACTAAAGCCTGAACTGCCCTCTTCAATTGCTTTTGACTTATCTTTAGGCCTGTTCTTACCTCCTACAGTTAACATGAGACAGCATTTGGCAGACGCCCTTATCAAAAAGCAATAGTTTCTCATTAAAAAAGTGTAGTAGTATATCATCAGAAATTCTATATTACCATAGAATGTAGTACAGTGTAGAAAATAAGACTTAAATAAATTATTAACAGATTACTGTCAAGCTAAGGACAATGAGCTGGTAAGGCAGTGAGTGTACCTCAAGACACATTACAACAAAACTTAAGTCAACAATACTAAAGTCAATAAAGCCAAGCGGGGAGTGCACTAAAACCCAGGAGTCTATAGTACCTTCCCCAAGCAGAAAACAGATACAGCCTAGAGATGGCCTCTTCCTCATTCTTATACCAGGATCTCCTGTCAGTCATCATTTTTTGTCGTGCTTTCGCTTTGGTTTGAGGGAGCAATAATACTCACTCAAGATGAAAGAAAGTTTGGTGAAAATTTGGAGATTGATCAAGTGAAAACTCAAACCTGGACAGTTTATGTAAGACATTGTACACTGTAATACATTAAAGAATTATCATTTGTTCGATGCCCCAAATACGCTAGATTAAAGAGAATATTCTGTGTAATTTTGAAAGATTGGGTTGATAATTGATCAACGTAAGCAGTCAGGTAACTTTTGGCAGATCGCTTACTTTGGAAACACAATGCTTCTCATTTTAAAATGGTATATTTGTGGCTTATGGTGCTAAAATTTGTAATATAAAAATAGTGGACAGAAAACTAGATACATCCCTGCATTTTGGGTTTTGAAAAATTAGAGAGGACTCGCAGACCTCGCAGGTCCTGACACCCGCGTGCTACCATTGCCTGCAAATGGAGTGTATGGTCAACTTGCTGACGCTCCTCACTCTACTCTAACATTTCGGCAGATATATTTATGATGGCACTGCCTACTGTTACATGGTGAGGGATGGCCACTAAACTGGACATGTATATATTAGCACATTATAGTATTTGGCATTAGCCTGTGCGCCTCTGGATTCTGCTAATAGGCCGAAATGAAAGCTGCCCAGCTGTGTAAGGGTGTGTATGCGCGCGTGTGTGTGTGTATGCCACAGAGATAGAAAGAGAACAACCCACACTCACCTGCAGTGGAATGAGTTGAGCTAAGAGGCCAGTCCCCTCCTCCACCTGAGTCACTGCTCTACAACATGTCACACACAAACACACCACTATCCCACACTAACACAATAAAGACTAAGGAAAAGGCAAAATAAGCAAGCGCAATTAGAATAAATCAATTTACGCAAACACACAGAGGATACTGTTTGAGCTATTGGGGAAACCTAAACTACAGAGTAAGGTCCAGTGCATGTGGCCCTGAACAGACATGTCGGATTATCTGAGCACTGTGACTTATCCAAAGCTTAGAAACACCCTGACAGAGTACAGACTCGGCGAGGAAAGAATTCGGTGTGAATGTGTGAATGTGGAATGTGGTGATAATCCGGGCATTCAGTGATGAAGTGCATTGGTGTCTCTACTTTGAGTGTACACCACTGGCATCATTTCTTCTCTCGGGGCAGCCAGGACTGTCTGTCACCCCATCTTTGACAGCCAGATTCTGCTCATTCAGCCTGTACTTTGCCAGGGTGTTTCTCAGCTTTGGATCAGTCAGCATGTTCAGATAATCTGCCACGCTGTACTGCCTGTTTTGGGCAACATAATAATTTCTCTTACTCTGTAGTTTCGTTTGGCTTTCCCAATAGCTCAAATAGGGCAAGCACACATACACACCTACATACACAAATACCTGCGCACAAAATCCTACTTTATAAGTCTCTTATTCCTATTTTTAATGGATGTTTCATCATTATATTTTTGTCATTTATTATTATTAATATTATTGATATTGTTATTATTATTAGTAGTAGTAGTAGAAGAAGAATGAAATTTTGTTTATTTCTATTTGATTATTTTCAAATGCCTTTTTCAATAGTTTGTTCTAACGTCTTCGATTGCCAAGTAATTGGTAGCTTTGGCAGTTATTTGTGTGCAATGAATACATTTTATTAATTCTCTCCTTGTTTTATTCATCCTTTACATGGAAATTACCAACAAAACGTGTCTTTCTACTGTGACTGAAAAACATTTCCAGGGGAAACACTGTAATCAGTGCCTGGTCCACCACAGAAGGACACTCCATGGATTGTCCTGATAGAAAATCATGCATTTACGTATTTTCACAGCTTATCTCAAAGAGTTTATCTAAAAGAGCTTGTCTCATTCCTCTGAAGCAATGCCACTGTAATAAGCGACTCTTATTTTTTTGTTAAGACTATTAATTATAGCTTCTTTTGCTTCATAGATTATGATTAGTTGTTGTGAGATAGTGTGTTGAATAAAACTCTTTCTAAAATCTGTCACATCCCAGTGTTTCTGCTGGGGCCAGCCCAAAAGGTTGGAAGGTCAGAACCTTGTGAAGCAGTAGTAAAGTGTTACACATTAAAACAAATAGTATGATGTAGTGGTTAACCTTGTGGCGTCACCCTTCCAGGATTGATGGTTTGAGTACCATCTCGGGTCTGTGTGTGTGGGGTTTGTATGTTCTCCCTTTTCTTTCCTCCAGTTACTCCCACAGTCCTAGTGACATGCAGGATGGGCTAAAATGGCATTTCCAAATTGCTTGTAGTGTACGATTGAGTGGGTGTGCTTATGTGACCTGTGATGGCACCTCAAATGTATAGACTTCACACCTCTTGCAAGTGAATGAGTATTGTATAATAAAGTACATTTTATACTTTGGTGGAAGTAACAGGATTTAACAATATTTAAAGGTCAATTTACATTTCTCATAATACCTGTAAACTGCACACTACTTCTCGAGACTCCCTGGTCTCGAAATCTATTCAGGAACAAGGCTTTGGGTTTTTTTTTTTTTTGCTGATCTGACGCTAGATTGATTAGCACAAAGGTACATGTTCTCAGAGTGAGGGTGGAATCTTCCTCCTCTTTTTTTAAAAGAACACCGTGACTTGTGATTTACCACTTTTACTTTGTTACATTTTTTTTTAACTAATAGACATGCTGAAAAATTATGATACAGTTTAACAGTTACGATTATGCTTCTCTTTTTATTTCAACGAAATAACCTGGAGTTGCTGTTTAAGTATTGGGTACAATGTTATTAAGATTAAGAACATTCATTATACATTTGCAAAGATGAATGTGCTGTTATGTCACTGTCATGTCAATTAAAAAACACTTCCACTTAAGCTGAATTATTTGTATATACAATATATTAGGATTTCCTTTTGTTACCCAGACGTACACTGAGCATGCTGGGACAGCACTGAGGCATCATGGACCCTGAGGAGGCAGAACTCCAGAATGACTACCGTTACCGTAGTTACGCAGCCGTCATTGAGAAGGCATTGCGTAATTTTGAGTCTTCCAGCGAGTGGGCTGACCTCATATCTTGTCTTGGAAAACTCAATAAGGTGGGTTGAAAGTCAAAGGTACTGTAGGAGTGAGGTTTACTGGGTTGCTCATAGTCCATGTTCACATAAATATTGTCTAACATATTGGAAATTACATTATTTCGTTGGAAGTCACAATTATGAATTATTGAATTATTAATCCACAATAGGACTGTGCAGGCCTGAGCAGCGATTAAAGAAAATAACTATTTTGTCCCTTATGAAATTATTAATTGTAATGCTTGTAATTAATCCTGTACAAAATATCAGTACCTTTCTTGTAAATAATATATAGAATGGTGAGCATGAATTAATACTGCTACCATTATTATTGTAGGCAGCTTGTTTTTGTATCATTCAAGAACATTTTGTCATTTAAGACATTATACTGTATAGAGATTACAGTATGCTTCAGTCGAAGCATGGCCTATAAGAGTAATCATCAGCAGTACACAATGCCCAGGTTCAAGCCTCAGCCAATGCCCCACACCTAGCTACTGAGGTTGCAGGGACCCTTTGCGCTGGCCCTAAGACCAGATTAAAATGAGAAGAGGAGGATCAGGAAGGGATTTACCATAAAATCTGTGCCAATATCAAAATATCTGGATTGGATGAGCCACTATGGTGACCATTAATGGGAGCTGTGGTTCATACACCTTAAGTTAACAGATCATATCTGTATATGGATTTTCCCCATAAAAAACATTAAGTTTAAATTCACCTATGACACATTTGGGACAGGTTGAAATGTGATCTTTCACACCATGCCAGTATAAATGTTTGTGTCTTCAGAATTCAACAAATCTTTCTGTTAATGCTGATATTCTCTGCTTTAAATACATAAGTAAAATTAGAAACTGAAAGATTAATTTGGCATCAATCTTATTTGTTAAGCAACTAAAAACAAAAAGAAACAGTGGAAGTTTGAATTTAAGGATTTGACTTTATATTATCAACAGGATTTCAGCCTGGCCAACTGGAGATGCATTAGACTGCAAGTGTAAATGAATGTTGTTCAAATCAGGATACAAGCATGTGAAATGTTCTGTGAATGTTTATCATTAATGTTGTAGAACATCTTTAAGTTAAACTTAATATAAACAGCACATGGACAAAATTGTTGGTACCCTTCGGTCAATGAAAGAAAAACTCACAATGGTCACATAAATAACTTTAATCTGACAAAAGTAATAATTTAAAAAAATTCTGTGAATGTTAATCAATGAAAGTCAGACATTGCTTTTCAACCATGCTTCAACAGAATTATTAAAACCAAAGGGACATGTTAATTCAAGGTGTGTCCACTAATTAGCATCACAGGTGTCTACAATCTTGTAATCAGTCAGTGGGCCTATATATAGGGCTCCAGGTAGTCACTGTGTTGTTTGGTGACATGATATGTACCACACTCAACATGGACCAGAGGAAGCGAAGGAAAGAGTTGTCTCAGGAGATTCGAAAGAAAATTATAGACAAGCATGTTAAAGGTAAAGGCTATAAGACCATTTCCAAGCAGCTAGATGTTCCTGTGACTACAGTTGCACATATTATTCAGAAATTTAAGATCCATGGGACTGTAGCCAACCTCCCTGGCCGTGGCCGCAGGAGGAACATTGATGACAAATCAAAGAGACGGATAATCCGAATGGTAACAAAAGAGACCAGAAAGACTTCTAAAGAGATCTAAGGTGAACTTCATGCTCAAGGAACATCAGTGTCGGATCGCACCATGCGTCGTTGTTTGAGCCAAAGTGGACTACATGGGAGACGACCAAGGAGGACACCATTGTTGAAAACAAATTATAAAAAAGCCAGACTGGAATAGGCCAAACTACATGTTGACAAGCCACAAAGCTTCTGGGAGAATGTCCTATGGACAGATGAGACAAGAATGGAACTTTTTGCCAAGGCACATCAGCTCTATGTTCACAGACGGAAAAATGAAGCATATCAAGAAAAGAACACTGTCCCTACTGTGAAACATGGAGGAGGCTCTGTTATGTTCTGGGGCTGCTTTGCTGCATCTGGCACAGGGTGTCTTGAATCTGTGCAAGGTACAATGAAATCTCAAGACTATCAAGGGATTTTAGAGAGAAATGTGCAGGCCAGTGTCAGAAAGCTGGGTCTCAGTCGCAGGTCATGGGTCTTACAACAGGACAATGACCCAAAACACACAGCTAAAAACACCCAAGAATGGCTAAGAGGAAAACATTGGACTATTCTAAAGTGGCCTTCTATGAGCCCTGACCTCAATCCTATTGAGCATCTTTGAAAGGAGCTGAAACATGCCGTCTGGAAAAGGCACCCTTCAAACCGGAAACAACTGGAGCAGCTTGCTCATGAGGAGTGGGCCAAAATACCTGTAGAGAGGTGCAGAAGTCTCATTGACAGTTACAGGAATCGTTTGATTGCAGTGATTGCCTCAAAAGGTTGTGCAACAAACTATTAAGTTAGGGGTACCATCATTTTTGTCCAGGCCTGTTCCATTTTTTTTATAATTCCGTTATAGTTGAAAAGCAATGTCTGACTTTCATTGGTTAACATTCATAGAATTCTTATTTATTTTTACTTTTGTCAGATTAAAATTATTTCTGTTACCATTGTGAGTTTTTCTTTCATTGCTCGAAGGGTACCAACAATTTTTCGTGTGTAAATGTACAAATTTCTTTACTTTTGGTTTCTGCAGAGAAGTGGGAATTTACAGACCTACTGGGTGGATTGTTGGATGTTGTGTAATGAAAAAGCTCGGGTTAAATCATGAGAGAGACCTTAAGGTGGTTAGATTAAATGCCATTTCAGTTCCCTGCACGAACAATGTGAGCTTGACTGACTGATCTGTTCTTTTGCTGTAGTGTCAGTTTACAGTCATTTTGCAGAAGGAAGTTTACTTAGCTTACACTCAGCTATTACAGAGAAATGAAAGTCGACAAACCATATGCCACCTTCACACTTCTGTAGTAATGCAGTTGTAATGACAGAACACACGCTTTCTCACTTAAATGGTTCAGTACTAATGTAGTGAGCATAACTATAAACCTACATTATAAACCCACTCCTAATGTTTTCTCTTTCTCGCTGGCTGTGACTATTTCTTATGAATTGTTTTTGATTGATTGAAAGACATGCAAGAATGACCTGCAAACTGTGATGATATACCACATATAAATATACCAAAATCCATGAATATACTTCATGTAGCTGACCAATATTTAATATTAATATTTAATAATTCGTTCCGGAAGTGGTCTCGTGTTCCAAAACACTCGTAAACGAAATCATCATTTTCCCATAAGAAATAATGAAAACTCAAATTATTTGTTCCACACCCCCAAAAATTAAATAAATAAAAATAATTAATACAATCTATAAAATGAAAATAAAACAAATTAATCTGCACTTTACCTGCACTATAGCCCCTTCCCTCGCCTCGTTTTACACAGTAACACTCCTCCTCCCTCTCCCCACCTCACTTTTTAAGTTGCACAACAAACAGACACACACACACAAACACAACGGAAACACCGTTTTAACACGAAAAAAATAAATCTCTCTGACACTGGCGTGAGCGCATACTTAGGGAATCACTGCAGTAAAGTAAAAAAAACAAAACAAATGGACCAGCAACTTCCCTTTGAAAAGATCGCGACAGAGCAGAGTTTGTGTGTTTGTGAAGCCGGGGAGGGGGTGAAAAGGCGAGAGAGCGTGTGCGTGTCGGTGTCAAATTACGTGCACGCACACACGAGACGCTGAAAGAGAAAGGGAGATGTTGATTATGCAAGTAAGAGACAAGCACTAAGACCTAGCAGGGGAGACGATTGCACACACTTCCGCAGCGCAAGAGTGACGCTCGGTGTCAAAATAAGAATCGCATGCGTGATACATGATACTCGGCGCTCGGAAACTAATACTTGCTCGGTTTCCGATTAAAAATTTATTAAAAATCTTTGCTCGGTTTGCGGAACACTCGTAACCCACGTTACTCGCAATCCGAGGTTCCACTGTATTTGAAAGGTGAAAAAAAGTATATAACCATTCTGTTTATTTGTTCTAAGTATGTCTCACCTAGTCTGTCCATCCCTCTCCTTATCTTAGGCCCTTCAGAGTAATCTAAAGTACTCTCTGTTGCCGAGGCGGCTGATCATTGGAAAGAGATTGGCTCAGTGCCTGCACCCGGCTCTGCCCAGTGGCGTCCACCTCAAAGCACTGGAGACTTATGAGATCATCTTCAAAATCATTGGCACAAAATGGCTGGCTAAAGATCTATTTATCTACAGGTGGGCGCAAATAAGTATAGACAAAGTAGGAGTTATCAATTTCCAAGTCATCAGAGTAAGAGATTTAACAGTTTAGAATACCATCTCTGTCATTTTTGATGATTTACTGCATGTATCCAAGCATTTAGGATGAAAAAAATGCAATGTTGCATTGTTGTCTTTGGTTGTATTATCTATCAGGTTTTCACAGGTGCGCTGTACCATTGTAGGAAAAAGTAACTGTGTATACTGTATGTCTGTGTGTAGCTCAGGGCTGTTCCCCCTGCTTGGCCATGCAGCGATGTCAGTGAAAATGGCTGTGCTGACCCTATATGAGCGCTACTTCCTGCCCCTACAGAAAGCTCTGCTGCCAAGCCTGCAGGCCTTCGTCATGGGTCTGCTGCCTGGTCTGGAGGAGGGCCTGGAGGTCTACGACAGGTACTGTACATGTCAGGGATCAAATGAACAGCTGCCGTGACTGTAAGGCTATAATGTAATAGCCTGTAAATTTCACTGTGCATTCCTTATTGACACATTTTCCTAAACTACCAGTTTAATGCATTAACAATTACATATGGAAGCAAATTAGCATCATAATTATTTGAATTATATTTGCCCTTTGAAAAACACGTTTTGAAATTATTTGAAAGTATTCTTTTCAATTCACATATAATGAAATCCTTTAGAAATTCTGATCAATCAGAAAAAAAAATCGAGCTTGGAAATTCAAGGAGTGAAATTCAATACAGCAAATCAATCGAGCCAAAACGGAATCCAACGCACGTCTTCAATACCGGCTCTAAATGAGTCTCTTGCAGGTGTGTTCTGTCTTCTAGCTAGACTCTTTTGGAGCCTGTATAAAAGACATCCACTTCCCCTGTAGAAACTAACAATTCAATAGTGATTACATTTCAAAATGTGTTTTTCAAAGGTCATTAAATTTCAAATAATTATGATGCTAATTTGCTTCCATAATTGCAGTTCAACAGACAGGCCAGTATGGAGGTGCCAGGGAAAACTTACTAACAAGAAAGAAATTACAACTTGCATGATTAACATGAGATGCTTTAAATTGTATATAACTTAAATTGACAAAAACATGCATTTTTGTTACCATTAATTATTACCAAATTTGCACACTTGTGTATACCTATACTGCCTGGCAAAAGGAAAAAGTCACAATTTCAGGTTTGCAAATTATTGCTAAATCAAGCAATGAAAAACATTACAATTGATATTGTTGGTTTAAGAACTGCCCAGTGCATTATTAATGCCTAGGAGGATAGCTCAGAACTGTCATTGTGGCAAAAAAAAAAAAAAATCATGGATGACTGTCGTCGTAGAACTCCTTGAATGCTTGGTGAAGTTGCATCATAAAAGATTTTACAGCAGAAATAACAGCTACATTTAATAGTATTTCCAAACACAGTGTGACAAGATCTATCTAAACAGTTGTGTGGCCATTAAAAAGACAATGTGCTAGGGAGCATAAAGATTGAGCTTTAAAGCAACGGAAAAAAAATCATGTGATCTCTGAGTTCTATCTGACCGTATTCCAGGGTGTGTCAGGGTAAGAAGTGAAGTGCATGAAGTGATGCACCTTTCAGTCATAGTGCCCACTGTGCATGCTTTTGGAGACAGGGTTATGAACTGTGGTTGCTTCAGTTGGTTAGGCTCTTGGCTCAGCAACGTTATTTGGCAATAAAATTAAGTCAGCTGATGACCTTGTACTGAATAAAAAGCTTATCATATCTATTAAATGTTTCTTTCTTTATTGCATGGGGGTGACATTCCAGAACTCAAACTGTGAAAAAGTGGTTCTGGAAGCATTAGGAATGATTGGACACCACAATTTATGCACACTGAAATCAAAGCAGTTAAATAAAAAAGGGATGGGCCACTTTTTTGACCAGGCAGCGTGCTCTCATATATTACAGGCCTAAACTCAATACCTAGTGTAATACAGCTCGCAGATGGCTATTTGCTTCAGTCCTGCAATTTTTTTTCTCTCTCTCTCTCTGTCCACCTCAGGACAGACGCACTGCTGATGAAGTTGTCCCTGCTGGTGGGTCAGTCTGTGTTTTATGGGGCGCTGTGGGGCTCAGCTCTTGTGTGTCCACTTGTACGGCTCCCTGCTTCACTCTTCATCGTCACACACTTTGACCGCATGGTCACCGGCCGTGAGCAGAAATGCATGCTGGGCAATGACCACAGACTAGCTGTGAGTGTGTTTTTTAATACCAGTAATGATGTTTTTTGTGAAATCTGTAATTATCTGCAATTAATTGAGTTATAAATTATGTTGTGTCTTAAGCCTTCATGGAGAATAAAGAGTGTTTTTTTTTTATGAGAAACAGTTGAGGATAAAGTGTTTTGTTCTCCTGTCACTTTTTTAGGTGAAGGCGATGTGTCTCTCTCTACAGGACACTAATGTACTGGTCCAGCGGAATATGCTGGAGATTCTTCTTTACTTCTTTCCCTTTGCAGCATGCCTGGTGGGTTTGTCTTTCTTTGCCTCCAGCTCTCTGCCTCTTTAAAAATTTGCAATGCAAGAAAGGATCGCATATTTAGTGCATAGTGTTAGTGGATGTCAGTATTGTTGAGTTCTCCTTCTGCCTGCTGTTTTTGCAGGACCCAGAGATGTGTTCTGTCCCTCTTAAACGGGAAGAGATGATCACAGTGGTGTCCGCGGCCTCCCTTACTCTGCTCAGGAGGGACATGTCTCTCAACCGGCGCCTCTACGCATGGCTTCTAGGTAACGCAAATGTTTCATACCATTGCAGTCTACATAACCACATGGGTAAAAGAATGTACATATTTCAAACTTTATGTGTGTCTGTTAAGGCTTGGATATTAAAGGGGGCATGGTGGCTCCGGATACAACCCTGTACACTACAGTTGAAGAACATACTGCATACTACTTTAACACGCATTCCAGAGAGCTGCTAGTGCAGGTACTGTTGATCTCACTCTCACACACACACACACACACACACACACACACACACACACACACACACACACACACACATTAGTAAATTAAAGTGTTGTCTTACCAGTTGATCATTTTCAATACACAAAGTAAAAACAATTCTCTGACTCAGTTTCTCATACAGGATTTGTAACCCTGAGCCACATTATCTGGATTTGTATCTGTGTGTGCGTTGTGTAATCCTCTCTCTGAACAGGCCCTAGTGAATATCCTGCAGCAGAAAGACATAGAGAAAGACCCAGATAATGTAATGAACTATCTCAGACCGTTCCGTGTGTTGATCAGTCTGCTGGACAAATCAGAGATTGGTAAGAAAATACACGTGAACACACATCCACTCATTAACATGCTTAACTCTTTAACTCTTCAGCATAAAACTATTTATTTGGTGTACCTAATTTTTTGAGGACCTAAAGCCATAAACTTTTAATTATACATTTGATCATGCTTTGTCTGTTGCTATGAACAAGTTATGTATTTTATCCACCAATAAGTCATACTGACAAACATAATTTGTGTGATAAACCAGCACTGATCATGGCCTGATGGGGTCGTGATGACGTGTGTAGTGTGGCGGTTTGCACGTATCCTGCACTGGAGCTTTGCTGGGACTTTTAACAACCCAGTGTCACTACTGGGCTAAAAAAAGAAGCAGTCCTGTATTAAGGACAGCACAGAGAGATTAACAAAAACTGCACATGAAAAAGATGTTTCTTGACTCTAGTTTGCTTATTAGTGATCCAAGTCTGCATCCAGATTTCTGTAAAAGTGCTTTGTGACAAAAGAGCTGTTGTTCAAAGAGTTAATAAAAAGTTACATTTAATTGAATTAAATGTCTTGGAAAGTTGGTAGCGTAATGTTTATGGTTTATCGCCATCATTTGCTTTCTTCTTTTCAAGGCGAGTCTGTGGTGTATATTTAGAACCGTTGTGATATTACGTTGCTATACTGGCTGCTGTCAGGTTACCATCAATTTTTAGTGAAGGTAGAATGGAATCTCGTCAAATCTGTGGAAAAAAAAAAACCTAACATTTCTTTCTTCTTTTTTTTTTTTTTTTTGCCAATATCACTGTCCTAAAATAGTACAGATAAAATAAGCAAACACTCACCCCTTTTTAAAAATGTTTTTTTTTTTCTTTTACACCTTTATTATTATAAACTGGTGCATTTTACTAAGGGTCTCGGAGAACCTGTTGCAGTTTTTTTACACTCTGAGCATCGGACTTATTTATTTATTTTGCATGCAAATTCCAGCAGCCTTCATTATGTTTTGTTAATCTCTTGCTTTCTCTACTGACATACAATACAGTACAGTTACTGTACCATTTACTTTTTTTGTTGGAAGAGTAACACATGGAAATATAAAGTAGATTTGTACTGACTTAATAAGGCAGTAGTCCTAAAATACATATTTTTATTTATATATATATATATATATTATAAATTACAATGTTTTTATATTAAAGTTCACAGGGCTGTAGTTCAAAGGGTCAGAATTGCTTAAGTTGCCACATATTTACATGTTTAGTGTTTGTTTATTTGTCCTTTCTTTCTTTCTTTCTTTCTTTCTTTCTTTCTTTCTTTCTCAGGGCCACTGGTCGTGTCTGATGTGTTGCTGGAGGTGGTCAGGGCTTTTTATAGTTACTGTAGAGAGTTGCTGGGAGAGGAGTCGCTTAATTCCAGTCACTCTGGCAACCAGCTAACAAGGTCAGAATGATGATGATGATGATGATGAGAGTAAATATATAAAATATTTAGAACTGAGAATAGAACAAATGTCTCTCAAAAATAGGAAGACATTGATATTAAGATGTAGTAGTAGGTGTCTGCTACTTGTGCTCTGTAAAGCCTTCATAACGGCTCTAACCTGAGCTGCTGTTAATTGGTGATTTTTGAGCCCGGTAACTCTCCTCTGCAGCTGTTTTGGTCTTGCTTTCCTGGGAAGGTCTTCATGAGAGTCAGTTGCATCATGGTGCTTGATGGATTTTGCAAATGCACTTGACAATACTGTTCTTGCAAGAACTATTCCATGCCCATGTTTCTTGTTTCATTGTTTCAAAATCTCCAATATTCTTCTGGAATGTACATAATCACTAAACAAAAAACATTTGAATTAGAGGGTGTGTCCAAACTGGTACTGTACCGTAATTATATTTAAGTACCTTACAATAGGTGTTGGTCGTTATAAATTTTCCCAACAGTGAAATTTGTCAACTTGAATGCGAGTAAGTTTTTACAAAGGTCATGTACTGTAAGTAATCAGGGTCAAATTCCACAACCCCCATCCTGCACAAAAAATGCATTCCACAGTTCAGCTGAGACTCTTATGAAGCTTCTTCAGTTCCACTGAGATAAATCAAGTTTTTTTGAATTTAGTATTTCAAAGTCTAACTTAAAATTTAACTCCTGTGTTTTTATAGGCATATGTCTAGTTCTGGTTAGCCATATGAATGTTTCAGGGAAAGAAAAAAGCTACTGTACATTTGTATGAAATACAGGTGACTTTGAAAGATACCAGATCAGTTTAGCTCACTGGGATGGCCGAAACTTCATAAGAGTCTCAGCTGAACTTTGGAATGCACTTTGGCTTATGAAATTTGGCCACCGATGACCGTCGATACTCACAATCCAGTTGACAAACTTCATGGTCAGTGTTCAGAGCAAGAAAATTTATAACAATCTCAGTTTGGATTTAAAACAGCCTTGAAAAAAGACAAAATATTTACTTAAAGGTCCATAAGGACCAGTTTTGCTCCTTAAAATATTTTAAAGGGTTACTGTTGTAGAGTCATATTTCCATGTGAACCATACATGGTACAAGACAGGTACCCCTAAAATTACCATTCCAGTAACAAAAATGTGTTTTTGTACCATTTTCTCTGGTACAAATAAAATATTTTTCAGGAATAAAATATGATTGTGTGCTGTTTTTATTATGCAGTAAAATCAAAGAGAATAAACATGTTTCTGAGATCATAAAGACCGTCAATATGTTGGTGGGAGCCATGAACAGTGAATACCTTTGGGACTACATGACCAAGCGCTTCCATGACTGTCTCAGGTACACCCATATCCACGCGCACACACACACAAACACTGCAAGTTTATCAGTAAATGTGAGCTGCTGATAGTTAAGATGTAAACCTGCCTTACAGTGGGTTAAGTGACCATTCAGGACCAAAGTCCACTAAGAACTGGAGTCCTTCTCCATCAGTGACTGAGCTCTCAACCCTCATCATCTTCCTCCTTGATGTTATCCCTTTGGTATTTGTCTTTTTTGTTTTAAATAATTCTTTTTACTTTTCTACTGCTCTACATATACTTTCCTTTCCTATTAGTCATTAAACATTAATAACGTAGTTGCATGATAAGAGTTTGATACTTCGTTTCCATACTTAGTCTGCCTTTTCTTATCCACTGTCCCTAAGGAGCTTTATGCTGAGATCCAAACACAGTACCTGCCTCAGATGCTAGGTAGCATGCTGCAGTCTCTGTGCGCTGATATAGCATCTCTCAGCTTAGCCGAACTTACACAGACCCTTAGAGCATGCTTTAAAGTTCTGAGTAAGATCCAGATGCCTGTGAGCTATATGGACATGGATGTGGAGTCACAGGCACGGGATGTAAAGGAAACAAAGGTACAGTAGGAATTTTTTTTTTTTGTCATGGGTGTCTATCATATCTGTAGCCTTTTTTTTTTTTTTTTTTTTTACTTCTCACCTTGTCACACTTTTTTATTTATTTGCACTAGCAGGCTGCAGTGACAGATATCCAAAATGATGAAACTTATAACCAAACCAGTGACGATAAAATTCAAGAAGATGAAATAGCCATAAATGGGCAGGATGCACAAGAGGTGAGACCTGAAGTGGCTGTGTTCCCATCCCTCTCCTCTGAAGACAGTGGCCTGGGCCTCAGCGCGTCGCCTTCTGAGCAGCAGCTTCCCCCTGTCCACGACTCATCCAGTCCTGCTTCAGGGGTTTGCACCAAGACGGAGGATGTGTGGAGGAAAGGAGGGAGCATGGAAAATATGTCTAAGTGCATCCAAGACATACTGGCATCTGTTATTAAAAGGTGCACTAATACACCATAACGTACTGTACATTTTCTAAAAATTATTATTTAAAAAAAATATGCACTCACCAGTCACTTTATTTGGTACACCTTGTTGGTACTGAGTTGGACCAGCTTTTGCTTTCAGAACTGGCTTAATTCTTTGTTGCATAGATTCACTGAGTTGATGACATTTCTTAGAGATTTTTGTTCATATTGACATGATACAATTATGCAGTGGCTACGTAATCTCCCATTCCACCACCTCCCAAAAGTGCTCTATTTGATATTAATTGAGATCTGGTGACTGTATTTGAGTACAATAAACCCAAAACATTGTCATGTTCAAGAAACAGGTTTGAGATTATTTTAGCTTTGTGGCATCGTGCATTATCCTGTGGTCATAAAGAGATGAACAATGCCCCTATACCAGGAACATATCCCCCACACTATTGCAACACCACTACCATCAGACTGAACTGTTAATACAAGGCTGGAAGATGGATACTTGCTTTTCACTCAGAAATCCCTAATAATGAGAATGCAGACAAAATTGCCAAAGAAGCATTATCTAAAAAAACAATCAAATGCACTATACCCTTCAAAGAAGATTAGCTGGTTAGATATTTTCATTAACAAACAGTTGAACAAGTGCACCTAATGAAGTTATATCTGAAGATATGTAAACTTTGATTACATTTTCCGTAAAACAACCAAGGAATACAATGTGTTGTACCACAAAAAAGTTTATTGATTTCCCATAGCCACATGCCCCTTTGTGTTTTATTCCTCTTGTATGACATTTTACAGTTGCGCCAAAAATTACAATCAACTTTTTTTTTTTTTATCATATCATACTGTTTATATGATAAGTAGTCAAACAAAATCAAAGTGCATTAATTAAATAAATGACAAAATCAAAATCAATCACATTGGAAGCTCAGGGTTAGGCTTTTCACCTGCCATGCAGTTCTCCCATGTTCGCATGCCAGGCAGTGCCCCATACCGAGCCACTGGGGTTGCCTGGCATGTCTAATGTTGGTCCCTACCCTTGATTTAAAAAAAGAAAGATGAGGTTTGCATAAGGAATGGCTTTGGCGACACCACCTACTAGGAAAGTCTGAAAGAATAACAATACTTTGAGAGCATCTCTGACTTTTTCAAGTTAGTGCACTCTCAGTTCTGGTCACATGGTTGCATCAGGTTTAAAAACAGACAAATCGAATATGGAGGTCAGATGTTCCGCTGTGCTGACCCCTAAGAGGAGCAGCTGAAACTTGGAAACACTGGTGACTTCTTTAAAAAAACAAACAAAAAAAACCTCTCATTAAAATGAGCACATTAATATAACCCTTGAGACTATTGCTAGAGTTCTGTGATGGGAATTTTCCAGTTGATTTCTGTAAATCAGAATCAGCAATTTACAGCCTTGTGGAAAAAGATGAAATATTTTATATGAAACTCCAAAGATTTCCTGTGAAAGTGCACAGAAAGTGGTTCTCTTAGAGCTAACTGACATGTCTCTAGTTTGTCTGATTAAGGATAATGTTTATATTATAAATTGTTGTGTAATCTTCTCACTCTTCATTAGGCACTTGTTGGTGGCTGTGGATCCAGAAAAGCAGAAGGGTCACGAGGAGGTGAATCTGGTAGAGCATCGTTCCCCTCGACATGGGAGGACACGGTCTTTAGCTGGGCGGGAGAGCAGCCGAGACCTGGGGCTGATCAAAGACAAACTGGCTGAGCTCTTCATCCCTGGTAAGCTGCGAGAGCAATCTCAGGAGGCAGTTAATGAGAATCAGGAGAAAGGCTCTGGACGTGCACTCCTTCAGTGGACAGTGGGATACCAGGCAAGAGGGAAAGGAGAGATCAGCGAACACTGTCGACAAGCCTTTACTGCTGCATGCCACCTCCTGCTGGAGAGCACAACTTTCCCTGTTTACTACACGGAGAAGGAGAGCCAAGAGCTCTATAGCAACATGTTTGAGAACACCACAGGTACTTTAGAAACATGTCTCGTGTACGCCACACCGAATGTTGAATCGGGGTTATAATTAGACTGAGGTATTTTGTTTTTGTTATGAAGGTAATGAAGATTGCAGCCTCCCTGAGTGGCTGAGGTCCTTGATGATTCTATGTTGCATTTCAAAGGATTACCAGGTACAGTTATATAATCACACAAGAAATGAAAGTGATGTAGGTATTTTTTTCTACATACTGCATGAATATGTGGAATGCAGAGTAGAAGTGTGTAGACTATGGTTTTACTGGGAGTTTCTATCCTATTTCATTTACATATTTCATGCTTGGTGTTTATAGGTTCAACATGTGGCGATTTCTTCTCTCCTCGAGCTGATAAACCACTCTCAGTCATTAGCGCTGGTCATTCAGGACAAGAACCAACGGTATAAAAAATCAGAGGCAAACCCTCTCAGTGGACAGCTGCAGATGGTCACACTGCCTCCCATCTACCCAGCAGTGCTGAAAACTATGGAGCTACGTACTGATTTTTACCAGGTGAGTCAGAGAATGTTTAATGTAAGTATGTTAAGTATATAACAAGCCTTTCTTACTAGGCTTTCAGTCATTTTAGATTGATAAACAAAAGGAAAAAAAGGAAGCACAACAATGGTCACACTTGGATCCTTTATTAATTGATTGATTGATTTTTTTTTTATACACCAGAGACCTTTGGTGAGCAAACCAAAAGATGAAGATGAGATGATAGAATTTCAATTTTTATTTCTCAAAATTTCCATCTAGAGGTGTTGTATACTGTAGCTTAGAATATGCCATCCAATTTTTATGTGGGCAAGTGTATAGGAACAGACGTTCCCAAAGTTAACTGAAGTAAATAACACTTAATATTAGGTTGCAAACTCCTTGGGCTCGGAAGGTTGAAGCTCTAGGGTTGTTGAAGGAAGGGTCAGGGGTTTGAGCATTGCCACTGCAGGGTTGCCACTGTTGCGCTCTTTCGCCACGCTCTTAACCCAATATCCATATAAAGTGCAGGATATTTGCAGATTGAGTGGTGGACCTTGCTTCAGGTTTCTACATTAGGAAGCAAAATGCTCCATGAACTGCTTTCTAGTTTATCATGCCTAGCAGAAATGATGAAGAAATTCGACTTTAAAAACTTTTAGAGAATTTGTTTACTGTGGGTATCTAATAATTATATTTTAGAATTTTATAATTATGCCAGTCTCTCTCTCTCTCAGCGTGCAGCTCAGGTGCTCTGGGCTCAGCTCGACACAGAACGCAAAGAGCAGCATATTTCCTGTGTGGAGCTTTTCTATCGACTGCACTGTCTGGCACCATCCACAGCCATCTGTGAAGACATAATCTGCATGGCCTTGCTGAGCAGAGACAAGGTGCAGTACCGCTCACAAGGGCAACTGATAAAAATGGTTTAGCATAGCTAAGCCCTCAAATGTAACACTGTACCATGTTTAAAGCACATATACAGAATGGCTTGCACTAGGTCAGCTATTTCTTTTTAAGCCCAGAGTGTAGACAGCAGACAGCTTAGTGTTGAGACCATGTAACATGTTTCAGCAGAGTGAAAAACCTCTTAAATTGGTGTCCATTGAGGCTTATTTATACTCTATCTATCTATCTATCTACCCACCCATCCACCCATCCATCCATCCATCCATCCATCCATCCATCCAATCCTCATCATTGAGTGGGAAGGCACATTAGAAAACAATAGTGGGTATAATTCGCCTGATTAGTGTTTCTTTCTCAATAATTTTTTTCTAAATGTCTTTGGACTACAAACTATAAATGAATAGACTGAGCATAAATACACGTTTAAATGTCTCCTGGGTTTGGTATTTCTTGGTGCGAATGAAGAAGCTGGGAAAAAGCAAGTGCCAGTTTATAGTTTAACTGCTTGCTCTTGGAAGAGACCGAGCGAGACTAAAGACTTTAAGTGGTGGCAGTGGCTCTTCAGTGGTTAAGGCTCTGGGTGTCTGATTGAAAGAGAGGTTGTAATTTCAAATCCCAGTATCACCAAGCTGTCCTTAAGCAAGACCCTTATTTCTTCATCTTGTTACTGTTGCTCAGTTATCACATAGTCAGCAAGTGCATGGAATAACAAAAAGGTAAAGCATGATTGGTGCTATAATATTTGAATAACAAACACATGTGTATTCCACTCAACAATAAGGTTTCATAAGAGTAATGGAGAAGTACTGATGGGTACAATGTTTAGTTCCCATACAGTATTGTGGTTTGCTAAGTAGTACATATGACACATGCTGCTTTGACACGTTTTTTTTTTTCTCTTTAATCTACAGGTTGTGCGTTTGGAGGCTCTTCACAGATTCTCTGTTTTGTGGCACCTCATGCGTGAGGTCCAGATGAATCGCAGCACTTCTCTGAACCGCTCTTTTGACCGGTAAGACATATTCCTTTAGAATAGAGGCAAGTTTCCCAGCTGGTTTAAATCACTTTGAAAATTTTTCATACATTTTTCTCTTTCTGTGTCAGGTCTCTGTTTGTGGTGTTGGACAGTCTAAATAGTCAAGATGGTAGTGTCAGTACCATCGGGCAGAGTTGGCTGGTGAGAGCTCTGTCTCTCGGCGATGTTGTCCGTATCTTGGAGCCTGTTTTACTCCTACTGCTGGATCCAAAGACAAGAAGAACGGCCATTCAGAATGTCAAGCGCAATTTTTCATCTGGTCTGTATTTATTTGTAGACAGTTTTTCTGAAAATACTAGGGGCATTCAAGACAACCCAGGACGCGCAATGAAACCTCTCACGAGCGAAGAAGTAAAACTGGTATTTACAGAGGATGTGATTAGACTCTTAGCTGCAGTAAAACATGCAATCGTTCCTGTGAACATTCAACAAGTGGAACGCCCTGATTCTTGAAAATTGACGGATAACTTGCACAAGCCGCATTTGTCTGTGGGAGCTGTACAATCATTCATGAACACCACTTAAACATTACAGTAACTCGGGTGGAAGTTATTGCCACATCTCTCATACAATCCTGAAGCAGACAGTTTGATCCTGGCTCTTGTTTACTGATAAAACTTTCGAACTTAATGGTATCCAGGCACTATTGAAACGCTGGAATGAGGGCATTAGTGTAGCAGAAGATTAGATAGAGAAATCAAGAAAGTTTTTCGTGTTATAACTGTGTTATTTTGCACAATCAAAAGTCCCGGTTTCACTTGAACACCCTTCATAGTTTATGATTATTGTGAATGTTTTATAGTTGCCATTTGCATTTGCTAATGTGCTGGTTCTAGAGTATTTTTTTACTACCAGAAACTTTTATTCACAAAAAGTGAGCTCGGGTAACTCTTCTTAGAAACAAGTGTACTACTACAAATGAAGTGCCTTATCAGATTTGACTTGAAATATACATCACAGCAGATTGTAATGCAGTAAAATCCTAGCATATTTATCTTTTCGTCCCCACAGGTAATTGGAGTGCATTAAGTTACAAAGACAGGACCAACATTAAGAGTGGAGATACTATAAACCAAACAGAGGACAGCTTGCTGAATCACATTGCTGTAGTAGACCGTGAAGCTGTATGGCTTGACCTGCAGCGTGACCCAGAGCTTCATGGAATGGCGTCAGATTTCCTTGTAATGTCTCGCAGTGAAAGCGTGGAAACTGAAGGAGATGACAATGAGTGCAGAGATGATGATGAAGAAGAAGACGAGAGTGAGCACACTGAGTCGGCTGACTCAAGTGGAGCCCAGAATTCCACGGAGACGTCAAGCTCAGGCTACACACCTTACCCTCAGAGACCTACTCATGGGGAAGGCATTGTGGTCAATGGTCTGCGACGAGGGGATTCGGAGCGTACACAAGCTTCTGATTCGCTGTCCAGCGATGAGGATGATGGGCAGCTGGAGGCTTTGGCCAAATCACATCTCTTGAAGCAGCAACGTGAGAGACAGGAAGCAGTGGATTCACTATTTCGACATATTCTCCTTTATCAACAGACATACGAGAGCGGACGAATTCTTTATGCCTTTGCAGTGGTGGAAACGCTGCTGAAGAGCAGCGCCGGTCCATTTGTGGAGGCACTAAGTAGCACAGCTTTGGACTGCAGCTCCACTGCCCACCTAAATCTCATCCAGAACCTACTACAGAGACATCGGCAAGCCCAGGAGGGTGGTAGTTTTTATGGTCCTCTCCAGAATTCCACCCCTCCTAAAGCTGGTACCCCAGAGCAGCCACCCTCCTCTCCTCTTTCTTCTCCTTCTAACTCCTTATCTCCTCCCACTTTACTTCTGGAAATCCTGATATGCCTCTGCTTGCGGTTCCTGCGCTCCCACTTCCCTTCTTATGCTTGTGTAAATGCCTGTCATGTGCAGGCAAACCGGGAGGTGCAGGTTAAGAGTGTGGAGGTCTTGACAGCACTGGTTGAGCAGCTAGTGACTGTGGCTCAGCAGGCACAGAATAGTGAAACTGGTGCCAGTGGAAGCCTAGAAGCCATACGTAATCTTCTATGGGGCAGCAAGCTACAACAGTATGTTCTCCTTATGCTCTCCACCTCTATGTATGTCAGTCAGCGTGGGGATGTCCAATACCAAATGACCAAGGATGAACAGTGTGATAATGTAGGCGAAATCTCTGGGGAGAGGCTGGTTTATTGTGGACGAGATGGGAGCTGGGCTGAACATCCAATTCAGATTGCCCTTCTGAAACTGCTCAAGGTTCTTATCATACTGGAACATTGTGTATGTCCGACACACACTAAGAAGCTTGCACAAGGAGATAACCAGCTCCAGCAATCCCTGGAGGAAATCCCTTCTTCTGCCCTAGCAAGAGAGTGGCATTCTGCACTAATGTTCCAGCAGTCCATTAAGGCTGTTCGTTATGTGGCCACCCAACCCATTACAGCTCAAGGCATGTTTGTGTCGGCAGCATCTCAAGCTCTGTGTCCGCAGTATGGCTACGCCATGCACCCAGCTTGGGTGACAACGCTCTGTCAGATTCTACCTTTCCTTGGCCGGTCTCTGGCCATCATTGTGGCTCCCATTATCACACAGATTTGCAGAAACCTTGATGAGCTTGTTAAACAGCATGAGCATGATGGATTCAAGGCTACTCATAGGTACCAAAATGTCCTATACACTGTGCTTCTCTTCAGTGTAAAAGATACTGGTATTTGTTAAAAGTGAAACATTTTTATTTATAACCGAGCTAATTGTGTTATTTGTGGGTGTAGCAGTAACCTAAAGAAGGAGAACATTGCACCTGATTATCCACTCACTCTGCTGGAAGGGCTTACTGCTCTCACACACTACTGCCTCCTGGAACACAAGAAGGTAAAGCATACATGTACAGTACTGTATGCACTTACAGATTAAGACTGATATAAATATAAATTATTTTCATATTGAGTCCTTCAGCTTCATCAAATATCGCTCTTTCTCTATGATCACAGTCTGCCATTGATTCTCTGTGTAGTCTGCAGGTTGTGATGCAACAGACATGCGGAATGCCTGTAATGCCATTTTGGAGGAGTTTCCTAATATGGTGAGCACTATGGCCTTGCTTTGGGGTGTGGTCAAGGGTGCTGACTTGGCGTACAGCAGCAGATCTTCCTCCACCTCTGTCTATTTCAAAAGCACAAAGGTATGTGCATGATGTGTACATATGCCTAATGTCGTTTGTAGACTCTGTAAATTGTACAATACCCTGAAATGTTTGTGCTGTAATTTACCTGTAGTGTATTTGTGTTGTGTAGATCCTGAAACAGAAAGTTTTGGGGCTCCTGACACCATTGACTCAGCAGTATGGTGTGCAAGTCATGGCCTCAGTGGCTGCTGTATGGAACAGTAGGAGGAGCCGAAAGAGACGCTTAAAAAACAAGGTACAATGTAGTGACTAGACTAACATTGATAAAGGCTGTATGTTTGAGTATTGCATGAAAATGATTTGGTTTGTGTGTGCAGATTTTACCAGTAGCCAGTGATTCCCAGATGACGATTGTAGATTTAGTAAAGTCAGTGACCACACTTCGCACAGACACTATTTTACAGCTCATTAAGGAGGTGGTGAAGAAACCTCAACAAATCAAAGGAGACCAGGTAGAGAAAAAAAACATACGCACATCAATATACAAGTTTATCATGTAATGATATTTAATTTTTTTTTTCCTCTCCAGCAAAAGCCAACTCTAGTTGATGTACCCATGCTTCAGTTTTGCTATGCCTACATACAGAGGTACCTATAGAGTCCATTTTATCCGTCAGCCTTCATTTTATTTGTAAAAGTGGTCTATCCAAGAACACCTATTATTCTGATTATCACTCTCATGGTGACTGATGTTACAGCATTTAAGTGTTCTAAAACAGTGCTCAGACTGCATTTTATTGTGTCTCAAGTCTTCCTGCTCAGGATCTTCAGGAAAACATCATGCCTATCATTTCTCTACTTAAAGATTCTGTGCAGCTTAATCTCGCACCACCTGGCCATTTTCTCCTTCTTGGGTAAGATCACGCACAACATTATCCATTATTTATTGCAGTGTTTAATGATGTTTTTGATGATGTTGAGAGTGATTTTCACATGTACAGTATGATACTTCAGCTCAGATATGCTACATTCACCGGCCACTTCATTAACTGCAGCTTACTAGTACTAGGTTGGAAGCCCTTTTGCCATCAGAACTACCTTTCATCCAGATTCAACAAGATGCTGGAAAATTTATTTAGAGATTTTGGTCCATATTGACATGATAGCATCATGCAAACCACATTCCTAAGGTGCTTTATTGGATTGAGATCTAGTGACTGTGGAGGCTATTTGAATCCAGTGAACTCATTGTCATGTTAAAAAGCATTTTGAGGTGATTTTTAGCTTTATGACATAGAGCATTATGGAGCAGCTGGAATTAGACACCAGAATGTGGGTACACTGTGGTCATAAAGGGCTGGACATGGTCAGCAACAATCCTCGGGTACTATGGGGCCTGAAGTGTGCCAAGAAAATATCCCCCACACCATCAGCACTAGCATGAACCATTGATGCAAGGCAGGTTGAATACATCTTTCATATTGTTTATGCCAAAGATTAAATTAATTACCTCTCTTCCCCATTGTGATGCTGATTGTCTTGACCATGCTTAAATGCATCGAGTTGCTGCAATGTGATTGGCTGATAGTTGCGTTAACAAGCAGTTGAACGGGTGGGTGCACCTGATGAATGGCTGGGGAATTTATATGCATGAAAAAATATGCCCCAGGTTTGATGAACATATTTAAAAAACAACTTGCCTGGAAAGAGCATCTACTGCTTCATACTATAACACATCTTGGGTGCAGTATTTGACAGATTGATTAATCTTCAAAGGTCATGCAAGGTGTTAAATTTTGCTCTATACAGCATCCTGAATGACTTTGTGAACAGACTCCCCAACATGGACAACAAGAGAGATTCCAGAGATCTTCAGGTATGAGATACACCATGACAGACCGATACTATGCTTACAATAATGCACACTTTTTGTACAGTGTTGGATGTATTTATAATGACGGCTATTGCCATGCATCAGATCTAATGAGCTGATTAAGGTCTTAAACCTTATAAAATAATCTAAGACTCTGGAACTCTGGAAAAGCTAATACTTTTTATACTGTATCTGAAATCATTTGTTCCTGATTATATCTGATTTTGGAGCTGTATTTAAGTAATACAGAGATTCGCTATACTTTAACATGTTTGTGTATCTGTAAACAGGAAGTGACCCAGAAAATCCTGGAGGCGGTAGGCGCTGTGGCTGGCTCATCCCTGGAACAGACCAGCTGGCTAAGCCGTAACCTGGAGGTGAAGGCACAGCCTCAGATCTGTCTGCAAGAGGATGAAGATGAGCCTGAAGGCAGTGAATTCTATGGTTAGACCGTCATGTATATGTATTTGTCTGTAGATACTGTATAGGCATAGCTATATATTAGACACAGAGAAATAGAGATTATATTAGAGATGCAATGGATCACATTGAATCATTTTGTATGGTAACAAATCGTATTGATTTTTTCAAAGCAGATTGAAATATAAGCATGTATAATATAGTACGAGTTCTAGTACAGATATTATTTGGCTTTTTATTTTATTTATTCGTTTAATCTGCAGTTTACTTGCATGCAAACATGCATCCTGTACAAATCTTACTTTAAACCATATAATGTTAATAAGGTTAAATTTTACACAGAAAAAGATATACGATATGTATCATATGTATAATATGAGCTCATTTGCTTTCATCTCACATCCACTTACTGTAGAGTCTGCTGGCCAAGGCAGTGCTATGGTGTCATCGTCAGCTCCATCGGTGTTTAGTGTCCAAGCTCTTGCTCTGCTGGCTGACGTAGGACTTCACACACAGGACATCCTTCACTAATATCACAGGAAAATATGCAAGAAACACATCATCTGCATATTTGCTCTCTTTTAGATTCTTGCCCCTCTTCTGGATATGGTGTATCGCAGTGATGAGAAGGAGAAAGCTGTCCCCCTAATCTCCCGTCTGATGTATTATGTTTTCCCCTACCTGAAAAACCACAGGTAAATAGTGATAGTTTTCCTTTTTTTTGTATGTATATATTTTATGTAAAGTTTTTCTCTGTTTATCTACTCCCTCAATTTCATTGTTTCTCAAAGTCCGTCGTCTTCTCTTTTCTCCAGTGCCTATAATATGCCCAGTTTCAGTGCAGGGGCTCAGCTCTTGAGCAACCTGAGTGGTTATGCGTACACTAAGCGTGCCTGGAAAAAGGAGGTGCTGGAGCTCTTCATGGATCCGCTGTTCTTCACTATGGAGATGTCTTGTGTCTGCCAGTAGGGGTCTTAATTTTCTCCACTCTTCTCCTTCATTGAGAATAGAGGCGGTGCATAGGGTATACAGTACAAGCCAAAGTTGGGACACACCTTCTTATTCCATGGCTTTCCTGATTTTTTTATTATTATTTTTTTTTTTTCTTCCTACATTGTAAAACAATACTGAAGGTATCCAAAACATGCAATAATCTGATTTGAAGTCAGTGTAGAAATGTTTTCTACTTATGCTCTGTAAAGCCTTCATAACTCTAAATGAACTGCAGGAGAGGTAGGTTCATAGGTCTGAAATCTCCAATATTGTCCTAGAATGTAGAAGATAAATTACTGAACCAAAAACATTGAATTAGAAGGTGTATCCAAGCCTTTTGACTTCAAATCAAAAGTTTGTTGGGGCTAACGTTTCAGAATTTTGGGTGTAGTTATTTATTTATTTATTTATTTATTTATGGATACCTTGTGCACATAGTGGTCAATGAATTTCAGCGTGTATTTTCCTTATTTCTGTTTTCAGTTGGAAATCCATCACAGACCATCTGCTCACACATGAGAAGACCATGTTCAAGGACTTGATGAGTGAGTTTCGCTTAGTGCTAAGTATTGCTAATTAGTGCTATTAGATGTATAGCTAGATTCTGATAAGTATACTGTGTGTGTAACCAAAAGTACATATGTGGACTTTAACACTCCTACAGTACCTGGGCCTTCCCCAAGCTGTTGCCGCATGCAGTTCGTAAAGGACTTTGTACACAGTAGCATTTAAAATTACCCTTCACTGCAACTAGGATGTTTAAACGTCTTCCAGCATGTCAATGCCTCAAAGTCAGGGAGGTCCATGAGGATCAGCTTGGTTAATATTAGTTAAGTGTTAGGGTAGTTATTTCAGGAAAGGTCAGTGTCCACATCCTTTTGGTTATACAGTATGTATGCAGAGTATATGTACGGTGTATGTACAGTCTTATGCAAAAGTTTGGGCACCCCTTGATAACAGATGTTGGTGATTTTTTTTATTTTTATTTAAAAGATGTTAACACGGTCTATCTTGAAAATGGGGGGGGGGGGGGAGCACATATTTTCTGCAAATACTGATCCATAGTTATTTCTTATGCCATAAATTGAACAAAAATAAAAACATTATTATGGCACTGTGCATGGCAACAGCTGTCATTAGTAAATGCCAATTTCAAAGCTTTACAAATATTTGACTCTTCAAACCTTGTGCACACATATTTGCGGACGCTCAACAACCATGGGTTCCTGTAAGCAGCTGTGTAAGACTCTGAAAATAAAAGACTTTTAGCTGGCTATAAAGAGTTTGCAAGCTGTGATATCTGCCAGAGGAGGTGCTACTAAGTATGTAGGGTGCCCAAACCTTTGCACAGTGCCACAATAATGTTTTTATTTTTTTTAATCTTTGTTCAATTTATGACATAAAAAGTAACTATGCATCGATGTTTTGCTGAAAATATTGTGCTTTTTTCCATTTCTAAGAGAGCCTGTGTTACCATCTTTTCAATTAAAAAAATCACCGAACTCTTATTTATCAAGGAGTGCCTAAACTTTTGCATAAGACTGTAGTGTACTGTATACAGTATGTATACGGGATGGGAATCACCAGAGACCACCCAATATAATATCACAATACCCATGTGGAAATTTGATTTATATTTTTATTCTTTTAGTATGATTTTATAAATATCCCAATCATGTTTTATTTTCAGATTACAATTCTAAACAACTTGGCGAATAATTTGCTCTGACCACACAGGAATCTGCCCATGTGTGAATAGTTTAGGGAAACTGCAGCATTGTACCATTTTACTACAGATACAAAGTTTTAAAAATAAAAATGAAAAATTGTAAAAGATCGATTTTGGTGTCGATGTGGCCGATACATGAATTGCCACACAAAATAATCGCAATGTGAAACAGAATTTTTTTTTTTTCCCTTCTGTTTCTAATATGTACTGTTTATGCATAGTATACTTTATGTACGCATTATAATTTACTCCATGTAGTCTATTTGTCCAGTGTAGTGTATTTCTGCATCTTTGTACAGGTATGCAGAGCAGCTCTTTGAAATTGTTTAACAGCGCTGAGCAGAAGCCTATGTTACTAAAACGGCAAGCATTCGCCATGTTCAGTGGAGAGATGGACCAATACCACCTTTACCTGCCTCTAATACAAGGTACTGCAGTATGAATCATAAACTGTGAGGCAAAGTAGAAGACTATTCAGACAATTCATTACTGATCCATTATTTTTTTTTAAGTTGGGTTTTAAAAGTTAAATCCTTCTTGTGATCTGTACACACTATTCTGTACACAGAGCGATTGACGGAGAACCTGCGGATGGGACAGACACCAGCAGTGTCCGGTCAGATGTTCCTGATGTTCCGTGTTCTGTTGTTGAGAATCTCACCACAGCACCTCACCTCCCTCTGGCCCATCATGGTTACTGAACTGGTGAGGGACTAACGGTCATTAATGTTATTGTTCATAAGACTGACTTCTGACGTACAGTATAGCATTCAGATTTGTTCTGATAGTTTTGCAGACTTGTTCTTAATGTTAATGTGTTTATTGATTACTAGGTTGCAGCCTGCTATACAGTAGCACATTAGTGGTCACTGTTTGATTTTTGTTTCGTTGTTTTTCTTTTCATAGATTCGCATCTTTGCAAGGCTCGAAAAGGCTCTGGTAGAGGAGAAAGATGTTTCAAAGTGAGTCCCAGACAAGAGAATTGCATCATCCATAAATGCATAGGCTGAACACCTTGAGATATTGTTTGGTTGGTCTGGAGGAAAAATAGGGTTAAAACCATACTTAAGGAGTACATAAACATAAAATCAGGTTTATAAATGAATATTTATGATTTTGGTTTAAACATTGTATATGCTGAATTGGTGTCTGCCTCTACCATGTGTGCAATCACATGCAGTACTAGTCAAAGTTTGGATTTACATTCTAAAACAGTACTGGATTTTTTTCAAAATGTTGAAAGAACACATACTGTATGCCATTAAGTAATAAAGTACATAGACAGTCAGTTATTATTTTAAGACACAGAGGTCAGCTGTTCGGGAATAGTCTTGCAAGAACATTATTGTGCAAAAACCCATCAAGCACCATGATGAAACTGACTCACATGAAGACCAGCCCAGGAAAGCAAGACTGAAACGTACCTCCTGTCTGTACCTCCACTGCAGAGGAGATGTTTATTTAGAGTTACCAGCCTCAGAAATCACCAATTAACAAACAGCACCTCAGGTTAAAGCCATTATGAAGCCTTTACAGAGCATAAGTAGCAGACACATCTCAACATTAACTGTTTAAAGAAGATTATTGCAAATTTTGTATCAATGTAGAAGGAAATAAACATTAGAAAAGACCATGGAATTAGATGGCGTGTCCAAACTTTTGACAAGTAACATGTGTTCGAAATAATGTATTTACGTATCGTACTCAGAACATTCTTTTATTTATTACTGGTTAGAGCAAACATGTTGTTATATTTTATCCCTCCTCTCTTTATATACATGTGTATATTTATTTATTTATTTATATATATATATTTATTTATATATATTTATTTATATATATAAATATACATATGTGTATGTGTGTGTGTTAGGAATAAGCGAGGTGGTCAAGAGAAGAACAGCCAGAGGTCTTTTCCACGGGCAGAACTGGACATGTATCTTTCAGCCTGCAAGTTCCTGGACACTGCTTTGTCTTTTCCCCCAGAGCGCATGCCTCTGTTCCAAATGTAAAGAATTACATGGCAATTATTATTCAGCTATGTGTGTGTGAGAGAGATATACAGTATAGCATGTTTGGTTGAAAGAATATATGTCTGTTTGTTTTTGTGTGATTACAGCTAAAAGCCATGCATTTTGTTGGTTTGTGTGTGTGTATGAACTTGTGATGCAGGTATCGCTGGGCCTTTGTGCCTGAAGTAGATGTAGACAGTTACGACGGGCCAGGTACCACTTTGCTGGAGGGCGAACAGGAATGTAAACCTCATGTGGTCAGGGTACTGGAAGGCCTTCAAAATCGTTATGTGGTAAATGTGGCCAATTTGGCATTTCTTTAAGCACATGTACAAACACTTTTAACTTTGAACATGGTAACTATGTGCAACATATCCCTGCATGTTCAAAACAGATGAGGAAATAGTTATTTGTTTTGAAATTAGTTACTCAATTAAAGTGCTCACTGAACCCCTGAGCTTGACCTACATGTTTTAGGAGCTGAATGGAACGGTGGGAGAGTCCACATCTGAGTGCATGGAGTTCCCGCTTCTCAATTTCCACTCACTTTCATCCATCACACAGCTTGTGCCATTCCTCCAAACCCTGTGCTGCTCCTTCTGCATCTCAACACCCTTTCCTCATCCTCCCGCTGAATACCCACCATCGAGTGCAGACCGAGTGCTGCAGCGCTTAGAGCACATCACGGAGGAAGAGTTTCTAGACGGTATGGATTCATAAGACTTTTAGCGAAGCGTTTAATTTTAAACTGGATGCTCTGTTTTTATCTTACCTGCTAGTCCATCTTAACTGCTTGGAGAGCATGAAGAAGTCAAAGACCTTGTAATGTGATTAGATGTATAATATTTTTGTTTTGTCTGTCGTGATTGAAATTTGTTTCTCATTGTAATCTTGCAGTTCAACGTAAACCCTTAAGGATTTAAGTTCATTATATCAGTTAATTACTTTTATGTTATAAGGATGAAAAGACTGGGAATTTGACATTATGAACAATAAAAGATTTGTCCAACTAAACGGACTGCTCAAGTTATAGCTCAAATCTGAGTCCACATTTTAATAGATCAACTGTCAAGCCTTAAACTTGGTTTGAGGTTAACATTCCATAACTGCGGTTTTAAATAGAGCTATGCATGTAATCTAGTGAAACAACACACGAAGCTCAGATTTGGCATTTAAAGGATTTCATAATGTGCAATATCTAGGTGACGCTTGTGGTTTCACGAGTATTGATGACAAACGGAATATTGTGGGTGCTGCTAAATCATAATCAGGAATCGTGTTGCTTGATAACTTACTTATCTGTTTGGTGTGTTCCTGAGAACTACTGTATATTTGTAGAAAATATTTTAGTTATTTATTCTTCTTTGTTATTGGACACCTTATAAAATACCATGCATTTAGTTTTATCATGAACCAGCTTTTGTGCTTCGTCCACTTTGGATCGATGGTGGTGAATTAGTACGTTGTGCAGCTGGACACAATGGTTTGGACATTTCTCTAATCCTACTTGATCAAACCTGTACATAGTAATGGGAATCGGTAACCATTTCACAATCAGCCATCTGTGTAAATAAACCAATTGATGATTGATTATTAATCGGTTTAACCACACAATACAATACTTTTGTTGCTCTTAAAGGGATATTTCGGCTTACAGATTTTTCAAGTCTTAAAAATAAAAAAAATTAACACATTGCGGTGCATATAAGTATATTACCATAAGTCTTGGTCATTATAAATGTTCCTGCTCTGTAAAGCGAGCATGAAGGTTATCACCTGGAAAACAAATATAGTGTAAGTAATTGTGGCCAAATTCCACAACAATACAAAAATACATTCCAAAGTTCAGTTCAGACTCATATGAACGTTCTGCTGTCCCACTTAGCTAAATCACGTTGATACTGTATCTTTCAAAGCTACAGTGTACAAATTTACATTTTTTTGTCTTTTTATGGCTTGTCTGATTAGATATATGGCTGTTTTCCCCCAGAAAAATCTAACAGGTCACCTTGAGATCCATCATCTTCCTTATAGTATGCCATACATTATTTAAACCGTATCATTTGTAATTGTTCTAAAGAATGGGGAAAAAAAACAAACAAACCCTCACCTTGCATTGTACACAGCCATATTGTGAGCATGCGGTTATAGGCATTATACAAATGCACATTTCTCAGACTTTCCTTGTGTTTCTACATTTTCAAAATTTTTTCTTAATCGATCATTAGAAATGCACAAGAAATCAACTGATCATCAACTATTGTATAATCGATGATCATCCTATCCATACCTGTAAACATCTATTGGTGTGTTAGAATGAAAAATCTGCAGTCTGCAGTAAACTCCCAGCATTCAGGATTTAAGCAACATTTTTTTTTTTTTGTCCTTTAAGTCTTCTCAACCACTCTGTCTCACTTTATTGGTGTGCTTTTATTTTATGTGAGAAACATACACATACGTGAACCTGCACACACGTGGTTGTGGTTAGAATGAAACTTGTCTTTTCTTAGTGGATGCATTACTTTGGTAAACAAATAAAACGAAAGGGCACATTTTAGGTCAAACGCACATAAGAGATGGGTTTATTACCACTTTTCGTTTCAAAATAAGCATGTTTTATTGTACAACTCAAGATAACACAACAGTCATAGAATAAATATTCAATTATATAATGATCCATTTAAATAAAACCTGTTTAATTCTAATAGTAAATTTCCATGGTTTTGGGACACATTTTCAACTTGTATGTTGACGTGCCTAAAAGAAACAGTGATGGTTATAGGGTCAGTGTTAAGTACATCGTATTTCAAGTTAATGGTTTTTTCACATACTGCATACGAATATACTGTCTACATCTCTGTTAAGTAAATGACATATGAATTGTTTGTTGTGTAAACTGGCTTTCCCTCTGAAAACGTTTTAAAGCTTAAATGTGAATTGAGTGTTTAACTGGGGCAAGCAGCAGTGTTTCTTTTCAAATACATATATATTGTTTGACCTTACACTGACATTGATTTGTTTGTCATCTTTATTTGTAATTCAACATGGGAAATATTAGGGTGCTTATACACTACCAGTCAAAAGTTTGGACACACCTTCTAATTCTGTGTTCTTTCCTGAATTTTAATTTCTTTCACATTGTAACTCAATGCTGCATCCAAAATATGCAATAACCTTCTTTAAACAGTTGATATCTGCTACTCATGCTCTGTAGAGCCTTCATGACGGCTCTATTCTGAAGTGCAGTTACTGTAATTGGTGATTTTTGAGACTGGTAACTCTAAATGAACTTCTCCTCTGCAGCAGTGGTAGGTTTTGGTCTTGCGATTCTAGACAGTTTCATTGTGGTGCTTGATGAGTTTTGCCAATGCACTTGACAATGCTATAACTTTTGGCTGGTACTGTATATAAAAAACAGATCTAATATCCATACACTCTGTACAAGAATATAAAATGTATCCATACATGCATACATACACTGGAACCTGTTTATAAATATGGCAGATATCACTGGGTATTTAAAACAGTAAGGCCTGTAATAATTACATACCAACCATGTACCAAATACAAAATTAAATATAAAATTTTATCAGCCATTAAGTTGTTCTTTGCTTTTATATTGACCTATATAAACTCGACCTAAATAAGTATGATTATTGCTTTGTTATTCCCTCCTTGGGTCTGTGTGCATGGAGTTTGCATGTTCTCCCTATGCTTGGAGGGTTTCCTCCAAGTTCCCCAGTTTCCTTTCACAGTCCAAACATAATTTGCGTTTCCAAATTGTTTACACCGTAGTGTGTAAATGAGTAAGTAAGTGAGTGTGCACAGTATGTGTGTGTTTGCCTTGAGATGAATTGGCAGCCTGTCCAGAGTGTACCCTGCCTCATGCCCCAAGTCTCTTGGGATGGCCTCCAGGCCCCCCCGCAATCCTTTGTACAGGATAAAGCGGTATAGACGATGAATGAATGAGTGAGTGAGTAATACATGCCTTATTCCATTATGATATTGTTCCTTGATATTGTTGTATAGTACTGCAGTAAAGCATACATTATTAACAGTTAGTAAATACAATAAGGTGTAGTATGAGAATATAATCTTGATTATCAAGATTCCAAGATTACTATAGACAACACCTTCTTTAATATACAGATTTTCCAATCATCTTTCATGCAGGCTTCTTGCATGAGTTTCTGTACCTCTATCACCCTTTTGCCTTCTGAGGAAATTAATATATTTTTATTAGAGCTGAACTTTTTCTAACCCATTATCTTTTGACCTTGGTCCAGTTTACATCAGTCAGTTTCAGGGCTGGGACAGTCTAATTGCACTCACTTTACATTTCTATAAAATTCGATTATAATTTACCTGTCCTCGTCAAGCTTACAAAAATACACTACCGGCCAAAAGATTGTGGATTTAACTAAGTAAATTCTTTCAAACTGACCTGATATAGTGAGTAGCTTCTCATATATTAAACAGCCATGTGGGATGACATATCCTGTGGTTGAGAAAAAGATGTTACCATGTTTTAAAATGGTTAAGCATCAGGCAACAAAAACAAAAGTATATTGCAACTGAAATGACTGGAATTGTGATATTAATTATGAACTGTCAACTTCACATTAAAAATTTGGTCAGAAACAATAATAATGAAACACTGACTGGAGACCATTTAAGCTCTTGGTAAAGTTGCTCTTGGTTATATACGAACTATATATGGTTGTATAATCCTTTTAAAGTTAGATTTAGTAATTAAGCTTGAAATGACATTTTATAAAATATTTACAATTAAGTATTTCCCTTGTTAAAGGTAACTAGACTAGAGTTATGGGATGTAAATGATAAATTTAAATTTATTTTTAATTATAAAAATATAATATACAGTACTGTGCAAAAGTCTTAGGCACATGTTTTACATGTCTGGATGATTATGTTCAAAACCATTCATTTTTCCAAACATACTTTAAAAATTCATTAACAATAGTACATATACAACAATAGTAATAGTGCCTGTAAAGAAAGTAACATATTACATGACAGGTTTGCGGATGGAAACTAAAACCTAATGTGGGCTCCTGGGTTTTGCATGAAAATAGAAAGAAACAAATGTGACAATGTTATCAGAAGAACTCATATTCTCAAGCATGCTCAGACTTGGAAAAATACAATGCACATGAAATACAAAAGCCATATGCAAAGATGCTGCTGAAAACATTTCTACATCAAAGTAATTATATAAACATAGTCAATAAAACTCTTTCCCTGAACATAATCAGCAATGTTGGATATTTGTTTGGTTTCATAAGTAAAACAGCTGTTTGGTTTTACTGTGTCTGCTCTAGAATGCAAGTTCTTCTGGTAACTTTCATGCAAAGCCCAGGAGCATACATTAGGGCTTTTTTTTTCATCTAAAAACTGGTCTGTTATGTGATGAAAAATATTAATTGTGCCTTCCTACAGTATGTGTGTGATAAGTGTGTTCATGCATGACAAAGAGGGTTTTGAAGATTATCTGCCTTAGAGGTGAAAGAGACTCGGCACAAAAACAATGCTTCATTGTATAAAGTGCACCTGTAAAAGGATTCTGATGACTGATCATTTTTAAGAAATAGCATTTCCACCACAGTTACACACGTGGACAAAATTGTTGGTACCCTTCGGTCAATGAAAGAAAAACTCATAATGGTCACAGAAATAACTTTAATCTGACAAAAGTAATAACAAATAAAAATTCTATGAATGTTAACCAATGAAAGTCAGACATTGCTTTTCAACCATGCTTCAACGGAATTATTTAAAAGAATAAACTCATGGAACAGGCTTGGACAAAAATGATGGTACCCCTAGAAAATACTGAAAATAATGTGACCAAAGGGACATGTTAATTCAAGGTGTGTCCACTAATTAGCATCACAGGTGTCTACAATCTTGTAATCAGTCAGTGGGCCTATATATAGGCCTCCAGGTAGTCACTGTGTTGTTTGGTGACATGGTGTGTACTACACTCAATGTGGACCAGAGGAAGCGAAGGAAAGAGTTGTCGCAGGAGATTCGAAAGAAAATTATAGACAAGCATGTTAAAGGTAAAGGCTATAAGACCATTTCCAAGCAGCTAGATGTTCCTGTGACTACAGTTGCGCACATTATTCAGAAATTTAAGCTCCATGGGACTGTAGCCAACCTCCCTGGACGTGGCTGCAGGAGGAAAATTTATGACAAATCAAAGAGACGGATAATCCGAATGGTAACAAAAGAGCCCAGAAAGACTTCTAAAGAGATCCAAGGTGAACTTCATGCTCAAGGAACATCAGTGTCAGATCGCACCATCCGTCGTTGTTTGAGCCAAAGTGGACTACATGGGAGACGACCAAGGAGGACACCATTGTTGAAAACATCATAAAAAAGCCAGACTGGAATATGCCAAACTACATGTTGACAAGCCACAAAGCTTCTGGGAGAATGTCCTATGGCAAATTTTTTTGCCAAGGCAAATCAGATCTATGTTCACAGATGGAAAAATGAAGCATATCAAGAAAAGAACACTGTCCCTACTGTGAAACATGAAGGAGGCTCTGTTATGTTCTGGGGCTGCTTTGCTGCATCTGGCACAGGGTGTCTTGAATCTGTGCAGGGTACAATGAAATCTCAAGACTATCAAAGGATTCTAGAAAGAAATGTGCTGGCCAGTGTCAGAAAGCTGGGTCTCAGTCGCAGGTCATGGGTCTTGCAACAGGACAATGACCCAAAACACACAGCTAAAAACACCCAAGAATGGCTAAGAGGAAAACATTGGACTATTCTAAAGTGGCCTTCTATGAGCCCTGACCTCAATCCTATTGAGCATCTTTGAAAGGAGCTGAAACATGCCGTCTGGAAAAGGCACCCTTCAAACCGGAAACAACTGGAGCAGCTTGCTCATGAGGAGTGGGCCAAAATACCCGCAGAGAGGTGCAGAAGTCTCATTGACAGTTATAGGAATCGTTTGATTGCAGTGATTTGCCTCAAAAGGTTGTGCAACAAACCTATTAAATTAGGGGTACCATCATTTTTGTCCAGGCCTGTTCCATGAGTTTATTTTTTTAAATAATTAAGTTGAAGCATGGTTGGAAGCAATGTCTGACATTCATTGGTTAACATTCATAGAATTCTTATTTATTATTACTTTTGTCAGATTAAAGTTATTTCTGTGACCATTGTGAGTTTTCCTTTAATTGACCGAAGGGTACCAACAATTTTGTCCACGTGTGTATGTAATATGACACTTTCTTCACATGCATGCAAACAGTCCTCTATAATGTTATTTATTTAGTTCCATCAATTAATGTTATTTTTTTAAAATAGTGAATACTAGTACTTTTGTACTAAACAATGCAGACATGATAAACATACTGTATACAGTGGCATATGTGAACCTTTTGGCATTTCATGGTTTTCTGCATTGTCATAAAATGTGACCTGATGTTCATCAAAAGTACTGGCAAATATAATGTGCCTAAAATTATAACGAAAAAAAAAAATCTGATCTTTCATGTCTTTTTTTTTTTTGAACCACTCTTTCAACATTTAAAATGGTAGTGGAAAAAGTAAGTGACCCTTCCCGACTTGGCGTCAGCTTCCTGTAGCTGTTGATCAGACCTGCACATCGATCAAGAGGAATTGTAGCCTATTCTTCCTGGCAGAACTGCTTTAGCTCTGTCATATTCTGTGGACGTCTTGTGTGTATGATCTAATGCATCTTTCTTCTGTTGAGGACTTGGCTCTGACTTGGCCTCTCCAAAAATGTGGATATACAAAATAAAGTGATAGAAGGTACAGTAAGTAAGTGAGTGTACATAGGGGAAGAATGTTGTCATATTAATCTAGCCTACATCATCTTGATCAGAGTTGTGATTAAAGATTTGGGTGGACTGCAGAAGATTTTCAGATTTCCAACCGGGGCACAGGATTCTGATTCAGAAGCTGATGAATGGCTCTAGAGTCTTATTAACATTTAAAGTTTTATGTTTGTGCATGGCTGCTCTTACTGTATGCCTATGCCTTATTATACAGAACAAGATAAGGACCACCATAAACAATTTATCTGACTTTGAATTTTTACTTTAATCTTATATAAAAGAACCTTCTGAGAATAAAGTCAGAACTTCTGTAATCTTCTTCAGTATAGTATTATTGACATTTAAATGATAACTGACATCCCTGGGTCTCCCCGTGTAATCACTACGTGACTGGTAGGTACGTCCCGGCTCCTGACCACGCCCACTCGGAGCTGCACCGCCCACTCGCTGCTGCTGCACGCTACTCTTTGTAGACATGGCGGCGCAGACAGACCGAGGAATTCCTATAAGCGCAGTAAGTAAGCTACATGTTATAAATTAAACTGCAACCAGTGAACAGTAGATCTTAAAGGCGTACCAGATCAATGTGCAGTCCTTGTGAAAACAAATATACGCATTTATGCCTACATGTTTGTGTGATAACTAGTTTGTTCAGTGTTATGTACACAGTTATTATTTGTTAACCGACAGACACGAAGTAATTCAAGTGACTCAATGGCGTTATTTAACGACTGTTAAAAAAATATGTTCATAACAGAACGACCATGAAGTTCGCTGGTTTGTTATGGAAACATTTCCAGTCCACCTTAAAACGCTGCCTAAGCTGCAGTATGTCGCCGCTAGATGACGACATTCACTGATTTGTTAGGAGAAGCCGTGAGCGCGTGTACACTGTAAACAACTTCTTACTAACGCTGTAAATCAGATTCTGGCGCTTATTCTGTGACTGTGCGCCAAATATGTGTTTCGATGGGGGCGGAACAGTAGTTTAGTGTTTAGCACTGTCGCCTTCCACCTCCAGGTTCGAGGGTTCGATTCCTGCCTCGGGTCTGTTTACATGGAGTTTGCATGTTGTCCTCCCCGTGTTTGGTGGGGTTTCTCCCACAGGCCAGAGACATACTGATTGGCGTCTTCAAATTGACCGGAGTGCGTGTCACCTGTGATGGATTCGTGTACCCCGTATAGGCTTCAGGCCCCCGCGACCATGTATACATGATAAAGCCGTATAAACTATGAGTGAGTGAATGCAGGAGACTGAAGCCCTCTATCAAGGCTAGTATCGGTTTTCTGAGAATCACGAGCTCTACACTTCCGGTTGTCGGAACGTCACAAGATGCGTTTCCTTTGATCTTCTGTGAAGACAGGATTGACTCTGTTAGAGGAGAATTTTGTTTTTATCAATGTATAACCACTTCAAAATGATTCCCATAAAAATATTCCCCATCTTTATTTTACATTCTTCTCAAGACACAATCTAAATAAAAACAGGTCTGTATTTGTAACAACTACCATTTGCTACTTAATCATATACTTACATAAGACTTAATGAGGTCTGTATGTATTGTAATATAAACTATAAGGAAGGTGAGATAACTCAGACTCATTCATTAAAACGAAAAAAATAATAATAATAATAAATAAATAAAATAGCTGCTGTCATCTAAACACGCTGGTGTCTGTGTCACCATATTGACTAAACAAATGGCATAGCTGATGGAAGAAGAGACGTGAGGCATGTATTTCCTGTACCCTGTGAGAAGGTGGTACCTGTCGGGCAGAGCTAGATCCACACAGAAATTATGGCGTAGTGCAGGTGTGCTAAGTGCTTTAAGGTAGAGGGCTGCTGGTCCATTTATGCCATTTGTACACAAGTACAGTGTTTTAAATCACACAAAGCTAATGAATGGAGCATAGCAGTGGGGTGGTGTGGGAGAACTTGGCTTGCAGCTGCATTCCGGATTCATTGCAGAGGTTGAATGGCACACAGAGGCATCTGTTATTGTGCAAAGGTCTTATTTTTAAATAAAGTTTTTATTGTACGACTTCATTATTAAGTCAGCACAATAAACATTTCTGATTTCCAAACATTAGCATTTAAGCTAATATAAATAAGCAAAAATCATACTGGAAAATATCTGTAGGCTAAAAAAAAAGAAGCATATTACCTAAAAAAAAAAAAAAAAACATTTTCAGACAAAAAGAAAAATCTCCTGGGTTTTGAATGCATGAAAAAAAGAAGCAGGTGTGACAAAGTCCTCAGAAGGACTGACAGGAGACTATGTTTTAAACAAAGGGTTGTCACACCAGTTATTGCTTCATTAATTACTGTTTACTGCTTTTTATATTATTTCTGGAATATATAAAACTTATTTTTAAAGATAGCATTTATTCTTTTATAGCATTTTTTTGTGTGTGCCTAAGAATTTTGCGGTTATGAATTTTCATTTCTGTAAAGTGTGGCAGTCCAGTCAGCAACTGAACAAACACTTATGTGGCGTGTGGATAGAAATTAACAAATTCTTCAGATGTTGTAAAGATTAAATATGCGTAAACATGTAGTTTAGTAAGGCGAGGAGAGAAGTGCAGTTAATTGAACATGGTTAGCTAAAAGTTGTGGGCGAGATCTGAGTGTTGTCCTGGCCGATCCCAAGATCCTTATGTTGGGATGCATCTCCTGGTGCCCAGTTATGCTGGGCTTAAATTCAGTTGACGAGCTTCCATTTGTAATAAGATGTCTGTCAGATGGCTGCCAGAAGCATGCTTGTCTAAGGGAAGAATATGTTGAGTGTCATTTACATACTATAGCACTTACCTATTCATTCATTCTCAATACTGCTTATTCAGTACATGGTCACAGGAAGTCTTGAGCCTTTTGAGACACAGGGCACTAGACGTGGTGGATGGTGTGCTAATCTATTGCAGGGCACAAGCACACACAAACACACAAGCACACGCTCACTCACACACTGCAGGCAATTTGGATATGCCAGTTAGTCTAATCTGCATGTCTTTGGACTGTGGAAGGAAACTGGAGTACCTGCAGGAAACTCACCAAGCAGGGGGGGGAACATGCAAACTCCATTTACACGCCCAATGGCCCCTCGACCCTGTGAGGCCACGATGCTAACCACTATGAAACGTGCCGCCATCTACACAGCAGTCGTATGAAAACTCATAAGAGGATATGACCACACCAGAAAAGGAAGAAGCACTTCCCGTCATCTTTCATTTGAAGATTAAACAACTTTAATTCTGCTTTTACCATGATCTTTCATTTCATGCTTATACTTGTCTGTTTTTATATAGGGCTAAATCTTTACTTAAATAAAATTTTAATGAAGTAAAAATTATATAAAATTTTTAATTCTGGAAAAATATTTGACATTGGGTCTTCTAAATTATAATTGTGAAAGTTCTGCCCTCTAACCATGTGGAGAGCTGAGTCTTCCTTCTAACCTTGTAAAACTGCCTGTACATTTATGCACAGTCTGTTCAGTCTGTTTAAAAAGCAGGTTATTAGAATAAACTATAGACATAAAATATAAAAATTGTAAAACAAATTCAACAGAGTCTGATTTCGGGTATTAGAAAAATGCACAGACAAAAAATAGACAATAAAAAAAAACTTTGTTTACTTTTAAAAGACAACGAATTACTTGAAGGCATTTTCACAAAAGTATAAAATGCTAGATTCCTCCTTACGACCTTAATGTTATAGATATAATGTTATAAATAAAATATTGTATAGATTTATGTCTTTGTGGGGCCAGCACACATTAACACTGTTTGTTGGTCTTCAACTAGAATTTGGCTTAGCATGGTTCACACATGCACAGAGAAGTATATTAGTATATTTAGAACAACAATTGAAGTTTTGTTGGCTTGAGGCTGTAGATGGGATTCTATTTGGAATTCTGAATACTTTTAGTTATTAACTAAAAATTCATAAAGTAACTACATAAATTATAATATATTTACTTATTCTTATTTTTTTATTTTATTTTCCAGACAGTATAAACAAATCCCTTCACTCAATATTAAACAAGAATGGATATTATAATTCCACATATTAATATAGTTCTACAAGGGCAATTGATAAAAAAATGAACGCATTAATGACATTCAGAACCTCTAATCAATGTAATTTTGCCCAAGAAATGTAAAAAAATATATATATATATATATATATTTTTAGTACTTTCCCCACCATGTGTGTTCATGTTTAGTCCCCTTAAACACATGTTATGGTGTGTGTAGTCACATGACTCCACCTCGTCTAGTCAGCAGTGTGGAAGGAACATGAAAAACTCTATAATTAAAAGAAAAATATTGCAGCTTTAAATGTTGAGCATATCTAATCTAATCTAACATATAAAATAACATTACATAATATATTATGAAGTTTTAGTAGCGTGTTATTTAATGTGTATGTTTACGGCCAGTGCCTTCACTGACCCTAAATATTAGGGAAAGAATTGCTGGGTTTCTTTATTTACATGAAATAATCCATAATATTTTGAGGTTTAATGTGTTCGGCCTTAAATATAATGATGAATTAATAAGGAATTATTGCATTATTAATTACTGTAATTCACTAGTATAGTCTCATAGCCTGCTCTCAGTTTAAGCCGTAAAAATGACAGGATGTTTATCGGGTTATAAAAGATGAATCAGCTCTCTGTCATTAAAATCAGTTTTTTAGAAATGGTAGTGTTCTACTTAATATACTAATATTAATATACTATTTTTATATTAATTAGTAAACTAATATAAATATACTTTAAAGAGAATTTCAGCATATCTCTAATAGTTCCAGCATTTGCTGTAACATCTCCACCTAATGGCGACAGTGTTTTAAGGTGGACCAGAAAATGTCACTGAATTTGAAACTCAACTTCAGTAATGTCAGTTTCATTTTGTTGGTAATGAAACCACTCCCTGTCAGGGTGATTCATGAGGACTAAACAGCTTAACCCCTGAAACTATGTTATTATTGATCAATAAAGTGTAAAAATGTGTCCTCCAAAAACATATGCACATCTCACTAAAATTAGGAAACATCTTAAAAGAAACATGACATATTACACCTTGAGGGACTACAGCACCATGAATTACTCTCATTTACCCGTTACTCATTTATAGCCATCTACCTGTTAAATAATATATATATATTTCTATTAAATGTTAGTATATAAATATCATGTAACAAATACAGTCACTTACCTATTGGTAGCTTTTTAATTGTACTTTGGACTTGCAAATATTTGTACATTACTATATATATATATATATATATATTCTTTTATGTCTTCGCTTGCTCTCTTTCTCTCTCTCTCTCTATTTCTCACATTCAAAAATGTATTTAAAAGTGTAAATTAAAAACAAATGCTCAAATTATACAGTATTTCACAGTTAATATATATAATGTATATCAAAATTGATTACGATAAACTATTAGGTAACATTGGATTATTATTAATATTATTATTAATAATACTCATCACATAATTAATTATTTTACACATTTACATATACATGCACCTTATTATTCCATGTTTTTCTTTATTTTTACTGTTTCAACATTGTATATTAAAACTAAAGACATTGAAATTAAGACAGAACAAATGAAGACATGAAGGTTAGCACCAGAAATCTTAAATTTGGACACCAATGGACAGTTTTACATTACATTTAGGCATTTGGCAGACGCCCTTACTTGCATTTATCCCTCGCTCAAGGGACCAACAAGGACAACTTGGTTGGTTTGGGTTTTGAACCTGGTACTGTACCTTCCGAACCTTAGTCCAATGCTTTAACCACTGAGCTACCCATGGCAACCAAGTTTTCTACTGATCTAACGTCTATTCCTTGTGTTTCTTGGCTGAAGCAAGCCACTTCTGCTTGTTCTTCCGAATTAATGGTTTCTTTGCCACACTCAGACCTTGATGGCGTGACTCACGCAGTCTCCTCTCAATGCTGGATGTTGAAATATTTCTACCGCAATAGAACTCCAAGAAGCATTTACGTGGGTTTTAATCTGAGGTGCTGTAAATATAGTATATAGTCAAATTTGTTTACTATATAAATTCATCTATTTTTATACATTGATTGGATGTTTTCAGCAATAATATGCAATGTTAAAATAATACAAATAAAGAAAGAAAAAAAAAACTTAAGGAGAAGGTGCATCCAAGCCTTTGAGTGATAGTGTAAACACACAGTACCAGTCACAGGTTTGGTCACACCTTTGTAAACCTGAAGGCATCCAAAATATGCAGCATCAAAGCATTGCACCAGGCTCAGCTTATTTCCTACATCTCTATTATTTGTCCATTGTTCAACGGAGATAAATTAATGCTGATTTGTTGTCATGTGACATTTTCCTGTTTAAAGGTTAGTCCACGTTTCCTGCATACAAACTCTACAAGCCACACTGGGCCATTCAGCGCTATTGCAGAACTGATTGGTGAGTCACCATTAATATGCCTTTGTCGGTGGTTTCTTACACACCTTTATTGCCCTATATAATAATGACTAGAATAAAAGTAGTGGTTTCTGAAGGAGGGCAATTTAGGGCCTGCTTAATTGCCAACTGATAATATGGTTATTAACAGCCAATAGTCCCGTATTTGTTCCAGATTGCTTTGTTTTTCTTCAATACTACTGCTCCTACTTTAGTGGCTATTTTAATGTTTCATTCGATATGGTGCTGGTATGTTGTTTAAAAGATAATAAATGTCTTCTACACTTTATTTTTATTTATTTTAATTAGCCATTAAGATAGCGGGAAGGGGTGGGGGTAGCGTGATGGCTAAGGTGATGATGAGCTGCCAGTGTTGGGCCCTTGAGCAGGTTTCTTAACCGTCCACTGCTCAGATACAATCGGGCATCTAGCTGGCAACCCGATCCTGTTAGAGACTGCAGCTGAAATGATGGATATCTTTCCAGGAGTCTAGAGTATTTGTTCTCCAATGTGCCCTAAGGGGGACTCTGTAGACACATACTGTATTGTATCCCCAATATAAATGCTTGCCTCACACCTCCAGGTTTGGGGTGGATGTCAAATCTCATTTTCAGTTTCCATGTTCTCCCCATTATTTTTGAGTTTCCTCTGGATAATATCCTGGTTTATTCCATAGTCCAAAGGCATTTGGCATTTCAAAATTACCCAATTGGTTGGCAGTCCCCTGCCTTGTGTCCTGAGTCCCCAGAGATAGGCTCCAGGCTCTCACATAAATATAAAAATGAATGAATGTATGAAATAAGTGCAGATGTTAATATGAAAAGTGACATAATTCCTACAGTCTGTTCCTGGTTTGAATGAAAACAGCTTTCATTTAATCCTGAAAGTTTCCACATTAAGTTAATGTTTGTTAATTAATTAATTTCAAATACTATGGTTGAGGTATAGTTTTCTACCCAGCTGGTACTCATCATGTGAGGGGGACAGTTAGCTACGGGGTAAGCATTAGGAAGACCTTAATTTGCATAAGATAAATGAGGTTTATTTCCATTTATGTACCTGTCTTCTATTATTAAACATTTACAATTCAGCAATCCACAATTTATAGAATTTTTTGGCCTTACAGTATATTTGTTTGACCTTGAGAAGTCGTATTAGTAGAAATGCTATGCTAACATTATTTTATAGACGGGACTGCATTACATAAGATTGTTTCAGTTTCATTGCACTGCACCTATTTATTTTCTGTTGAAATCGCTATAGATTTAAAAAAAAAAATTTTTCCCAGGACACATAACCAGCCAAACACTACGCAGCTGTCAGGATTGCGGTTTCGTGTGGTCATTTTCCCAGAAAAGTTCTTAGCAGTCGCATGGATTTGCCTACATTGTTCCTTGGGTTGCTTGTAGATGGACTTCAGAGAACAAAAAATATTTTTAAAATATTGTAGTTTCTGGGAAACATATGCTGCTTCAGATCTATAACAGCTACAGGGCTTTCAGAACATGATATCCGAAACCCTTCCGAAATGTTTGTGATGATTTTACAGAATACTGTCACAGCTGACTGCTTTTCCAATACACTGGAAAGTCAGATTGGTTATAAAATGATCCTAGTTTGGCAGTTTTTATAGCAACCAAACATTCCATGCACACCACATTGTTACAGCTTGGTGTTCAGGGAGGTCTCCAATGTTTAAAACAAACGACACAGAAAATAAACTTTCCTTTCCACCTCTATTCAAACAAGCATTACCAACAGACGAACAAGTACAAAGAAAGCATGGATATATTCGAGTTTGACTGAAATCAAAACTCTCATTTGGCAGTAAAATAAAGGCAATATCAGGACTCTTGGAAAATTCTGTTTCTTTATTATGACTATTATTTTGCTTTTTTTAAATGAGTGATTCTGCACATTTTTGCAGCATGCCTATAATATAGCCAACACAGAATGTGAATTTGTGAATTCGATATTTTCCGTCCATTCTTTTTTTCATTTTCCATTTTTCAGTAGTCAAAAATATGCAAAGGATTGTGGGATGGTGAGCATCACGAGCCTGATTTGCACCAAGGCAAAAAAAAAGTTCAGCTGGATTCAGCCTTATGCAAATTAAAAGCTACAACTTTTTAGTAAGATATAAGATTAGCGAATCATGACTCAGGAGCTACCAGGATTATTTTTTGGGGGGGTTTGTTTGCATTTGTCATCTGCATTTGGATAGATGTAATTAGGAATCCAAAGAACTGGCGAAAAGGAAAGTAGTGTCAGTGATCTTTCCTGTATTTTCTTATTGACAGATAATGCTTATGACCCAGATGTCAGTGCAACGCAATTCTGGATTGATAAAACAGCAGTCAAAGGGCAGGACTGCCTCACCTTCACGGACAATGGAAACGGCATGGACTACGACAAGATGCACAAAATGCTCAGGTAAGGGTGTATTCATGAAGCCTGCATTATCTATCAGAGGTCAAATACGATCATGCAAATCATTAATTCACGTAAACTGCAATTTCATACAGTGCTTCCTTTTATTGATCATATTTTAATATCATTTACTATGAAATCTATGTTTCTCTCTCTCTCTCTTTCTCAGTTTTGGCTTCAGTGATAAGCAGACGATAAATGGCCATGTCCCAGTGGGTCTTTATGGCAATGGTTTTAAGTCAGGTTCCATGCGCTTGGGGAAGGATGCCATCGTGTTCTCAAAGAAAGACAACATCATGTGTGTGGGGCTTCTGTCTCAGACTTACCTTGAGAAGACAAAAGCAGAGAATGTCATAGTACCTATTGTCGTGTTCACCAAAACCGGAGAGACTGATATCCTTCATTAGAGAGACTGAATATACTATAAATCAGACAAATGAGTGGATGGAAGCATTGAGCAGGAAATGTTTACTACTACAGAAGCAAGAAGGTTGGGTATTGAGAGCAACAACTGCCTACACAAAGTTTTCATTCTGTAGACTGATATCAAGGTCCCACTGATGAAAATTCCAAAATGAGTTGAGATTTTAAAGGAGATTTTTTGCGAGTTTAAAGTTTCTTATGTGCAGTTTGTTCCTTAACCTTGCTGTTCACTCAGTGTCGGGCAGAAAAATAAGGAGTGTCTTCAAGATATCATGACGTATTCCCTGTTTAACACAAGGGAGGAACTGCTGTCTGAGTTCAAAGCCATTGATGGCCCATATGGCAAAAACTCCAACGGTACTCGCATCATCATCTGGAATCTACACAGGTGAATAACATTGATTATCTTGATACAATGCTACCTGTCAGTACAATGAGATATGATAGGCAACAATTGAACAGAAGGTACTTGAAGTTGAGTTGTGATGGAAGCAGGAAAAATGAGTGTAAGGATCTGAGTGACTCTGACACGGGCCAAATTAGGATGGCTAGATGACTAGGTTTGAGCAACTCCAGAACAGCAGATTATTGTTTCCTTTATGCAGTGGTTAGTACCTATTAAAAATTGTCCAAAGAAGAACATCTGGTGGAACTATTGACAGGGTCATGGGTGTCCAAGGCTCAATGATGCATGTGGGGAATGAAAACTAGATTGTCCGGTCCAACCCCTCAAAAGAGCTACTGTAGCATAAATTACTGAAAAAGTTAATGCTGGCTCACATAGAAAGGTGTCAGAACCCACAGTGCATCACAGTTTGTTGTGTATGGAGCTGTGTAACCACAGACCGGTAAGACTGCCCATGCTGCTGCCTGTCCACTACTAAAAGCGCCTACGATGGACATGTGGCCACCAGAACTGAAGCTCAGAGAAATGGAAAAAAGTGGCCTGAATCACTTTTTTTTACATCATGTGGATGGTCAGGTGCACATGCATTGCTTCCCTGTGATAGAAATGTCACCAGGATACACTATGGGAAGAAGGCAAGCTGATGGACTTGGTGTGATGCTCTGCTGGGCAACATTAAGCCCTGGCAATGATTTGAATGTTACTTTGACATGTACCACATACCTATACAGGGTTGCTAATCAAGTATTTTCTTCATAGAAATTGTATATAAACTTTTTTTTTAAATCTAAAACAGTTTCAGTATGATAATGTGCTCTGCCACACTGCGGTAAAAGTTCAAGAAAGAGTTCAGAAGCACGTCAAAGAGTTTAAGACTATGAAATCAAAAGTCAGTGGGAATCTGTAGGAAGGGCTGGACAATCAAGTCCGGTCTATGGTGGCCCCAACTTATGGTGTCTTCAATGTTATGGCTGATTTGTGCATGATACTGAGAGTGCTTGTATTAAATACAAATGTCAATGCTCTCTACTGGGTTTCCTATAATAACCTATGTTCTGCTGCAGAATGTCATCAAATGAATTGGAGTTTGACATCGCAAAGGATCGTTATGACATTCGGATCCCTGTCGACAATAGTGAGAGCTCCAGCGATCCAAACGGGAAGCCAGAGTATGGACCAGAGTGTAAATATTCGCTGCGGGTGAGATATGAACCAACAAATATTAAAATCGTTCATTTTTACAGTATGTCTGCTCACTGAAAGAATGGTGTTAGAAAGCACATGATCACGTGTGTGTTGATTTTTGTCTAACTTAAGGCATACAGCAGTATCTTGTACCTGAAACCTAGAATGCAGATTATTATCCGAGGGCAGAAGGTGAAAACCCAGCTGGTCTCCAAAAGCCTGGCAAACATCGCCAAGGACTCATACAAGCCTGCATTTCTTTGCGTATCCATTAAAAAAAAAATAGCTGTAATATATAGTGTGTTTTGGCAAATATCTTTTGAATGAGTAAGATATGATTACTGTACAGTGTTGTTTATGCTATGATCCTTAAGTCTTTGCCTCAGAAAAAAGCAATTAAAATCATATTTGGCTACAATACAAAAAGCCAGGAGCACTATGGATTAATGATGTACCACAAGAACCGCCTCATCAAAGCTTACGAACGTGTCGCCTGTCAGTGCAAGGTGAGGATTAAAGCTTTTGTACAGACTAACATCTGGAGTACGTTCTTAAACATAGGAAAGAAACAAGAACATGAACTGGGGTGAAAGCGACTTATTGGTTCCACTGTATGTATAGTTTAAAAGTTGAAAGGTACCATGCACACACACTGACATCTAGGGAGCTTCAGTCACAAATATACTTACGAATGACAGATTTGCACGAATCTCCCTGTTCCTATGAATTCAGACATTCGTGACGGGGATCATAGTTTTCTACAGCCTCCTTAGGATGGAAAAAAGTTTATTTTCCTATCATACGGTGGCTGTAGAGTTCTTACAGCTTTAAGGTTGCCTTAGATGCCTTAGACTGGATTATTATAAGGCAGCACTACTGTGATACCAAGCTACCCATTATCCATATGTCAGTCTAGGTTCTAGAGTTATTACATTGAAGACACTTTTTAATTTTGACTAAAACAAAGCAAACTATATGTGCTTTAATTTTTTTTTTGTATAGGCACAAGAGAGTTATTATTGTTTTCTGTTACCAGGGCAACTCCACAGGAGTTGGAGTTATTGGGGTAATAGAATGCAACTACCTCAGTCCAATGCACAACAAGCAGGACTTTGATAACACAGAAGAGTACAGGTGTGTCTCGTAATAATACCACTGTCAAATTGAATATCTTGTTCCATATAAAAAGGACAACAATATTTATGTCATTTATTTATGTACACAGAGGAAAGACTAGGTATTACCTATAATTTCCAGATGTTGTACTTTGAGATTAGGGATTAGGAATATGACACCACCATTGTGTGGAAAAAGACATGATATTAGATACTGTACAAGCGAGAAACTAACAACTATTTTGTTCCTTACAATATCATAGCAATATGGAATGCAGTAGGTAGGTGTTTTAATGAGATAAGATGACATTTGTGAGATGATTTATGGATTGCATTTGCTATTGTAGTGATGCCAGGTGGATTACAAAGTTAGTGGATAGGCCAGTACCATGGTCAGTGTTGTATGATGCATTATGGAAGGGCAAATATCAGAACATATAAAAAAGGGCACTGATTTGCCCTTTTCATCCATTGTCATCCTCCACGTTTAATTGATTTCATATTGCTTTTCTTGTTGCTAAAATACAACCAGAATTCTGAAAACATTGGGACATTTTTTCAATTTGAATAAAATTAAAACTATAAAAAGTTTTAATTTTCTCCCTAATTTAGTCGTGTCCAGTTCCTCCCAGTCACTAGGGGCTCCCACATTAAGGCTACCACTACCACTCAGCCGGGAGGGCCGAAGACTATTGCGTGTTTCCTCCGAACCACGTGACGCCAGCCGACCGCATCTTTTCAAACTGCTCGCTCATGCACCGTTGTGGGCGGCGTAACACACTCGGAGGACAGCGCTATCCGCTCCCTCTGCTGCGTGAGCTCACAGACGTCCCTGACTGGCTGTAGAGCCGTGATTAATGTGGGAGCACTAAGTACCTCTCATCCCTCCCCTCTGAGAGAGCTCGGCCAATCAGCTCTCTCTAGACCTCCGGCTGCGAGAGGTTACAGCACCACCCGGGATTCGAACTAGCGATCTCCAGATGATAGGGCGAGCGCTTTTACCACTGCGCCACTCGGAGGCCCCAAATTAAAACTATACATGAGACTATATTTTATTCACAATAAAACAAGAGAACATAAATGTTTAAACTGAGAAAATGTACAATTTTATGCACAAAACGAGCCCATTTCAAATTTGATGCCTGCTACAGGTCTCAAAAAAGTTGGGACGAGGTTTATAATGGTGTAGCATCTCCTCTTCTTTTCAAAACATTTTGAAGAGGTCTGGGCATTGAGGTTATGAGTTTCTGGAGTTTTGGTGTATTACCCTGGAATTTGGTCCCATTCTTGCCTGATATAGATTTCCAGCTTCTGAAAAGTTTGTGGTCGTCTTTGATGTATATTTCATTTAATGATGCGCCAGATGTTCTAAAGATGCTTAATCACATAGATGTGCCAGAAAGACCTGGACTGCTGGCAGGCCAATTCAGCACCCGAACATTGTTTTCCACAATCTTTTTCCGCACTCTTTCACAGATTGAAGAGCCTCTGCCCATCTTTACTTGTGAGTGACCATTTATAGCTTTCATGTTACAGACCTGATGCTAGATGTTCCCAGCTGAATCTTTTCCAGATATATTGCTCTTTCAGCCCTTTGTTGCCCCCGTCCCAACTTTTTTGAGACCCATTTTGAAACGGGTCCTTTTTGGATCTGACTTTTTTTGTCTAGCACGTTCTAAAGATGCTTAATCACATTGAGATGTAGGGAAATCTGTCAGTCAACATTGTGAACTGTGTCATTCTCCTTAATCCTAACCTGGAAAATGTTTACTGTGTGGTAGGGTGCACTGCTGAGGTGTTACGGAAGCCCAAGTTGCTCTGATAGCAGCCTTCAGCTCTTCTGCATTGTTGGGTCTGGTGAATCTTCACAATACCCCATAGATTCTCTATGGGATTTGAGTCGGGAAAGTTTGCTGGCCAGTTAAGCACAGGGATACCATAGTACTTACACCAATTATTAGTACTTTTTGCAGTGTGGCCAGGTGCCAAGTCCTTCTTGAAAATGAAATCAGGTTCTCTATGAAGCTGGTTAGCAGAGGGAAGCATAATGTGCTCTAAAACTTCCTGGTATACGGCTCGCTGACCTTCATTACCAAATGAAATGCAACATTTTATTTCACCTGAAAAGAGGACTTTGACCCACTGAGCAACAGTTCAGTCTATTTTGTTCTTAGCCCAGGTAAGGTAAGGTAGACTTAGCTCTGGCTCAAGAGTGGCTTGGCATGCGACAGTGGTAGCCCTTGTGCTAGATACGTCTGTGCGGGTGGCTCTTCACTGACTTCACGAGCTGCAACCAGCTGCAGTCCACTCCTTGTGAATCGCCCCAAAATTCTTATCCATGTTGCTTGTGCAACGTTTTGTACCCCAATTTTTACTCCCATTCAACTTTCCATTAATGTGCTTTGATACAGCACTCTGTGAACAGCCAGCCTACTGAACCAGACTGAGAGACCTTTGAAGGTGTTTAGAGTTAATTAATTGATTAGAGAACTTTTTCACAATGTACTGAGATGCTGAATTTTGGGTTTTCATTATCTGTAAGCCATAATCATCAAAATTAAAAGAAAGAAACACTTGAAATTTATCAATCTGTGTGTAATGTATGTATATAATATACAACTTTCACTTTTGTAATTGATTTACTGAAATAAATCAACTCTTCTATTCTTCTTTTACCTGTACCTGTATGTTAATGTGAGAGAAGGTTATATTAATAGTTTGTGGATTTTGTATGTTTTTGCAGGAAAACCATACAAAATGTAAGTATTAAGCTGGAGGAATATTGGAAGGAAATGCGCTTTAGAAAAAACAAGAATAGCAGTGTACCTGTTGAAGATAGTGTGTAAGTAAAACCGACATTCACAAACACAATTGTACATTGTAAGCCCATATATAAAAATGTGTACAGTCGTGGCCAAAAGTTTTGAGAATTGCATAAATATTGGAAATTGGAAAAGTTGCTGCTTAGGTTTTTATAATAGCAATTTGCATATACTCCAGAATGTTATGAAGAGTGATCAGATGAATTGCATAGTCCTTCTTTGCCATGAAAATTAACTTAATCCCGAAAAAAAACTTTCCACTGCATTTTATTGCTGTCATTAAAGGACCTGCTGAGATCATTTCAGTAATCGTCTTGTTAACTCAGGTGAGAATGTTGACGAGCACAAGGCTGGAGATCATTATGTCAGGCTGATTGGGTTAGGATGGCAGACTTGACATGTTAAAAGGAGGGTGATGCTTGAAATCATTGTTAACCATGGTGACCTGCAAAGAAACGTGTGCAGCCATCATTGCATTGCATAAAAATGGCTTCACAGGGAAAGATATTGTGGCTACTAAGATTGCACCTAAATCAACAATTTATAGGATCATCAAGAACCTCAAGGAAAGAGGTTCAATTCTTGCCAAGAAAGTTCAGCAAGCGCCAGGATTGTCTCCTAAAGAGGATTCAGCTGCGGGATCGGAGTGCCACCAGTGCACAGCTTGCTCAGGAATGGCAGCAGGAAGGTGTGAGCGCATCTGCACGCACAGTGAGGCGAAGACTTTTGGAAGATGGCCTGGTGTCAAAGAAGCCACTTCTCTCAAAAAAAACATCAGGGACAGATTGATATTCTGCAAAAAGTATGGCGAATGGACTGCTGGGGACTGGGGCAAAGTTATATTCTGGGATGAAGCCTCTTTTCGATTGTTTGGGGCATCTGGGAAAAAGGCTTGTCCGGAGAAGAAAAGGTGAGCGCTACCATCAGTCCTGTGTCATGCCAACAGTAAAGCATCCTGAGACCATTCATGTGTGGGGTTGCTTCTCATCCAAGGGAGTGGGCTCACTCACAATTTTGCCCAAAAACACAGTCATGAATAAAGAATGGTACCAAAACACCCTCCAACAGCAACTTCTTCCAACAATCCAACAACAGTTTGGTGAAGAACAATGCATTTTCCTGCACTATGGAGCACCGTGCTATAAGGCAAAAGTGATAACTAAGTGGCTCGGGGACCAAAACGTTGAAATTTTGGGTCCATGGCCTGGAAACTCCCCAGATCTTAATCCCATTGAGAACTTGTGGTCAGTCCTCAAGAGGCGGGTGGACAAACAAAACCCACTAATTCTGACAAACTCCAAGAAGTGATTATGAAAGAATGGGTTGCTATCAGTCAGGATTTGGCCCAGAAGTTGAATGAGAGCAGCCCAGTCGAATTGCAGAGGTCCTGAAAAAGAAGGGCCAACACTGCAAATACTGACTCTTTGCATAAATGTCATGTAATTGTCGATAAAAGCCTTTGAAATGTATGAAGTGCTTGTAATTATATCAGAGAATATCACAGAAACAACTGAAACAAAGATCTAAAAGCAGTTTACCAGCAAATTTTGTGAAAACTAATATTTGTTTAATTCTCAAAACTTTTGGCCACGACTGTACACACTTCAGGAAAAGAAAACTAGTATGATGTATATTGTTATATATAACAATACATTAATATTTGTACAAATTTTTCTTTTCCTGAAGTGTGTATACATTCTTTTTGGCTCACGCTCTATAGAGAGAGAGAGAGCCTTAGTTTCGTGTATTGTCAAAGATTTTTTTATTATTTGGAATATATTTAAATAATCTTACGTGTTATTAATTGTGCCAGAGAAATATGACTAATATAACGCTCAATCAATGATCAGATTATCCAAAGATTTCTATTGGTTTATTTAGTTGCTCAAGTGTAAGCATTTCATTGTTGCATGTGTTTAGTTCTACAATAATGAAAGAAACAAACAATTCAGTTGACTATAATTGTAGTGGTTATTGTATTATCATGTGATTACTAAATACTACAAATGTGAAAATGCCTTGCTGGTAAAGAGAGGACAGACACGATTGTCTAAACAGGTCTGAGCTGACAGGAAGTCTACAGTAACTCAAATAACAATTTCTTACAATCCTAGTGAACAGAAAAGTGTCTCAGAATGCACAACATATCAAACTATGAGGTACATTACATCAGTAGAAGACCATAATAAGGACGACTCCTGTCAGCCAGTAACAGCTTTGTAAGCTTGGGCACAGGCTCACTTAAACACAATTTTTTTTTTTGTTGAAAGATTGAAAAAACATTTATGAGGTGTGAGTTAAATCCTAAAATGTGTGCGTGTTGGTCTTGCAGGAAGCGACCAGATCAAAACTGGGTGCAGTGTGACGATTGTCTAAAGTGGCGAAAACTTCCTGATGGCATTGATAATGCAATGCTCCCAGAGAAGTGGCAGTGCAATTTGAACCCTGACCCCCAGTTCAGGTGCGCTTGTGTCTGTTTAAGTCTGTGTGTCTATTTGTGGATTTTTTTTCTGTGTCAATCTGAGTTTTCCTTTGTGTGTGTGTTTGTGTCTGGACACCTGGCTGTCACAGTCACACAGTCAGACTCATATATTTTGTAACAAATAAATGTTTTTTTGTTTCTTTGCCATTTGGTTGCTGTATAAGGGGTTTGACCAAAGCATAGCATTAACCATTCAGAAATTTCATTTTCATACACAAATTCCCATACACACACCCATCATATTGTGGGGCTTATAAATAATGGTCCTTTAATATTTGGATGAAAATCCTTTGCAGTCAATCACTGTCTGAAGACTGTCTAAAGGAATCTCAGCATTTAGTCACAGTCACATTTTAGATTCAGTGTGGTGGAGTACAGGGCCCAATTGGCAAAAAAAAAAAAAAAAAAAAAAACTTATCCTGGTTGCAGAATTGGAACTGTATGTGGACATTGTCCAAAGTACTGGCACAAAGATAGAAGCAGAGAATTGTCTAAAATGTCTTTGTAACTGTAGAATTAGTTTACAACTCATTTGAACAAATTTGTCTTAACTGCAACTAAGAAGTCTAGACCTAAGTCATGGGTAGCTCAATGGTTAAGGCATTTGGACTACAGTTCGGAAGGTTCCAGCTTCAAATCCCACAACCACCAAGTTGTTCCAGTTGCACCCTTGAGCAAGGGCCCAAGGGCTCAACTGATCAGATATATTATGAGATAAAAAATGTAAGTCGCCCTGGATAAGACCTAAATGTAATGCATAAATGTAACCTGTTCCCCCTGTGCACAAATTAAGGTCCATAAAGACATGGTTGGCCTGCAGCGAGCCTTGACCCAATCATATACAACATCTTTGGGCTCTTGTGGCCAAATGAGCACAAATGTCCACAGCTATCCTCCAAACAGTGTAAAGCCTGCCTCGAAAAAGTGGAGCTTAATATTGAAAGAACAAAGAGAGGAATACATATGAGTGTGATTTGTCTGGTGTCCACATACAGAACTAGAGCTAGGCTGTGAAATGACGAGGACAGAGTGGGTTACAATAATGTGTTCAAAATGTTTGTTACGCTACATAACATAAAAGCATTGTGCGTCAGTTGACTCATGTTAGAATTTAACTCTCTCAGGAGTTGTTTAGTTGAGGAAGAGCCTGAGGATTCTGATGATGAAGAACCTAGATACCAGAAAACCTACAAACAGCAGTGAGTACTGAATCTCTATTTAAATTAAATATTTCTTTAAATGATAAAAAAGTAATATTTTATATATAATCTTCTTATATATGTGTTTTGAAACAGTGAGAGAAGGTTGCAGATGGAGAAGAACAGACAGCAGGTAATGTCCATTTTGGATAAATTGTCTGTGAAGTTCTTTCCCTGTAGAGATCCAGAAAAAAATGCTTTTGTATCTGACTTTTGAGTTCTTTTGAGTTGTTTCAAGGTCATTCACAATGCAACAATCAATTGTTTTACTCCGGCGAAGAGTCTCATCAGCATACCGTGCTTGAAGTCTGCTGTAAATGCATACATCTCATGTCTCAGAGAAGATCCAGGATTCTCCTGCATATTGATTCTCCTGCTCTATGTTGCGCACAAATCATATACAATATCTCAGAAATCGACCCGGCCCACTTAGAGAAGTGATAGGTTCACATAACCCAAGACGAATTGTTATGTGCATGCGCTCTCGTGCTTACATGCTCTAAAAAAAAAAAAAGGAGAGAGATTTCCAGGAAAAAATTTATCCCAGAAATGAGCTCCTGATTCACAGAGATGCTAACCAGGATTTAACCAGTAACTAGTTATTGATTCATCAGTAAGGACAACTGAAATATGTGTCTGTTACACGGTGGATGGGAATCACCAGGGACCACCTGATACGATATTATCATGATACCTAGGTACTGATTTAATTAGTATTGCAATTCTGTTAATGTCATGATTTAAAAAATATCCCAATCCTATATATATATATATATGGACAAAATTGTTGGTACCCTTCGGTCAATCAAAGAAAAACTCACAATGGTCACAGAAATAACTTTAATCTGACAAAAGTAATAATAAATAAGAATTCTATGAATGTTAACCAATGAAAGTCAGACATTGCTTTTCAACCATGCTTCAACGGAATTATAAAAAAAAAAAAATGAACTCATGGAACAGGCCTGGACAAAAATGATGGTACCCCTAACTTAATAGTTTGTTGCACAACCTTTTGAGGCAATCACTGCAATCAAACGATTCCTGTAACTGTCAATGAGACTTCTGCACCTCTCTGCAGGTATTTTGGCCCACTCCTCATGAGCAAGCTGCTCCAGTTGTTTCCGGTTTGAAGGGTATCTTTTCCAGACGGCATGTTTCAGCTCCTTCCAAAGATGCTCAATAGGATTGAGGGCAGGGCTCATAGAAGGCCACTTTAGAATAGTCCAATGTTTTCCTCTTAGCCATTCTTGGGTGTTTTTAGCTGTGTGTTTTGGGTCATTGTCCTGTTGCAAGACCCATGACCTGCGACTGAGACCCAGCTTTCTGACACTGGCCAGCACATTTCTCTCTAGAATCCCTTGATAGTCTTGAGATTTCATTGTACCCTGCACAGATTCAAGACACCCTGTGCCAGATGCAGCAAAGCAGCCCCAGAACATAACAGAGCCTCCTCCATGTTTCACAGTAGGGACAGTGTTCTTTTCTTGATATGCTTCATTTTTCCGTCTGTGAACATAGAGCTGATGTGCCTTGGCAAAAAGTTCCATTTTTGTCTCATCTGTCCATAGGACATTCTCCCAGAAGCTTTGTGGCTTGTCAACATGTAGTTTGGCATATTCCAGTCTGGCTTTTTTATGATTTGTTTTCAATAATGGTGCCCTCCTTGGTCGTCTCCCATGTAGTCCACTTTGGCTCAAACAACGACGGATGGTGCGATCCGACACTGATGTTCCTTGAGCATGAAGTTCACCTTGGATCTCTTTAGAAGTCTTTCTGGGCTCTTTTGTTGCCATTCGGATTATCCGTCTCTTTGATTTGTCATCAATTTTCCTCCTGCGGCCACGTCCAGGGAGGTTGGCTACAGTCCCATGGATTTTAAATTTCTGAATAATATGTGCAACTGTAGTCACAGGAACATCTAGCTGCTTGGAAATGGTCTTATAGCCTTTACCTTTAACATGCTTGTCTATAATTTTCTTTAGAATCTCCTGAGACAACTCTTTCCTTCGCTTCCTCTGGTCCATGTTGAATGTGATACACACCATGTCACCAAACAACACAGTGACTACCTGGAGCCCTATATATAGGCCCACTGACTGATTACAAGATTGTAGACACCTGTGATGCTAATTAGTGGACACACCTTGAATTAACATGTCCCTTTGGTCACATTATTTTCAGTATTTTCTAGGGGTACCATCATTTTTGTCCAGGCCTGTTCCATGAGTTTATTTTTTTAAATAATTCTGTTGAAGCATGGTTGAAAAGCAATGTCTGACTTTCATTGGTTAACATTCATATAATTTTTTTTAATTATTACTTTTGTCAGATTAAAGTTATTTATGTGACCATTGTGAGTTTTTCTTTCATTGACCGAAGGGTACCAACAATTTTGTCCACGTGTGTATATTAGATTTTGTTTAGAATTCTAAACAAATTTAGCAAATAATTTCCTACTACCATACGGCATACTGTGCTGCCTGCCAATGTGTGAAATAAGTTTCCACATTCAACTGAAGAATTCAGATTTAAAAAAAAAAAAAAAAAAAACACATATGGTATGAGGTCATTGAGTAACATGTCAGTTATTTTGACATGAAGGTCAACTGTTCTGGAATAGTTCTTGCAAGACCGGTATTGTCAAGTGCATTTGCAAAACTCTTCAAGCACCAAGATGAAACTGGCTCTCATGAAGACCATCCCAGGAAAGCAAGACCAAAACTTACATCTGCTGCAGAGGCGAAGTTCATTTACAGTTACCAGCCACAAAAATCACCAATTAACAGCACCTCAGATTAGAGTTGTTTTGAAGGATTTACAGAGCATACGTAGCAGACACATCTCAATATCAACTGTTCAAAGGAGATTGTTGCATATTTTGGATGTATTCAGCTTTGTTTCACAATGTAGAAAGAAATAAAAATTAGGAACGACCAGAGAATTAGAAGGTCTGTCTAATCTTTTGGTCAGTAGTGTAGTTTAGAGAGCTCTATCTGTAGGATTATAGAGGGTGAGGAACTTCAACATTCTATCACATCAGATGCAATCAAACAGTATATACTTAATGGATTTTGAAGTTAGTGTGATGATCCATGAATTGCGCACCAAAAAATGTATATGGTCATATATTTTTTTTTTATATTGACTTTGGTGATTGTACATTAATATGAGTGGTGCCGTGTCTGTTTCAGAAGGAGCAGGAGGAAAAAGGTGCAGGGAAGGAGTTGATCTTAGCTCTGGCCGAAAGAAAATGCAAAATTGAAAGAGGACCTAGTGCGCCAGAGTAGTGTAAGAACATTTGTATCACCCTATAACCCACATTTCAGAAACCTTTTAGCACACTCCATGGTAGTTGCACTCAAAATGCAATAAGAACTCTTTAACTCTAAATGGGAGAGTCCAAGTGAAATAACAAAGCATTTACAATGTTTAAGTCTAGCATTGTCCAAATATTATGGGCTTACAGTTATTAAGCTGTTACATAATGTAGGCTGTAGGCTGTATTAAGGGGAGTTAGCCTTTAGGTTGCCAAAAGTTTCGAGTGTACAGCCCTGAAAGAGAGAGACGAGGGAAAGTCTGAGACTTTCTGATGATTAGATGAGGGGAGGAGATATAGTAAAACTAAATTACCTCAAACACAATAAGGTATGTACTTAATAGTATAGAAACTGCTGATAAAATCTCACACAATATCTGAACAGAGCCCAGCCCGAGGAACACCTGGCTCCCCCCACAATTCCCATCTTCACAGGCATGCAGGTAGGGGACTTATTTTCCTGCGTGTGTTCATAAAGAAAGTGTCTTAATTTGTTGGGTAATATTATTACCTGTGTCATTACATCTACAGGCTCCAGATCTCCTGATGTTCCAGTTATTACTCATGTTAGATCTCTTGCTACAACTTCAACAGGGTAATTGTTCTCTTTCTTTTATCTGCCTATCTCTATTCACATTAACATGACATTAAGAGCACCTGAATTAATTAATTCCTCTCTTGTTTCAGGAAGAGATCTTTGGGGTCAATCCAAGAGAATGGAGAGATAAAACGAGCCAGAACAAGAGACATATTTGAGAGCAACACACCAGGCAGTCCATCAACATCCACAGCCTCACCTGAGGTCTGTTCCTCACCAGTCATATTCAGGCCTGAGGGTGGTGGTGATCAATCACCAATTGAGGATGATGACATTATGTTTATTAAGGTCCTCAATGCACCGAAATCAGCAACAGAAACATTTGACATTACTAAGGTAAAGTCAGAGTGTGTGGAGAGTAAGGAGGAGTTGGGAAAACAAATGGAGCATGCTAACAGTGATAGTGCTGCGTCCATGGAGACATCAGCAGCAGCTTCGTCCTCCAACAGCAGCATCGGAACCCAGACCCATCAAAACCCAGTTGTGAAACAGGAAGAGGGGTATTCAGAAACAGGCCAAGATGGAGAAAGCAACAGAATTAATTTTGATTCCCCTACAGTAGAGACCAGTACAAGCAAAGAACTGAATGCAGAAACAAGACCACATCAAAAGAATGTACTAATTCCAGAGGATGAAATCCAAGAAAAAAGCAAGACTACTAGTATACTAAAATCAGAAGATGAGCTAAGTCATGGGGACATCTCAGATGAAATTAGCCCAGGTTATCAGTCTTCAGCAAAACTGGAAAACTCTGTTCTTGATGTATTGGAAGCCCAGCAGCAGCAGGACACACTGCTGGAACTCCTGGAGGTGGCAGCAAAGGAGCGAGACGAGAGCCGCTCTCAGCAGCTTCTCCTCAACTCACAAGTGGAGGAGCTGAGGAGCCAATTGCAGGAGCTTAAACAAAGCACACTGGAAAACGAGCAGAGCCACCATAGCACACAGACCAACCCAGAAGAGGCAGAAGACTACAAAGTGCTATACTTTCAGGCGAAAGAGCAGATAAAGCAGCTCCAAGATGAGCTGAGTAAGCTGAACGTGGAGAAAGCAGTGTGGGAGAGAAATGGCCAGGAAGCTTCATTAGAGTGTGATGATGAGTTAGCTTGTCAGATTGACAGTCTGTTAAGGCAACTGGACCAGAGAAACAAGGAGCAAGAAGAGCTGAAGGAAAAGGTGGGTGGATAAAAGAAGTAAGAAAATTGTTTCCTATTCTAGGCTCAGTGAATTGGCAACATAATTAAACTAAATATTCTCATGAAGTAACGCAACCTTGCATATATACATTTCTTACAAATGGTATGTCTGCCAATAAATAAATAAAAATAGAGTTTATGCAAAAATCTGCGTCCATCAGCACCAGAAAGTCAAAATGTATTGACATTATGTCAGGGAAAGCCCCTGCATGTTTTTTTTTTTTTTTTTGTGCCAATGGACTTCACGTGGACTTTGTCAGGGACCACATTTCCCAGTGTGCACCTCCGTCACATGGTCTGATTGTCATCATCTGTAGCTTGTTTAGCTAGCGGTATAAGGGATTATGGCTTGGCATATTTGCAGATGTGAAGACTTTAATTAATTTCAAACAAACAAACCAAAACAAAAACTAGAACATGACCGAAAAAAAAACATACTTTAACCAGCAATGACTTGACTAATAAACCAGCACCAAAATATTGCTAACAAAAGGTTATACCCCTATCTCACCTACGCAGTTGCACACGGTAGCCATAAGTACGGTTCACCATGTTTCACTGCGAGTTTTGGCGCTGTGATTACGTTTTCTATATTTCTGCGCGAAAAATTAAATTTTTTTTTTTTGGCGGTCCTCGCGGATGCTTGCGGACCTTCGCGGAACATCAGTGGAGCGTTGGCGGGCAATCGCAGTGGCTCACGGTGTCCAACACCGCATCTCAGACCTTTAGGCACAGAAATAACAGATTTGGTGATTTTTTTTTTATTGAAAAGATGTCTCTCTAGGAAATGAAAAAATGCATAATATTTTTAGCAAACATTGCTGTTTGCTTCTTTTGGCATAAATTGAACAAAAATAAAAACATTATTATGGCACTGTGCAAAGGTTTGGGCACTCTAAGTGTTCCAGAGTCTCAGATTCTTTTTACAAGGTTTCAGACCTTAATCAGCTCGTTAGATCTGATGCATGGCAACAGCTGTCATTAGTAAATGCCAATTTCAAAGCTTTACAAATACTTTGACTTTTCAAACCTTTCAAGCACTTGCGGACACCCAACAACCATGGGTTCCTCTAAGCAGCTGTGTAAGACACAGAAAAATTAAAGTTATTGATGCCCATAATGCAGGAGAAGGCTACAAGAAGATAGCAAAGCATTTTGCATCTTGCAGTTTCCACAGTGAGAAATATAATTAAGAGATGGCAGTTCAGGGGAACTGTGGAGGTCAAGATGAGATCTGGAAGACCAAGAAAACTCTCGGAGAGAACTGCTCGTATGCTGGTTAGAAACACAAATCGAAACCCCCATTTGACTGCAAAAAACATGCAGGAAGATTTAGCAGACTCAGGAGTGGTGGTGCACCGTTCCACTGTGTAGCGATGCTTGCACAGACCAAACCTTCATGGGAGAATCAGCAGAAGAAAAACTTACCTGCGTCCCCTTTATAAAATCCAACGTCAGAAGAATGCAACAGAACATCTACAGAAGCCTGATGCCTTTTGGAAACAAGTGCTGTGGACTGATGAAGTTAAAGTGGAACCCTTTGGCCACAATCAGTAAAGGCATGTTTGGAGAAAAAAAGGAGCAGCATTTCATGAAAAGAACACCTTGCCAACTATTAAGCATGGGGGTGGATCTATCATGCTTTGGGTTTGTGTTGCAGCCAGTGGCACAGGAAACATTGCACAGGTGGAGACAAGAATGGATTCCACTAAATACCAGCAAATTCTGGAAGCAAACATCACACCATGTGTAAAAAAGCTGAAGCTGAAAAGAGGATGGCTTCTACAACGGGACAATGATCCTAAACATACCTTAAAATCCACTATGGACCACCTCAAGAGCTGAATGTTTTGGAACGGCCATCACAGTCCCCTGATTTAAACATCAGTGAAAATTTGTGGGTAGATCATGAACAAGCTGCGCATGCAAGACGACCAAAGAATATTACAGAACTAGAAGCCTTTTGCAAGGAAGAATGGGAGAAAATCCAAGTACAAGAATTGAAATACTTTTACCTGGCTATAAATAGCATTTGCAGGCTGTGATATCTGCCAGAGGAGGTGTTACTAAGTACTGATTATGTAGGGTGCCCAAACTTTTGCACAGTGCCACAATAATGTTTTTATTTTTTTATCTTTGTTTAATTTATGACACAAAAAGTAACTATGCACCAATGTTTACTGAAAATATTGTGCTTTTTTCCGTTTCTAAGAGAGACTGCGTTAATCATCTTTTTCTTAGTCATATTATTAATTTAAAAAAAAATCACCAAAATCTGTTATTTATCAAGGGGTCATAGAGATGCTGCCAGGCCTTTTTCACCACCGTGTTAATGTGACAGGACCATGACCGGTCCTGTGTGATGTGAACATCGAGGTATCTGAAGCTGTCCACTTTCTCCACTTGGCTCCTGCTGATGACAGGGGTCTGGTAGTTCCTCCTGCAGTGTTCCGGAATCCACTATAAACTCCTTTCTTTTGCTGACGTTTAGAAGGAGATTCTTCCTCTGGCACCAGTTCTCCAGATCTCCTCCAGGTAGGCCGTCTCATCGTTGTCAGTGATCAGACCCACCATGACAGTGTCGTCGGCAAACTTGATGGTGGTGGAGTTGGTAGTGGCCACGCAGTCATACCGGACATGTACAATGAGTACAGCAGCATGCTCAGAACACAACCCTGGGGGGGCTCCAGTGCTAAGAGTGAGGTAGGCTGAGAAATGTCTGCCCATCCTTACTGCCTGTGGCATGGCAGTTAGGAAATTGGAGATCCACTGGCACAGAGATGGGCTGAGTCCCAGGTGCTCCAGCTTTGTGGTGAGTGTGGAGGGAATTATGGTATTAAGTGCTGAACTGTAGTCGACAAAGATCATTTTAACATAATTCCCCCCTCTAGTGTCCAGTGAGTGAGAGATGTGTATAGGAGGTGAGAGACGGCATCATTTGTAGAGCTGTTTGGACGGTAAGCAAACTGTAAAGGGTGTGTCAGGGAGTGAAGAAATTATGAAGTCTCTGACCAGCTGCTCAAAGCACTTTATAATCGTTGAGGGAAGCAGAATGGGGTTTCTTTGGGACAGGAACAATGATTCTGATTCGGTGTTGGCAATGTCTTCCTGTCTGCAGCTGATGGCACTGCTAGCATTAGCATCGCTAACGTCTTTAGCTGCAGCCTCGAAGTGAGCACAGAATGTGTTCAGCTTGTCTGCCAGTGATACGTCCGTGTTTGTTATACCGGATGTTGGTGCTATGTAGTCCGTTATTGTCCTTAATCCCTGCCACAGGCTCCAAAGGTCACTCTGTTGGAACAGTTTCCTCCTGTAGCACTGCTTCGCCTCTTTCACTGTTTTCCGGACGTTGGATGACACAGCCTTGTATGGGTCCATGTCACCCGACGCAAGTCCCACGTTAAAGGCAGCGGTGCGACTTCTCAGAGCGTCTCGGATGGTTTTATCCACCCGCGATTGTGGGGCGAGATTGTGCCATGTAACCGTCCTTGAACTGTTGTATAATAATGATCCGGTGTCCTTTCACCCCTGGTGGGGCAGGTAATGTGCTGATAAAAGTTTGGCGCTGCTTGTTTGAGGTTGGCATTGTTGATGTCCCCCGCCACAATAAGCACAGTGTTCCGGTGTTGGATTTGGAGCTGTGCGAATGTCTCATGCAGCCCGTATAAGGCAGTGACCATGTCCGCATGTGGTGGAATATAAACTGTGCTGACCGATATAAATTCCCAAGGAAGGTAAAAGGGACGACATTTAATGGTCAGTAGTTCCAGGTTGGGTGTGCAGGTTCCCATTGACTCGACTTGAACAAAGATTCTGTCCATGCGGTGAACCGAGAAGGACTCGGCCTGGCTGGATGGCGTGGTCCGGCACTGCTGGGTTTAGCCATGTCTCAGTGAAGCAGAGGAGGTTGCAGTCCCGAATTTCTCACTGAAACTTTACCCTGGCCCTGAGGTCATCGAGTTTGTTCTTCAGTGACTGGACGTTGGCGAGCAGGATGCTAGGCAGAGGTGTGCAGTGTCACGGGTTCTCAGCCTGTTGCTAACACCGGCTTATTTCCTTCGGGTTTGCGGCTTCAGGTCGCGTCCTTTGTTCTCTCTCAGGATCTCACTCAGCCAACTTGGATCCGGGGTTAAAAACGTCGAATTGTGAGTACATTATATGCCAATACAAATAAGAGTGTATCTAATGTACTCAACTGAAAACTAACTTAAAAAACAAAAATTAAAGAAAAAGGGGTGGGCGCTGTCGTGACGGCAGACGACCTCAACGGCGTCATCTTTGAAAGCACCATCAGTGCTTCAGAATCTGTTCCATAACATGCAAAAAACTGGAAAGGTATTCCAGGCAACTCCACACCATCTGGCGACGTCTGCTTGCTTTGCATCAGAAAATCAGAATGTTTTCTTTACCATTGATACTACGATATGTCAGCTAGACATAATCATATTACAAAAATGTTACAAAAAGATTATGTGCATGTGCACAGTGCAAATCTTTGTGCATTTTTTCATAGTGCAACATTTCCTTTGTCCACTTGTATATATCAAAATAAACTAGTAAATTAACATTTAATATATTGTGTCCTTTGCTTGCACACACAGGTGGACAGTCTAGAAAATGAGAAGTACAATTTGTTGACCTGCTGTGAGAGCCTACGGAAAGAGTTAGAGGAGATAAAGAGTGAAATTGAAAAGGTGAAGTTAAGTGTAGAAGATCGAGAGGCCCAGACAGATTTCCCCCCCTCCCATGAAGAAAGTACAGCAACTTCAGCTGAAGCCTTGAATTCAGGAGGAGGAACTGACTCACCTTCACAGCAGCATGAGACACAGGACAGATCAGAGAATGTGCAAGAAAACAGCAACCCGCCAACAGACAAGTAAGATCTCTGTTGTAGAACAGGTTCAATAACAATAAAATTTATATTTGTTTTCCATATGATAAAGTTTGCGTGATTCTGTTTGATCTCAACCTGTTGGATTATCCATAGTCATAGCACTGACATGTAATACAGTAACTCAAGAGTTTCTCTCTTTTTTTTTTTTTAGATCTAAATTAAGAGAACTCCGACAAAAAGTGGCGCAACTCCTGCTTACCTTCATCCCTGCTTTGGACCTGCAGCAGGTGAATTACGATTGTGATGTCATTGATGAGATTCTCACTCAGGTTATAGATGAGATAATTCCTACAAATGCAGCCTCAACGTAAAAGCACTGTGGCCAGAAGATTGTAAACTTTTAAAGGACATGAATAATTTGAGTGGTTAATACATAAAGAACCACTAGCACTGACTTGTTTTACTTTATTCATTTTACATTAAATCTCTTTTTCTATTTTAATTGACCAGACATAAACTTTGTTTGTATTCTCTTTGTATAAATGTATAAAGAATATTGCCATCTTGCGACTAACGACTGAGGAATATATTTTCTTGCTTTAAAAGGAAGCACGAAATAAATTTTATATACATGGTATGAGTAATATATAAATATATGAGTCACTTCATGAAACCTGCAGTCATACTATGACATTAGGTTTTTTCATAAATTAATTTTTATGAACATACCTACTCTTATTATTTAGGAATGCATTTGAAAATCTCAGTCTCAAAATCTGGTAACACAAGTTTTAAGATAACTTTCTAGTTGTTGTTGTTCTTTCGGCTTCTTCCATCAATGTTTTACCATGGCAGGCCATCTGATTCAAATATATCCTAGCACAGTTTTTTAGGCCAGATGCCCTTCCTGTCCAAGACTGGATTGAATGAGCGGATAGAATTTTAGGCATCTGGCCTAAAAACTGGAGCAGGACATGCAGTGGTTTTGGGCATTGGCTAGTAATTGATCCTGGGCCTTCCTCATGGCAGGTGAGAAGCCTACAACTGAACCACCAATACCCCAAGATAAAACTTAAATTTTATCCAATGAATATTAATTTTTCCCATCATTATAATACACATCAGAACATCGGGCTAGTTAATTTTATCTACTTTTTAAGCATAAATTAATTTGTTTATTTTATTATTTTTTTTCATTCGAGTGTACAACCATAGTTAAATGGGTCAGCTACCTCTCAACAATGTTTTATGCAAGGAAAATGACTAAAAAAATTTAAGGACTGTCCAAACTATTTTAAAACCTGGAAGGATTAAGGTGAACAGTCAAGGAATAAATACAATAAGTGGAAATCCCTTAAATGCTTGATGAATTTGCATCATAAAAAATCAGCAGTAGAAATCACAGACATGTTTAATTGTAAAGTAAGAGCGTTTCCACATACAATGGAATAATAACTCTCCGGATTGGAAATAAACAGCTCATAAGAAAACCACTAAGTAATGACTCTAATCTAAAATGAAACAGCTTTAATTTGCTATGGAGCATAAAGGTAGTCAGATGGCATGTTCCAGCACTAAAACTGTGGTTCCGGGAGTACGAAAAATCATTTTCACTCACTCAATTTTAATCATTGAATTAGCCAACAAGCTGTGAATCGTAACTAAAGCTAAAAGCGGTCCAATTAAATAGAGTGTTACTTAACAATTGTTTTGCTCATCTTACTAGGCATATCAGTGAGAACTTTGGGAACAATTGGAATGGGCAGACTGGGCTATGTGTTATGCTTGTAAGCATCATTGGCCTTTTTTCTTACTGGTCAGTGAAGAAGTTTTTGTTAGCCACGGATATGTTGTGCAATATTTAAGAGATCAGTCATTAATACCAGTACCTTTTGAAAGTAAGTGTGATTTCATGTCTCTAGTCACCAGAATGCTTGAATCAATTTCCTCATTTCACACTTGAGTCAATATTCATTTACTTCAACATACCCAAGTTATGAGCTAACTTACTTAAACATCACAGGTCGTCAAAAGCCTTCGGGATCTGCCATGTGGAATTTTTATTACAAGAGAGTGATAAGATCTCTTGGGAATTCACACTAAAGTAAGGAAAAGGAAAATGAGAATTAAGGAATGAGAATTAAGGAAATAATTAAATTATTTCCTTCACCCATGCACCCATTACACGACAGTTAGTGTAATTACTTGGCACGCCTCTCATCCAATCAGATTACTCAACTGATTGTTCTAACTGGAAATAAATGTTGTATAAAAATGTGAGTAACTGTCTAATTAGTAATATTAATATAGTAAAACATAGTTGTTACTAATGGAAAGCTTGGTTTCATCAGAACGGTTTAGACATAACCCAAAACAGACTGAACTACAGTATTAATTAGCCTTTGTACTAAAATAAGAATACTTATCAGAGGAAAGAATAGAAATTAAAGCAAGAATAATGATTTTACCTATGAAATATTACCATTTCCAACATTAATTGAGAGTTTAGAAAGACTTAGAATCAGGATGGCGCTGAAATTATCTTATGTATATCACAAGGTGCAGCTTTACATTAATCATAATATTTAACAGTATTACATTTTAATTATTGGCAAAAGTTTATATACATTTATATGGCTGTGGTTTTCAAGGAGTGACCCACATATAATTTTCATCATTCTCTGATGCAAGATTACAATTATGAGAAGAATATATCTTTAACATTTTTCTTTAAATGTTTCAACAACTCATTCTCTGATGTCTATTCCAGTTTCTTTCTGTGGTGTAATTATGTTCTGTTTTTGTAACTCTGTCTATTTGTAATTGAGCGATTTTTAACACATTTCAGGGTTTAAATAAACAAAATCGTCTGATTTATTTCATATAGGCCTAATGTTTTTCCCATTTAAATATTTTTTTTTAATTCAGCAAAATATTGTTTTCCAGTTTTACTTCCTTCTCATGCTACGTAACAATATCACCTTGTGACACTTGGTATACAATCAGAGATGTGTGTTTTGTCATCCACATCAGGCAGGATAGTGTACACAAAGTCATACATTTTATAATTCCATATAACCAAATTTAGCCCTGTAATGTGCCTGTGAAGAAAAAAATCCATAGATGTAAACCTGGCTTCCACACAAGAAGATCATCGATTTTGGGTAATCACCTATCTGTCTATCTATCTATACCATAACTGACTGACAGGCAAATATCGTTGTTTATATATACTCACAATAAGTTAGGGATATTGTGAGAGACTCAGTGGATGTCATACATACAGTGTTTGTTTCACTTCAGACATTTTTGGGATTGGGAGGCAATTGTATTGGAGTGATAGACACAACTCATTTTGTGTTTTCCATGTAATGGTCTCACTGTGTACAGGTGTGCCTTATATTGGGGACAATACCAAAAGACAACCCTTTTCAATGTGGCATCAATATTAACATTCTGTGGGTATAAAAAGCTGGTATTGTCAGTAGGTCATTCCAAGTTCATCATTCAAACAGCCATGAACACACGACGTCACTTAACGGACGATCAGCGCCACCTGGCCATGGCGCACCTTCGGGTCGGTGGCAGGCAATCAGATGCTGCTCGTGAACTTGGTGTATCTCAAAGTGTCATCAGCAGACTTGCATCAAGACAGAACTACTGGCAGGAGTTCATGACTGACCCAGGAGTGAAGCGCCATGAGTGACAGAACGCAACGATGACCAGTACCTAAAGACCTATGCACTCAGACATCGTTATGCAACTGCCACACAGCTGCATGCCTGTTTACGAGATGTGAGGGGTACTAGGGTTTCCAGACAAACCATTCGCAACCGACTACACCACTTCGGCTTGAATGCCAGACGACCGTTGCAGGTGACTCCACTGACACCAAGACACCGCCGTGAACGTTTGCAGTGGGTACAAGACCATGTGACCTGTACAATGCAGCAGTGGTCTACTGTCCTGTTCACTGATGAGTGTCGGGTCACCTTTGCTGGAGAAGGCGAGGTGAGCGATACGCTGAGGTCAACATGGTCCCCAGGAGGTTTGCTTTGGTGGAGGAGGTGCAACAGTACTGGGCAGGCATCACCAGACAGCGCAAAACAGATCTGCTTATTGTAGATGGCTCAGTCACTGCACATTCTTACCTCAGAGACATCATAGAACCCATCATCATCCCCCAATTCCGCCAGCACACCCCCAACTTTCTGTTCATGGATGATAATGCTCCATCACATTGTGGCAAAATTGTCACAGCTCAACTTCAGGAAGTTGGAGTGCCTCATATGGTATGGCCATCAATGTCCCCAGACCTGAACCCCATAGAGCACGTCTGGGACCAGTTGAAGCAGAGACTGGATGATTGTACCCCACCTCCACATGACCTGGCAGAACTTCGTGTAACACTTGTGGAAGAGTGGAACGCATTGCCTCAGAACAACATCATGAGGCTAGTGAGGAGCATGAGACGTCACTGTCAAGCTGTCATTGCTGCAAATGGTGGAGACACCCGCTACTGACATTGTCAATTTTTGTTATTTGTGGCTATCCTTGTTATTTTTGGGGTTAAATTTTGAAATGAAAATTGTGTTTCTTCTCATACATTATTAGTAATATCAAAGCGAAATTCAGAGCAAATAGGAAAAGCACCAATACCAAATATTATTTACATGTGATTACCTTAGAATTGCTGCTGTTTTTTCACTTTCGCTAAATAATGTCATCTCTTCAAGTCGAAAAATAGAGGTTAGAGTGTTAATTATTTCCATACAAAGCATTGTTAAAATGAAAGTTGAGGGGAAAAAAGTGTTTAATGTCTGTCAATTACATAAATTAAATTACTGTGGATGAAATAAATTTCCAAAATGAAACAAAATTAAATTGTGTGGAAACACATTCCTTGGCTAACAGGCCGGATGCTTATTTAATCATTTTTTCTTTTTGGCCTATAGTGACAATAATGGATAAAAACATTTCTATTTTTTTTTTCTATGAAATACTTAACCTAATGTACATTAATTAGTGAGAATTAGTGCAGTCAGGAACTACAACATTATGTAAGTCATCCTAGACAATTTTGTGTTTTAAAATTTGTGGCAACAGTTTGGGGAAAAACCATGTATGACCAGACGTGATGGTCTGGTGTCCTCAAACATATTGAGTAATTTTAAAGTTATGCAAATGTTTTAAATGCCATGATCCTTAAGTCCTTGTCTCAAAAAAGGCAATAGCAATTACATTTGGCTACAACACAAAGTGTAAAGACCACTATGGAGCGATGATATAGCACAAAAAACGTCTCATCAAAGCCTATGAGAGTGTCATCTGTCGACGCAGGGTAAGAATCATTCAGTTTGTTTATTCCCTAAAGTGTTTAGTTTTATTTATTTATATATAAATTTTTAGTCATATTCATGCCGAAAAGGTATGGGCTGTGAAATAAATGGTGAGAAATATCTAAATATATACAGTGTCTCACAAAAATGTGAGTACACCCTGACACTATAAAAACAAAATTTTTGTGTATATATTTTGACATTTCAAATATTATATGTTTCTTATATGTTCTCAAGGGACGATACTAACAATAACTCAACATGCAGCCTTTATTGTCTAAATAACTGGCAACGAAAATGAGTACACCCTAAGTGGACATGTCAAAACTGTGTCCAATGTGTCAAAATATTTTGTACAAGCACCATTGTTATCTAGTACGGCTTCTCTATAATGATATCAGGGAACTGCTGGATGTTAGACACATGGCACTTCGCCACCTGTTGCTTGAGGATGCCCCAGGTGCTCAGGAGGGTTCAGTTCTGGAGACATACTTGGCCATGAACATAATGAATAGGTCATGTGACAATGCAAATTGTGAGATGGGATCAGTCAGATTGAGATATGAGGAATTAGGGCAACAACCTTGAATTATTTGCCTGTTTCTCAGATCCCAATCTGAATGAGAAACCATGGGATATGCTAGACCATCAAGTCTGATTCATGGGGGCCCATAGGTTATGGTTTCCTTTAAACAGCTGACTGAAGAGCTGTATAATGAATGAAAGGAAGTCTGTAAAAACATTTAAAACTGTCTAAAATGTGTAATGTGGTATTAGAAATTGCCAGGTAAGGGGAACAGTGAAAGGTATGTTCTAATGATCAGATTGCAGGGATATAAGCTCCATATACCCTGCTATACAGAACAAGGGGTTCAAGTAAATGTATTTTCTTCAGACAAATGTTGGTAATCACTGTTCTGGATCTCACAGGACTAAGTTGGTACATCGAAGTCCTCCCCATCACAATTATTTTCTAATGCCACTGGTGCTGCTTCTTAAAACCAGTGGAATCCAAGTTTTAATAAATAAATGCACTTATGTCAATAACACATAGCACCTGTCTCACAGAGACCCAGGAGGCGTAGTTGTGAGGCATCTCCATTTTGGTAGTATTGCGTTTTTTTTTTTTTTTTTTTAAGAGAACCAATACATTATATACGCTGTTAGAAAATAATATGTGAATTGTCTCTTATTGAGTCACAAGGGTACTAAAAAGCATGAATGCCAAAATATTACATAAAAATTATTTTATTCATATCAATGTGAATTTAGTATGATTGTGAATGTGCTATAACTCCACCTGCCATAGTTTCGTCCCAGTGGCTAAATCTGATTACATGTACAGTGCCGTGAAAAAGTTATTATTATTATTTATTTAGCATATTTGTCACACTTGAATGGATGGAATTTCACCTAAACACTTTATAGGGAAAAGACAAAATAGGCCTTTTTGTTTGTGAGATATCGCAAACAGCGAACAAAACATGAGACTCATATTTCCTGGTCAGACTTACAGTGCCAAAATATGGATAGGGCGAGATCCGAGTACAAACTTTATATTTATATTTTATATATTTGTCTTTATATTTTAGGCCAAGCTGAAAGTAAAATTATAATACATTTAATAATTCATCCTGGAAGCATACTTGTATATCAAAATACTCATACTGTATATCAAAGCTCATATACACACGTGGACAAAATTGTTGGTACCCTTCGGTCAATGAAAGAAAAACTCCCAATGGTCACAGAAATAACTTTAATCTGACAAAAGTAATAATAAATAAGAATTCTATGAATGTCGACCAATGAAAGTCAGACATTGCTTTTCAACCATGCTTCAACAGAATTATTAAAAAAAAAAAAAAAACTCATGGAACAGGCCTGGACAAAAATTATGGTACCCCTAACTTAATAGTTTGTTGCACAACCTTTTGAGGCAATCACTGCAATCAAACGATTCCTGTAACTGTCAATGAGACTTCTGCACCTCTCTGCAGGTATTTTGGCCCACTCCTCATGAGCAAGCTGCTCCAGTTGTTTCCGGTTTGAAGGGTGCCTTTTCCAGACAGCATGTTTCAGCTCCTTCCAAAGATGCTCAATAGGATTGAGGTCAGGGCTCATAGAAGGCCACTTTAGAATAGTCCAATGTTTTCCTCTTAGCCATTCTTGGGTGTTTTTAGCTGTGTGTTTTGGGTCATTGTCCTGTTGCAAGACCCATGACCTGCAACTGAGACCCAGCTTTCTGACACTGGCCAGCACATTTCTCTCTAGAATCCCTTGATAGTCTTGAGATTTCGTTGTACCCTGCACAGATTCAAGACACCCTGTGCCAGATGCAGCAAAGCAGCCCCAGAACATAACAGAGCCTCCTCCATGTTTCACAGTAGGGACAGTGTTCTTTTCTTGATATGCTTCATTTTTCCGTCTGTGAACATAGAGCTGATTTGCCTTGGCAAAAAGTTCCATTTTTGTCTCATCTGTCCATAGGACATTCTCCCAGAAACTTTGTGGCTTGTCAACATGTAGTTTGGCATATTCCAGTCTGGCTTTTTTATTATTTGTTTTCAACAATGGTGTCCTCCTTGGTCGTCTCCCATTTAGTCCACTTTGGCTCAAACAACGACAGATGGTGCGATCTGACACTGATGTTCCTTGAGCGCGAAGTTCACCTTGGATCTCTTTAGAAGTCTTTCTGGGCTCTTTTGTTATCATTCGGATTATCCGTCTCTTTGATTTGTCATCAATTTTCCTCCTGCGGCCATGTCCAGGGAGGTTGGCTACAGTCCCATGGATCTTAAATTTCTGAATAATATGTGCAACTGTAGTCACAGGAACATCTAGCTGCTTGGAAATGGTCTTATAGCCTTTACCTTTAACATGCTTGTCTATAATTTTCTTTCGAATATCCTGAGACAACTCTTTCCTTCGCTTCCTCTGGTCCATGTTGAGTGTGGTACATACCATGTCACCAAACAACACAGTGACTACCTGGAGCCCTATATATAGGCCCACTGACTGATTACAAGATTGTAGACACCTGTGATGCTAATTAGTGGACACACCTTGAATTAACATGTTCCCTTTGGTCACATTATTTTCAGTATTTTCTAGGGGTACCATCATTTTTGTCCAGGCCTGTTCCATGAGTTTATTTTTTTAAATAATTCTGTTGAAGCATGGTTGAAAAGCAATGTCTGACTTTCATTGGTTAACATTCATAGAATTTTTTTTAATTATTACTTTTGTCAGATTAAAGTTATTTATGTGACCATTGTGAGTTTTTCTTTCATTGACCGAAGGGTACCAACAAATTTGTCCACGTGTGTAACTAAGACTAATCCCGCAGTGTGCAAGAGAAGAACCGTTGGATCACGTGACATTCGGCAGACAAATGCGTGCGTACTACTCGCATATCAAGCTACTCGCTCATTTTTTAAAACAATTTCTTTTTAAATTTTGCTTGACTTACAAAACATTCGCAGATCAAATTACTTGCAATCTAAGGTTCCGCAAAAATGCAATTTTTAAATGATGATGTTTCAGGATCTTGGTCAGATTTAAATACAAACTTTCACTAGGCCACTTAAAGACCTTTTGATGCATTCAGAGGTGGACTTGCTGATGTGTTTTGGTTCACTGTCCTGCTAAATAATCCAAGTGCGCTTGAGCTTGAGGTCACAAACTTAAGGCTGCCAGATGTAACAGGACACACACCTTTCATAAAATTTTACTTATGCCTCATCAGTCCACACAATATTTGTCCAGAAGTCTTGGAAATAATCAAGATGTTTTTTGGCAAATGTGAGACAAGTTCTCTTTCGATTTGGCAAGTGATGCCTGCAGTTCTTTAAGTGTTCTTTTATGACATTCTGGTTGTGGTGTTGTGCTCTTAATAATTAATAATCTTAGTAATTTCAGTAGGCTGGTCACTCCTGATAAAGTTCACCACTGTTCCAAGTTTTCTCCATTTGTGTATATTGACTCTGTAATGGGTTCGACCCTATGTGCACGGACGGCCTGTAATTTATTTAGGAAAAATGGGGAAGGTAAGGGTTAAAGGAGGGAGGATGTAAAGGGAAAGGAATATGGTGCACGTGCAGGTTTGGTTGGGCAGTGCCCCGCTGGCTTGCGGGCACAGGCTGGTGAACGGTGGATAGCGGGTAGAGCGGCAGCGTGGGCCCGCCTGAACAGCAGCTCCTGCAACCGTCCGCTCGCGTTGACTCTCCTCTTTCCGGATGACCGTACCGGCCCCTCCCAGTTCTCTCTGTGGGCATGGCCTCAGACGGGAGTCCTCTCTGACATCCGGCGGCTGGGCGGCTTTCCCCGGCTGGGAACAAGGGCCGTGATGTGATCCACCTTGCGGCTTTTTTCCTCTTCAGCTCCGCGTGAGCTGAAGAGCCACGGAAGCTCCAGCAGTGAGCTCACGGCTGTCCTATTGCGGCAGACATCAAGACGCATTCACCTCTTTGAAGTCCTCATTTGCCCCACTAGCTTGCCATTCTTCCTCGCTCTGCGCACACATCGCACTCACACCGTGTGGTAAAGTCCAGGAGCCCAACCGACCCCGAGCTATACTCCCCGCTGTGTTTTAGTGTGTTTATAGAGAAGCCCGGGATCATCAGCGGCGATGGTTCACCAGCCGTGCCTAGTTAGGCAGCCTCCCCTTCTGCAGGTGTGCGAAAGAGCGGGGCCGCCTAACTAGGCACGGCTGGTGAACCTAGTGAGCTTCGGAGTGAGTGAGGAGCGAGACTGATTTGGGCACACGCCGTGACAGGCTCTCAGCATGGTTTGCTAAAGTTCCAAAGCCTTAGAAATGATTTGAGTTCTTGGTGCAGCAGGTAGCTAAACAAGTCATGAGGTAAACAATACAAAAACTCAATCAAAAGTTGAAGTTGAAGGCTAAGTCAGAAATCAGTCAGTCAGTCAGGAGCTAACAATTCAAATCGGAAAGCGTGGTTAAGAAACATAGCGAAATCGTTCATGCACAGGAGACAAACAAAGAGTGAACTTGAAAGGTTTGGTACACAGTTGACCTGATAATACTTACAAAAATATGCACGAATGGCTATTGGAAGATTTTGTCAATTTGTCATCTTTTAAACTTTGATTTGTCACCCATAATGTTGTGTGTTTTGCAATATTTTAAGCAAACCTGTGCTATTACTCTGCTAATTAAACCTTTACACTCTGTTCTAACTGGTGGAATGTGTAATCAATGAGGATTGGCTATCGAGCCGGTCAAATTTAGCCGTGAAACCTTCAACAGAAAATTGCTCCGTGTTTCAGTTTCATTGTCAAACCCCTGGTATGTATATAAATATATACACACAATGGAACCTTGGATTGCGAGTAACCCGGTTTGTGAGTGTTCCACAATACAAGCAAATTTTTTAATATGAATTTTGACTTGAAAAACAAGCAAGTCTTGGTTTATGAGTATCATGTAGCATATATGCACTTCTTTTGCTGCAGAGCATCACGTGATCACAACTGAGCCAATGGTATTTCGCTCTCGCGTGTTGCGGAATTGTGGGTAATCGTCTCCCCTGCACGGTCTTAGTGCGAGTCTCTCACTGGTATAATTAACATCCATGCACTGTTTACTATAACACATGTGACCATGTGTGTGCGCGTAAAACATGTTTTATTTTCTGTTTGTATGTGTGTGCGTGAAAGTCGTCCTGTGTAAAGCAAAAGCGTCATTAGAGAAGTTAAAGATCCATTTTTCTCTCTCGCCCTGTCAGACTTCACTTATTCTGTTAGTATGTGTGCGTGTGCGTCATTGTTCCAGCCAATATACATAAAGGTAAGACTTTGACTGAAATTTCATTTTCAGTTACATACATTCTTTTTCTACACTGCAATGCATATTCAGTTTTTGCTTAAGACTAACTAAATATAAAAAAAATAAGTTGTAACACTGACTTAAATGTTGTGAATAATATTAACATTGTAATGTTACTAGCCTTTTGTATTTAAAAATATTGCTTTTAATCATTTTTTTCTAATTGTCCAATTAAACCTATTTATGATATGCTTTGAATTATGTTGAAAGAGTTCAGCAGGGTACATTTTAATAATTTAAAGTTTCTGTATTTTAGGTGATGAATTTGTAGATTAACACAGCCACACTTTTATAGAGAGTTTTGTTAATAATGGCAAAAGCAAACACATTGCAAACCAGGCAGATCATCAGGGATGAAGTGTAGTGATGTTAAAAAGGCAAAAACAAAACAAGAAAATGAGGATATTGTACAAATTTTTGGATTCAGAAGGAGAAGATGCAAAAGCAGAATTCTATGTGAAGAAGCCTTCATTAGTTTATGAACTGGAGTCTAGATCAATTAATGTAGCACAGTTGTGATAAAAAGTATTTGGTATGTCAGATTTTCTTGCACAATGGATAATTAAGAAAAATGTGTTGGTTTAGGATTGGATGTGTCAAGGATAGGTTTTACCTTCAGCTCTTCCTTTCACTTACAACAGGACTTACATATAAATTAATGTAATTTGCTTCTTTTTACCTTTGCATTGCACTACAAATAATACAATATTATTTATAGTAAAAGCCTGCTAGTCCCAGAAATTAAATATACTGTATACAATAGTTCTAGATCTGAGTGAATGCTGTCACCTACATGCAGAAACCCGTACAGGCAATTCTGGATAATTATGTTACTTTAATTACTGATTTTATTAGTCAAATGCATTTGTTTTTATGGCCAGCTCATTAACAACGAAACAGTTTAAAACTGATCCTGTGGTCAGGAGCTTACTGTCCATGAATCATGATGCTATAAAGGGTACTAGTTGTTTGTAATCTGTAAATATATATACACGTGTGGCACCGTGCTGAGGAATTGGAAAATATTTTGAAACCGATTACGCCACCCCGAGGTTAACCGGGGAAATAACCCAATTAAGACACACCCAGGTTTGTAGGCCAAGTAACCCAGAGAGACGTGTGGACAATGTACAAAACTTTATTTTAGTTCACAATAAAATAATTAAAAGGCTCATTAGCATACAATGCTAAATTTAGTCAACCGGGCACTCTGTGTACTCACAAAACTTTAAAAAAAAAAAAAAAACACAAACAAAACCAAATTACAGGCACACACTTCACAATGGCAGGGACAGGCTAGTTGAAGTACAGGTAGTACGGGTGCACTTGTGCATCACACACTCACACGAGGTGAAACGTGAATCCAGGCAACACTGCACTCCACACTGTTAGAATAACACCAGTGCTCTAGCTAAGTAGCTAACCTCCTAGCCTCCCAGTGCCTAAGATGGACATTTAATAACAAAACCACACATCCACAATATAAAACAAACAAAAACTAAGGAAAGAGCAAAAGTTATTTTTACAACAAACAAGAATACAGAAAATAAGAAAAAAGGGCAAAAACCACAATTAAACCAAAAAAACAGAAATAATGAAATTTCGAGCTAGATGCTCACTGCAGCAGTCGTATCAAATACAGAGTTCTCCAAAAGCTACACCACAGCACAATATCCGTAAGGATTACAGATGCAGAGTAGGCCTCAACCTACTACAGTAAGCTATCCATGATCACACTCCACAGGCACGGTGGAACCGATAACCCGGAGCAGATCCACAAAGAAAAAAAAAAAGAAAGCGAAACAACAAAACCGGAAGAGAAAAAAAAAACAGCAGCGCCGTCCTCCGTCAATGCGGAAGACAGATACTTCCGTCTTTGAACGGTTCACCGGCACCGCATCAGACACCCTTATCGCACCAAGAAGAAAAGAACCATTAGTAAAATGAATCTTTTCTATGAACCAGAGAAAACGAAACTCACGTACCCGGATGAATCGTTTTATCACGCGAGTTGTACCGCTGCTCACAGCTCACAAATTGTCATGCACGAGGACGCGTGCGCAGAACAAGTTCCACGGCTAAGCAGGAAACAAACGCCGGTTAACATTACCCAATGCCACAATACACAGCACGTAAGAAGCGTTCAAAGAGTGGACAGTCTGACTCAACCAGATATGAATTGGCCACCGCGCACACTAAGGGAAAAGAAATATCGGCAGTTTAGTGTACATGCCTATCGCTCCATTAGCCACATAGCTACAAACACATACCGCACACCGTAAGGGCGGTCCTAGTGGCGTACGCCAGGTAAGATAACTCCCGCCTTAAATATAATCGAGAACCATTCTGATAGGCTATCGTGCGTGATGAATCACTTACCTATAAACCAATAAGGAGGGCCCATCACATTGCCACACATGTATTTGTAAACAGGAAAAAAAACAGCATGCATTTTAAACCAGAGAAATGGAAAAACAGTGCAGCCAGGTTAGAATGATGCTGTTCCTAGCATTAACATGCATCTTTCGGCAACTTAATTTCCAGACCCAAACACTACATGATTTTATAACCTAACCTAGGCTGGGCATCTATAAATTCAAATTTTATTTGTCACATACACAAATCAATAAAATAATATCACCTTGTAATCTTGTAACAATATACTTTGTACAAAATAAAACACAAAAGGGAAATTACTTCTCACTGTTGGTTTTTAAAGCGTTTCTGATCTAATTAAAACTTACACACACACACACACACACACACACACACACACACAAAGCTTAATGTTTTGTAAATATTTGAAATGTACAATAAAAGAATAAAGTAACCAGTGTCAGTTTTCTGCATTTGTCCTGGAGGTGTGTACACCAATCACCATTGGATCTTCTGTTTCCCGCCTTCAGCATGTCCTGTCTTGTCTCTTAGGATCAAGCTGAATGTTTAATATGTACAATTTTATCTGTCATTTGTGCCAGCATAAAGTCTGAATTTCAACAGATTCCACACCGAAGAATTCATTGCCATGTGAGTGTCAGTTAAAAATTTTTTGGTTACAAATGTACTTGTGAGTGTCCAATTAAGCCTGAATTGTACAGAAACAACCACTGATAATTTACAAGAGAATTTTTTTTTTTAGAGAGAGAGAGAGAGAGAGAGAGAAAGAAAAACTTGCCCTTTGTAAATAACAATTTGTGTACTAAAAAGAACTTAAACTTTGTTGAAGACTTTTGAAAATAAATCATACAGACACAAGACGTTGAACGTAAATTGACATTCGTCTGCTCTCTGTTTCATTTACATGCTTCAGAAGGTGTGAACCTTCAGTACTACATCATAGAACAGGCTTTTCTTCAGACTCTTCTTCTCACTGTAGTAGAGTTTCTGCCAAGTTAATGAGACACACAAACTCTGATCAGCCATAACATTAAAATCCCTTACACTTACCATTTTCTTTGTGTCTGTGCTTGTTGGGTTTCCTCCAGTCCAAAACCATGCAGATTCAGCTAACTGACCTTTCCAAATTACCAACAGTGTGTAAGTAAGTGTGTGAATGAATACCTTGTCTATAAATTAATGTGGTTTGCTTATTTTCAGCTTCAGATCTCATCATGTTTGGAAGACAACTTTGTTGTCTCCCCTGTTGCAAGAAAGTGATGTTTTATGATTCAGTTTCTATTAATAAGTCACCTTACTTAATCCAGATGTTTACAATGTAACATTCTAATGGATGATTAAGAAAAATGTGTTGGTTTGGGATTGTATACGAACATGTTTTTTCTCAGCTCTTCCTTTCACTTCAGTGTTGCAACAGGACTTACATATAAATGAATGTAATTTGCTTCCTTTATCTTTACATCATCCAAAAAATATAATAATATACAAAATAATTTATAGTAAAAGCCTGTTAGTCCCTGAAATTAAATATATACAATACTTCTAGATCTGAGGGAATGCTACCAACTACTGTGCAGAAACCCTGCAGAATGTTCTCGATACTACAGTGGGTGGAGTTTCTCAACAGTCAGTATTAAAATGAATGCATTTTTCAAATATTGAAAAACGATAGAAGAGTGTCCTGCTCCACTTTGACCTGTAGACAGCAGTTTGAGATGGCAGGAGTAACAAGTAGAGGAATACTTTCAAGCTCTGTAAGTACTTATAGGCTTTAACTAGACTAAAGTATAACCAACTACCTGAAATAAATGGTTCATAGAAAATAATATATGAATAGATATCACATGTCTACTTTTTATTGCTGTAGTTTATTTTTTATGACTATTGATTATGATCAGTAGCATAACATCAAAATAATATAATTGAGCTAATTAACGATAAAAGAGCTGCTTTTATGAAGTAAAATAGTTTGAACTTGAACTGTAAGATAACTTTCAATTTCATTTCATCATTACTGAAAGTGTGGTTGTTGTTCAGACAGGAACATCAGCACTACCTTGGGATCGGGCTGTGTCACGGCGCGTGCCAGTGATGGGTGCACGTCTAAATTTTTTTGGTCGCTCCTTTCCAATCAGGCACATTAAGTAGGCGGCCTCTGCTTCGCGGTGATGCCGCTAAATCAGGCACAGCTGGTTAATTATATCTTTATAATAAAGATTTATTTATGGATCTATGAAACGATGCAGGGAGTTTAGCTCAAATTCCAGAGGTTTTAAGCCAAGTCACATGGCGGACACTAAATGTGAAAAGTGAAAGATCTTACAGTTGTTAATGTCTAGAAGGAGAATTTATACAATGTAATCTGTAGTGTAGCTCTACCCCAGACTTCTTTGTACTCACACACATCTGAGCTACAGAATTTATTTTCAAATGTGAGATTTGAAACAAATAACTGAGTTTAGCTTGGAAGCTTTGGAAGTCTGTCAATCAGTCAATCATGGACATCTGTTAGAAGATGGCAGACAGCACTTTTCCACTTTCCAGTTTTACCTCGGACTGTGAGTAACCCTGTTTGCGCAAGATGAGCAAATTTTTAAAATAAATTTTTACTTGAAAAACAAGAAAGTCTTGATTTATGAATACTGAGTATTATGTAGCATGCATGCATTTCTTGTTTTGATACTGATAGACAGCAGGTTGAGATGGGGGGGAGTAACAAGTACTTTTAAGCTCCGTAAGTACTTATAGGCTTTAACTAAACTAACCTATAACTGGCTATCTTAAATAAATGGTTTATAGAAAATTATATATGAGTAGATTTTATAGGTCTACTTTTTATTGCTAAAGATTATTTCTTGTTTATGACTATTGATTATGATCAGTTGTTATTTCACATGTAAAGCAGAAACAAGTATAATAGAGAGGTTAAAGATCCATTTTCTCTCCCTTTGTGTGTCAGCCTGCACTGATTCAGTGCGCGTGTGTGTGCATCATTAGACACTGTGCCTCACACCTCCTTCTCTCTCCTTCTCATACACACACACACACACACACACACACACACACACACACACACACACACACACACACACACACACACACTCTCTCTTAACAGAAAGACTGTCGCATTTCTTTTTAAAAGTAAAATGCAGGTTAATTTGTTTTATTTTTACTTTACAGAAGTGATTCCATTAGTGTGTGCTGACTCGAGTGTCATTATTAATGTTCCTTCTTAATTTTCCAATTAAACAGTGTTTCTGTGTGTGTGTGTGTGTGTGTGTGTGTGTGTGTGTGTGTGTGTGTGTGTGTGTGTGTGTGTGTGTGCGCGTGTGTGTGCGCGTGCGTGTGTGTGTGTGCGCGTGTGTGCGTGTGCGCGTGTGTGTGTATGTGTATGTGAAACTCAAATAAGAGAGGATGAAGGGTTACTGTGTAAGATGAGAAGAGGGAGAGGGGAGGGTCTTATTTTTCCTCTCATCTTACTTTAGCTTCACACACAGCACAATGCATGCACAAACACTAACAGAAACACTTATCTGTCGGGATTTATTCATACTTTTTTTAAAGGTAAAGTGCAGGTTAACTTGTTTTATTTTTACTTTTTATTTTGTATTAATTATTTTTATGTATTAATTTTTTTATGGAACGAATAATTCGAGTTTCCATTATTTCTTTTGGGGAAATTTGATTTGCAAGAGCAATGAATTATGCTCGCAATCCAAGGTTCCACTGTAGTCTTCTTTACACCTATGATCATGTCTCTTGCAATAAGAGAGTGGGTGAGCTTTTTTTTTGGGGGGGGGGGGGGGTGGGGGCGGTAATTTAGTTCATATGTTCTTCTCAGAACATTGTGAGACTTGTGAGAAAAATACAAAATGTTACATTTAAATAAAATGCTTATTGAAAAAATCGTCTAGCTGTGTGCTATTTCTTGCCCTTTCATGTATCATGGTACCTGTTTTTCATATTGTTTTCCTCTTACAGGTTAGTCCACAATATCTGTACTTAAACTCCACTAGCCACACCTGGCCCTTTAGTGCTATAGCAGAACTGATCGGTAAGTCAAAAGTGCTTCTTATTTCTTGTTCCTCTTTCTTCCATTGCATTGAATACTGGAGCAATTTTCATAAACAGTTAAACTCTTTCAGATTCTAAACTTTACACAATACAGTAATTTGACAAGGGCATGTCTAGATTAATCTTTATAAATCAAATACCTCCTACACACAGCCCCAAGCCAAATGGACCTTGGGAAGCAAACTTATTTGAAAATGCTGCTTATTTATTACAGTTCAGCATTCGACACTATAATTTCCTTCAAACGCACCAGCAAGTTGAGGCTCTTGGACTTCCGGTTCTGCTCTCATGTTGTCTTCAACTGCCAGGCAAAACACAAACACTATGGGCTGGCAGACATGTCTCACACTTCTTTAATCTCATCACTACAGAGTGATGTTGAATGTTGGTGTTAAAATAAATAGGTTGTTAAATACTGGATTTTTTGTTCTACAGGCTACCTGAGATTTAATTATTTTCAAAGCTGACTAAGAATGTAAACATTCCTGAAAGCACATGAAACTGGCAAAAGTAGTTTTGCTTTGAAATTTTTTCTTGTATTTTCCTAATGACAGATAATGCTTATGACCCAGATGTCAGTGCGAAACAATTCTGGATTGATCAAAGAGTATTCAAAGAACAGGACTGCCTCATCTTCATGGATAATGGAAAAGGCATGGATTACGACAAGATGCAGAAAATGCTCAGGTATGGGTGTTCATGAAGCCTGCATTATCCTTCAGGGTGCAATTAGATAATCCAAATTCTCTCTCTCTCTCTCTCTCTCTCTCTCTCTCTCTTGCAGTTTTGGCCTTAGTGATAAGCAGACGATAAAAGATCCAGTGGGTAATGGTTTTAAGTCAGGCTCCATGCGCTTGGGGAAGGATGCCATTGTGTTCTCCAAGAAAGCCAGCACCATGTGTGTGGGTCTCCTGTCACAGACTTACCTCGAGAAGATTGGAGCACAGACTGTCATAGTGCCTACTGTCATGTTTACCAATACAAAACAGACTGATATCCTTTACCTACTGTAGACACAAAGAGATTAACTTCATAGGAATGTTGGATAGAAATATAGAATAAAATATTTACATGAGCACTTATAACTGCAAGATAGATTTACTTAACCGTTTACTCTTCCAAATAGTTCTCTAGTTTATTAATTTTATATTATGTACATACTTAATTATACTTAAAGTGATAAGAATTTGTGAAGTTATGGAGCTGAGTATGATAAATGTTCTGAAAATTCTGGGTCTGCCAGTGAGAAGGGAGCTTAAGGGAACAAAAATAAAAAACTAGATATATATGTTGATATACTGTAAATATGTTTGGTCCTTAAGTTCAGTGTTCACTCAGTGCTGCACCGGAGCATGCAAAGAATCTTCATGACATCCTGACACACTCTCTTTTTAACACCAAGGAAGAACTGATTTCAAAGTTCAGTGTCATTGATAGGTTTAGCAACAGCTCAAGTGGAACCTGTATCATCATCTGGAACCTACATAGGTGAGCATGCAGAATTTGATTTGTTCTACAGTTACAGTTTCATATGATACCTTTTTTAGATTAATAATGTGATAGAATACTGATTTAAAATTTTAATACTAGGTAAGTATAATATAGTTAATACTGTAAATATTATGAGGCAGAGAGATGAAGAGGGTTAGAGGAAGGGGACCCGAGTGCAGATTTACAGCGTCAAAGGGGCGTGGCTCAAATGCGGTTTTGAACAAGGGAGATGAGGCACACCGGCAGTCGAGCACTTCCATGTTTCGGGGGAAATTTTAGTGACTTAATTTAGAGATGGTGCAACAGGTCAAAAAGCCAGTTAAATCAGTCAGTGGTGCGTGAATCAAAAAGGGAGCAAGCAGAGATGTAGTCACGAGCCAGTGCGAGAGTTCAAAGCCAATGAGTCAGTCAAAATGAGAAAATCCAAAAAGGAGAGCGAGCAGCAATGTAAACGTGAACCGAAGCAAGAGGTCAAAAACAGCAGGCTGGCCGAGGACAAGCTAGGCGTAGCTCCGAAGAGTCTGCAGAAGGCCTTCCAGAAGTGTACAGAAAACTGGGTTCCCCTGTCAGAGACAATGGCAACAGGAAGTCAGTGGAGCGAAAAACAAGCGAGAATGAGCAGCTCGGCAGTCTCCTTGGCCGAGGGGAGTTTAGTAAGAGGGACAAAATGGGCAGCTCTGGAGAAACAATCAGTGATGGTCATAATGCAAGAGTTCACCTCCGAAGTTGGGAGTCCTGTAACGAAATCAAGGAGCAGTGTCCCCATTCAAGTGCCTGTGGGTGAATTGACTATGGAACAAATAGGCTATTCTGGGGGCGAAGAGAACTGTCGAGAAAGAGCATCTGGCTTGGTGTTCTTACAACCTGGTGGTAGGATATGGTAAAATTTAACCAGCGAGACAGCGCTTTGCACTTCCTTAAATGCCAGAAAAAATGAGCTGTAAATGAAATGTCGGTGTGTAAAGAGGCGGGGCCTGTACAGTAAAAGAGCATGACAGCCAGGAGGAAAGCATCAGCACGTGAGAGAGAAGACATGACAGCATGGGAAAAAGGGAGAAATGACGGTGGTTCGTGATGGAAACGTGAAATTATGTAATAGCATTACAGTGAATTGGATTTTATTTTCTTTAATGAAACTTGGTTAGACGATAGCTGCAGTGCAACAGTCCTAAATGAAACAGCCCCTCCTAACTTTACTTTCATGAGTGTATGCAGAACTGTTAGGAGAGGTGGAGGTGTAGTTGCTCTATTTAAAGATATCTATCAATGCAAGCAAGTGTCATTTGGTCAGTTTTTGTCTTTTGAATATGTAGGTATTTTGCTGAAAGGTGCTCCACGCATTCTGTTCATCATTATTTACAGACCTCCAAAATACTCAGAGTTTGACTGTTTTGCCATAGCAGGGGACTAATATTCACATTGATAATGCGGAAATCAATATTACAAAAGAAATTATAAGTGTTTAAACACTTGTGACCTGATTCAGCATGTGCACAGGCCCACACATAATCGTGGACACACTCTAGACTAACTCATCAGTAAGGGTCTAAACATCTCATCCTTTGTTATAAAGGACGTAGCACTGTCTGATCACTTCTGTATTTTCTTTGATATATTGATCTCTGTTACCACTGAATCTAGATCTGTGTCTGTCAGAAAAAGATGCATTAATGAGAACACAAGTGCACTATTTATGAAGGCTATATCCTTAACACCAATCATTTCTGCAGACTCTGTTGATCTTCTCCTTGATTCCTTTAACTCAAAAGTTAAGAATGTTATTGATGATATTGCTCCGGAAAAGTTCAGAAAGATGGGCAGACAGAAATCACCATGGAGAAAATCAACAGTATGAAAAGATAATGCCGAAAAGCTGAGCGGATGTGGCGGAAGACAAAACTTACAATTCACTATAGCATCTATAAAGACAGTCTTCGTGCTTTCAATGTGGAACTAGCTGTCACGGCTGGTCCGTGTGAGGCAGGCTTGGAGGACCCAAAAGCAGACACAATAGGTTGGATTCAATATAACGGAGTTTAATGCAAAATGAGAAGGTGAAACAGAGAGAGAGAGATGATCAAAAAGAAACCAGTACTTGGGGTGCTGTCTGAAAAGAGCTGTGGCGTGGCTTGGTTGTGGTTGTGGATGAGAGACATAGAGCACTGAACGCACAGGTTGAGCAAGCACGGCAGAGGAGTGAGCGTGGCTGTGTGGAGAGGTGAGGGCGGTGGTGCAAGTGTAAAATCCGATGTGCAGTTTGAGTGAGAGATTGGAGTTTCAACAATCCTGAGGATAAAGGCAGGGCCGGAGTCAAAAACAGAAGCAAAGGTTCAAAGCCGGGTTATCAATCAACGTAGTGAACAGTTCCAACTCGTGAAGCTAAGGATGTAACCAGAAGAGAAAAAAGGGTCAATAACATGAAAGGCAAAAGGTATTATTTTCACAAAACACTAGACACAAAAAACACTAGGCTTGTGGCACGCAATAATTCGGCACTGGATGGTTGTTTGTGGCTGGTTTAAATAGGGAGAAAGTGACGAATGAGATGCAGAGCAGGTGTGCTCATGCCGGTGAATGAGGCAGCAAAACAGAAGCCGTGGGATGGAATGTCGAGAGGAGTTGCAGGTGATCATGACTTGGTTTGAGTGGAGGGCGTGACATGGCGTACTGTTACACTAGCTAGACAGACCTTCTTCTCAAACATTATAAACAGCAACTTAAACAACACTCGCACTCTTTTTGCTACTGTTGAGAGACTGACAAACCCACCAGATTCCCATTGAAATGCTCTCCGACAGCAAATGCAATGAGTTTGCTTCCTTCTTCTCTGATGAAATCAGTAATATTAGAAGGGCTATTAACACATCAAGTTGTGCAGAGATCAGAAAAACTCAAACACAATCTCTTTTAAGCAATTAATAGCAAAATCTTGGAAGAAATAGTACAGCAACTCAAATCGTCAACCTGCGACTTTGACCCAGTTCCCACATCTTTCTTCAAAAGTGTGTTTAACTGTTGGGAAACAGATCTTTTAGAAGTGGTGAACACCTCACTTCTTTCTGGGATTTTTCCAAACTCTCTGAAAACTGCAGTTGTTAAGCCACTTCTGAAAAAGAAGTGATCTTGATAATTCCATATTAAATAACTACAGGTCAATATCAAACCTTCCTTTTATAGGCAAGATTATTGAAAAGGTTGTTTTTTCTCAGGTGAACAACCACTTAAACTCAAATGGATACCTGGACAGTTTTCAATCTGGCTTCCGTGTGCATTACACTACAGAGACAGCGCTCATAAAGATAATAAATGATATTCGTTTAAATTCTGACTATGGCAAAATATCAGTGTTGGTACTGCTACATCTTAGCGCTGCTGCATTTAACACTGTCGATCACAACATACTAATAGAAAGACTGGAAATCTGGGTCGGGCTTTCTGGGATGGTACTCAAATGGTTCAGGTCATACTTAGAAGGGAGAGGTTATTATGTTAGTATAGGAGAGCATAAGTCTAAGTGGGCGTCCATGACATGCGGAGTCCCACAAGGCTCAATTCTTGCATCGCTCCTGTTTAGCCTGTATATGCTCCCACTAAGCCAAAATTTTCTTCAGTATAACATGGAGGAAACTGAAGTCATTGCATTTGGAAACAAAGATGAAGCTCTGAAGGTGAATGCATACCTTCACCCTGGGGGTCAAACAACTAAAAATCAAGTTAAGAACCTTGGGGTGATTCTGGAGACAGACCTTAGTTTCAGTAGTCATGTCAAAGTAGTAACTAAATCGGCATACTATCATCTCAAAAACATTGCAAGAATTAGATGTTCAGGACTAGGAGAAACTTGTCCATACCTTTATCACCAGCAGGGTGGATTATTGTAATGGTCTCCTCACCAGCCTTCCCAAGAAGAACATTAGACAGCTGCAGCTCATCCAGAACGCTGCTGCCAGAATTCTGACTAGAACCAGAAAATCTGAGCACATCACATCAGTCCTCAGGTCATTACACTGGCTTCCTGTAACATTCAGGATAGATTTTAAAGTACTTTTACTCGTTCATAAATCACTCACTGGCCTAGGACCTAAATACATTGCAGATATGCTCACTGAATATAAACCTAAAAGACCACTCAGATCATCGAGTCAGTTAGAAATACCAAGGGTTCACACAAAACAAGGGGAGTCCGCTTTTAGCCATTATGAAATTTGGCACCAGCTTCCAGAAGAGATCAGATGTGCAAAAACACTAGTCACATTTAAATCTAAACTTAAAACTCATCTCTTTAGCTGTGCATTTATTGAATGAGCACTGTGCTACGTCTGAACTGATGCACTAATCTATGTTTATCTAATATTTTTAACTGTTTTATTTTGATTATAAATCAAATTTTAATTAGTTTTAAAAGTTTCATTATTTGTATCTTAAAACAAAATTTACATTTTTATTTTTAATTTTTGGTTTTATTGCCATTGTTTTCTATTTCATTTTAGCATTATTTTCTTCTCCTTTATGTAAAGCACTTTGAATTACCATTGTGTTTGAAATGTGCTATACAACTAAACTTGCCTTGCCTTGCCTTGAATGATGTCGATGTCACTAGACATTTTTTAGACAGGGTATCTTACTTAACTAAATGGCTAGACAAGAGGAATATTGTAAATATAAAATTTTGAGAAATTATGGAACAATTGTTTCCACTTCCAATTGTTTTACTGCAGAACACCTTTAGGAGAATTGGAATTTGACCTCAAGAAGCACCCCAACGACATCCGGATCCCTGTAGATGTGTACAAGAGCTCCAGGGAGAAGTTCAGACGGCAGGCATGGGATGGCATGTCAGTTCCCGAGAGTGAATATTCACTACGGGTAAGAATTTAACCTGCAAATATTATATGAATTTTGAGTTGCTGGAGTCCACTGGTGGAGATTTCTAACGTTTTCATTTTAGAAAAAAGGTTTTCATAGCAAAATATCATAATCTGATCGCATGAGTGCATATCCTTTTATAATGGGGCAGTGTTCAGAATGAACCAATCATATTTAATGCTCATAAAGGTAAAAAATAATTATCATACAATGTTATCAATTAAGTGATTCTGATTAAATCCGAGATAACATTTTTTTGGTTTGATTTGACTGTTCGTTCAGCATACAGCACGTATGGGTTATGAAATTGCATTGATCAGAAGAATGGTTTAAAAGAAATTCTAAAACATTATCTGTATCATGAAACACTGTGTGGGAACCATCAACAAGTGAAGAAATACCCATACATTGATATTAGTATGAACCGTAAGTGTCTCCTAAGTAGATTAAATGAAAAGAACAAAATTATTCAGATTGGCTACTAATAAACCTACTAATAAAAATGAAAGGGGATACAGGAAAAAATGTGGAAACATTGATCACTCAATGCATGTGACTAAAAAAAACGTGGAACAGCAAATTTTGTACTAAGTGTATTTAAGTTGTAATTAAATTATATAAAGGTACAATTTTAAGTGTATTAAGTGTACTTTTGTGTGCTAAAGTGGAACAACTTTAAATATACTTAGTAACTTAAAGTATACAGTATGTCTGTGTATGTACTAACGTGCATACCTGACAATAATTAACAAAATTAAATAATTTATTTCATATATTATAAGAGCATTAGAGCAATTTTTACTGTGTTACAAATACACTGTAATACTTCTAGACAATATTAATTGTCTAATAATATTTATTATTATTAATAATATTTTTTATAATATTATTAAAAAGTACATTTTGTGGATAATAGAAATATGCTTCGTTATATCATGTAGTGATATACCATCTTCTGTACTACTGTACTGCATATGTGTTACCACCTTTTTAAGGACACATAAACCCACAAAAAGGATTTAAGGACCTTTTACAAATGATGAATGCATTTTTTACACTGTACCATGTTTTTACACATCAGTAATGATGAGATAGATTTCATTTAAAATAATAATAATAATAATAATAATAATAATAATAATAATAATAAAAAACAGTACCTTAGTTTATTTGTTTTCAACAAAATTTAAAGTTGTCTATAAAACAAATTGTTGTCTGAACAAACACAGATCTCATTTGGAAGATACTGTATTAGTTCAAACCTGGTGTGTTGATTCAGATATTGATACAAAGCATTATACTAGATGTAAAGTACATAATATTTAGCAGTAGCACATTTAGAAGTACAGCTGCTACAGAAGCGGGGAACAGTGGAGCCAATCAGAAACAGGCAGTGAAAATGTGCCCTCCTCCAGTCTCTGATTATTGATGGTATTGATCCTATTTTCAGTATATATATAAAAAGTTTAAGTACTGCTTTGGAAATTACACTGACCTTTCACTAAAAGTATATTTTCCTATAACATATTTTTGGAAAGTGTACAATAATACAATTATTTATAAGTATGTTTAAAGCTTTTTGTTTGTGTACTTTTTATATATTAACTTGTACTGTATATTGCGCTTCAATTGGAATTGGCTCTGTAGATAAGGGAATTGATCAAAAATCTATTTATTTTGGTAAAAAGGCCTACCGCTTAGGATAAAATAAAAGTAACAGGAAAAAAAACTAGAAAATTGCTGGATAAATTTTGAAGCCCATGTGGACTGTATAGCTTTTTCTGGGCCAAATAGAAAAAAAAAGCCATATTTTAGGTCATATTTTTTGATGTACATGATTTTTACCCAAAATTTCAATTTGGATCAAAAATGAGTTACCTACGAGTCGGGAGTAAAGTGGTTTGGCACAGGTACCAAACGGATTCTCATAACTCAAAAATGGTGCAGAGACACAGCTGAACGTTTTACTTATATAATTATTAAATATATAAAAAATAGTTGTTTAAGTTCCTTGGGGTGCATGCCTAATTGATGGTGATATGGTCTGCCTAGACTCAAGGTGAAAGAAAAAAGACATTTGGGAAACAATGCGTCAGATTCCTTAGAAAAGTAAAAGAACATGCAATCCCTCCACTGGTATGACCCACATTAATTGCTTTTAAAAGTTTTTTTTTTTTTTAATGTTTTTGTGGAGCAACAATAATAGTACTACTTACAGTAGTAACTCCAAGTCAACAATGGGATTCTGTGGAAGAAAATGGATATTTTACAATGAACCAGTCAAACTCCAGGCCTAATTTCTATCAAAAATCTGTGGAATGACTTAAAGAGGGCTGTGCACAGAAACACCCTCCAAATTTTGATAGATTAGAACCACTTTTGCAAGGAACAGAGGAAAAATTGCAAAATCAAGATGTGCTAAGTTGGTAGACTCTTATTGAGGTGTTTTAACAATGTATTGGTACAGCGTGTACACAATTAGGTTATCGGTTATGGTAACACTTATCAGCCAGGTAATATTTCCCCTAAAATATTTATTTTTTAATCAGAATTGTGTTGGTTTTTATATAAAATTAAAAGTGGAAATACATTATTTGCATAATTATTTTTATGTCTTTTTACACAACTATATACAGTAGTGACATGCATGCATGATTCAATATGCAGATAGAATTAAATTAAACTGAGGTTTGGCAACAGCTCTTCCTCAAATCTCTAGGTGCAGTTTAACTAATGACTTAATATTAAGTTACCACTAATGCATTCTGTTTGTTTATTTGTTTCTTGATTCAGGCATACTGCAGTATCCTGTACCTGAAGCCAAGAATGCAGATTATACTTAAAGGGCAGAAGGTGGAAACTCAGTATGTTACAAAAACTCTAGCAAAGGTCATTATGGACACATACCAACCTGTTTGTCTTCCTCCCATTGTATCCTTTTGCCAAATAGCAGAACAGAATGTAAAATTATAGCGCTTGATGTATAAGAGCTATGTATTCAATGATTCTAATATTTACCTTTAAGATCCTTAAGCCTTTGTGTCAGGAAAAAGCTATAACCATTACATTTGGCTACAACACAAAGAGTAAAGTGCACTACGGATTGATGATGTACCACGAAAACCGCCTCATCAAAGCTTATGAACGTGTCGCCTGTCAGCGCAGGGTAAGGATCGTATAATTTATTTTATGTTCATTGTTTTTATATTCTTCAATCATCTGTATACTGGAACAAAATAGATGATAACAACCAAGCAGAGACTTGGCAGAAACTACAAGATTTAACCAAAAGTTTAAATAAATTACAGAATTACAGGGGGCCCTAAAGGTCTAAGGCCACATTGAAAAACTGCGAGTTTTTAGTTCACTTAAATTTGGAACAAAACAGAAAATTATAGATTTTTAATACATAACTTTTAATACATAAAGTAAATGTGCAATATCTTGAAGATTCAATAGTTAAATTTTGCACTATTTCTAGGCCTACAGTGGCCGAGAAGTGCAAAACAAAATAACAAAACCAAAATCAAAATAACAAATTAAAAAACAAAATAACAAAACCTAAACCAAAATAACAAATAAAAAAATAAAATAACAAAACCAAAAACAAAATAACAAATTCCAAAGCAATATAACAAAATCAAAACAAAATAACAAAACCAAAAACAATACAACAAATCAGAAAACACAACGACATATCCAGAAACAAAATACCAAATGAGAAAACACAACGACAATTCAGTCAAACCAGAAAAGGTAGGTATAGTTTGCAAATGAAATTCTTATCACTAATTGGAAGAGACATCTGTCACTCAAAACATACAAGAAGTACTGTCAAGTGATGTCAAATTTATATTTAAAGCACATTTAACACTACTTAATTGGCCAAGGTGCTGTACAATCCTAAAATATTCAAAAAAGGGTCTCCGAGTGGTGCAGTGGTAAAGTGCTCGCCCTATCATCCGGAGATCGCCAGTTCGAGTCCTCCAAGTGTGTTACGCCGCCCCCAATGGTGCGTGAGCGAGCAGTTCGAATATATCCAGTCGGCTGGCGTCACGTGGTTTGGAGGAAACACGTAATAGTCTACTCAGTCCTCCCGGCTGAGTAACCTTAATGTGGGAGCCTCCTAGTGACGGGGAGGAATTACTCACTAACTCTCATTCATCGTCATTACCGCTTAATCCTGTTTTCAGGGTCGCAGGAAGCCTGGAGCCTATCCCAGGAGACTTAGGGCACGAGGCAGGAAACATCCTGGACAGGGTGCCAATCCATGGGGAGGAATTAGACACGACTAAATTAGGGAGAAAATCTGGGGAAAAAATACTAAAAATAATCCTTAAAAGACCAATCTTGAGTGGCAGATGTCTCGTCCAATCAGTGGTAAGAATGTCATATAGCAAGCCACACCTACCTTTTGTCAGCTTGTTGATTCTTACCACTGATTGGACGAGACATCTGTTACTCAAACTATACAGGAAGTACTGCAGCGTCAAAGACATTTAGATGTATTTTCATTTAAGGATTCATTTCAGTATTTTAGGATTTTACATCGCTTTGGTCAACTAAGTTGTGCTAAATGTGCTTTTAAAATAAGTTTGACTTCACTTGACAGTACTGCTTGTGTGTTTTGAGTGACGGATGTCTCTCAATCAGCTCTAAGAATTTAATTTGACAACAATACCTACCTTTTCTGGTTTGACTGAATTGTTGTTGTGTTTTCTTATTTGGTATTTTGTTTCTGGATATGTCGTTGTATTTTTTCATTTGGTTTGTTTTTTTATTGTTATTTTGTTTGGGGTATTGTTATTTTGTTTTTGAAATTGTTATTTTGTTTTCGGTTTTGTTATTTTGTTTTCGGTTTTGTTATTTTGTTTTTTAATGTTATTTTGTTTGGCGTATTGTTATTTTGTTTTTGAAATTGTTATTTTGTTTTCGGTTTTGTTATTTTATTTTCGGTTTTCTTATTTTGTTTTGCACTACACGGCCACTGAATTGGTCTCTTTTTTTGAATGCAAACAAATGTAATCATATCTGCTACTTTAATGCAAAAAGCCAATAAAGTAAAATGCACTGAGATTTATGAAAAAAGGTTCATGTCTGAAACAGGGTATAACAAACTTTACTTGGCCACCCTTTTTATTATTATTATTATTATTATTACATACACACGTGGACAAAATTGTTGGTACCCTTCGGTCAATGAAAGAAAAATTCACAATGGTCACATAAATAACTTTAATCTGACAAAAGTAATAATAAAAAAAAATTCTATGAATGTTAACCAATGAAAGTCAGACATTGCTTTTCAACCATGCTTCAATAGAATTATTTAAAAAAATAAACTCATGGAACAGGCCTGGACAAAAATGATGGTACTCCTAGAAAATACTGAAAATAATGTGAGCAAAGGAACATGTTAATTCAAGGTGTGTCCACTAATTAGCATCACAGGTGTCTACAATCTTGTAATCAGTCAGTGGGCCTATATATAGGGCTCCAGGTAGTCACTGTGTTGTTTGGTGACATGGTATGTACCACACTCAACATGGACCAGAGGAAGCGAAGGAAAGTGTTGTCTCAGGAGATTCGAAAGAAAATTATAGACAAGTTTGTTAAAGGTAAAGGCTATAAGACCATTTCCAAGCAGCTAGATGTTCCAGTGACTACAGTTGCACATATTATTCAGAAATTTAAGATCCATGGGACTGTAGCCAACCTCCCTGGACGTGGGTGCAGGAGGAAAATTGATGACAAATCAAAGAGACGGATAATCCGAATGGTAACAAAAGAGCCCAGAAAGACTTCTAAAGAGATCCAAGGTGAACTTCATGCTCAAGGAACATCCGTCGTTGTTTGAGCCAAAGTGGACTACATGGGAGATGACCAAGGAGGACACCATTGTTGAAAACAAATCATAAAAAAGCCAGACTGGAATATGCCAAACTACATGTTGACAAGCCACAAAGTTTCTGGGAGAATGTCCTATGGACAGATGAGACAAAAATGGAACTTTTTGCAAAGGCAAATCAGCTCTATGTCATAGATGGAAAAATGAAGCATATCAAGAAAAGAACACTGTCCCTACTGTGAAACATGGAGGAGGCTCTGTTAAGTTCTGGGGCTGCTTTGCTGCATCTGGCACAGGGTGTCTTGAATCTGTGCAGGGTACAATGAAATCTCAAGACTATCAAGGGATTCTAGAGAGAAATGTGCTGGCCAGTGTCAGAAAGCTGGGTCTCAGTCGCAGGTCATGGGTCTTGCAACAGGACAATGACCCAAAACACACAGCTACAAACACCCAAGAATGGCTAAGAGGAAAACATTGGACTATTCTAAAGTGGCCTTCTATGAGCCCTGACCTCAATCCTATTGAGCATCTTTGGAAGGAGCTGAAACATGCTGTCTGGAAAAGGCACCCTTCAAACCGGAAACAACTGGAGCAGCTTGCTCATGAGGAGTGGGCCAAAATACCTGAAGAGAGGTGCAGAAGTCTCATTGACAGTTACAGGAATCGTTTGATTGCAGTGATTGCCTCAAAAGGTTGTGCAACAAACTATTAAGTTAGGGGTACCATCATTTTTGTCCAGGCCTGTTCCATGAGTTTTTGAGTTATCTAACTTATTAATACAAAGAAATTTAATTATGTAAGGTTGAGTATCTTAGGCCTTGTTTATGCTAAGTTGTACTTCTTTGCACATGTAGCCCAATATGCAAGAGTACTTACATCAGGGGCTTTTATCATGCAAGAGAGTACATACTATGATTCAGTACATGGGTATGTTTATAAATTAAACAATCTAAAAATGTTTTTTATTCATAGTGTTTACAGTGTTTATGTTCTGTTACCAGCACAACAACAGGAGAGAGGGAATTATTGGGGTGATAGGTGTGTAACCACCTCACACCAATTCACAACAAGCAGGACTTTGAGGACAATGAAGAGTACAGGTATGTTTAAGTAACATCTAAATTAAGTGTGAAATAAAGTATGCCTATTTATATTTTAGATTAAATACTTTTGAAATTGATACAGATAAGAAAACCATTTTATGTCCGTGCAGGAGAACCATGTCTAGTGTAGAGAAAAAGCTTGAGGAATATTGGATGCATGTCCATTTTATACATGACACAAAATACACTGGACGTTTTGAGGATTGCGTGTAAGTTTGAAAGTGCCCCCTTTATTCTCTCTCTCTCTCTCTCTCTCTCTCTCTCTCTCTCTCTCTCTCACACACACACACACACACACACACACACACACACACACACACACACACGGGCACACACACACTGATTAACATACAGTTGTAGTTACTAAAAACACTGATACATGATTTTGTGGTCTTACAGGAAGCAACCAGATCAACAGTGGGTTCAGTGTGATGACTGTCTAAAGTGGCGAAAACTTCCAGATAGCATCGATCCTGTAATGCTTCCTATAAGGTGGCTCTGCCACATGAACACTGACCCAAAATACAGGTGTGTTTGTTCCGCTTCCTGTTTGTGTGTGTGTCTGTAATTTTATTTGTTTATTTGTGTGCTAATGAGTGCTTGATTCTCTCAGGAGTTGTACAGATGAAGAAGAACCCGAGGATTCTAATGATGGACAAACAAGGTAGGAGAAAACCTATTAACAGCAGTGAGGAATAAATCCTGTAATTTTCCTTAAATATTTATTATATTTTTATATTGATTTCACGTTATGCGAGAAGGTCCAAACATTTTTTTTAGTTATTGTGATAATAGCTGTCTACCACAATATGTTAGAGGTGTATTTAAGTAATGAATACTGTACATGTATTAAGTAAGTGTTGACTGTCTCAGCCTGGTATGTTAATGTATGTTAATTACAAATATACACATACAATTTTTACACTTCAACATAGACTTAGTGTCATGTGTCATAGAGATTACTACTTTTCAGAATATTTTTAAATGTATGTGTGCGTGGTCTTTCAGGAAGCCACCATATCAAAACTGGGTGCAGTGTGACGATTGTCAGAAATGGCGAAAACTTCCTGATTGCATTGATACTGCAAAGCTTCCGGAAAGGTGGCAGTGCAGTTTGAACCCTGACCCCCAGTTCAGGTGTGCTTGTGTCTGTGTGTGTGTGTGTTTGTGTCTCTGGACACCTGACTGTCAGTCATACAGCCTAGGCTCATAAATTTTGGAACAAAGAAATATTTCTTTCCTTTAGTCTTTCTATACCACCACATTGAATTTAATTTAAGGGGATGACAAAAGCATAGCATCAACGATTTAGGAATTTCAGCCATTTTCATACACCTATTTTATGAGGTCTCATAAATAATGGAACAAACTAACATAATTACAAACATGAATATTGCCTTTAATGTTTTCTTTTTACTTTGTGAAGCTGCTTTGAGCAGTCACCATTGTTAAAGGTGCTATATACATAAAATTGAATTGAATTGAATATTTGGATGAAAATCCTATCCTTTGCCATTAATCACTGTCTTAAGTCTGAAACCTACAGACATGACCAAACGCCACTGACCCTGTTCCATTGGTAGCCATACATTTCCATGCCTCCATCATATTTGACAGATGTAGCATGCTTTGGATAATCTCCATACTGTATGTTTCTTTTCCCATTATTCTGGTGCAAGTTAATTTTGGTTTCATTAGTCTTTATAATATTAGAATCTAGCACAGTTTTTTTGCCAAGTCTAATCTGGCCTTATTATTCTGGCATGCTGCCAGTGGTTTGCACCTTGTTGTGAATCATTCTTCATAAAAAAAAAATCATACTTTGTACCAACAGCTACCAGATGCAGTTGGTAATACTCAGCCTGATTAGTCATAGAGTAAGCCCTGCCAAATGGGGGGTTGTGTATGAAACTGGTCGTAATTCATGAATGTTTGATGCCACGCATTTATCAAATGCCCTTAATTAAAGTTGAAGGTGTGCACTTCGCTCCCCAAAAAGTTATCTTGGTTCCAAAATTCATGGGCCTAACTGTATGTAGACATTTCCTAAAATATTGACACAAAAATAGAAGCAAAGAATTGTCTAAAATGTCTTTGTATGCTGTAGCATTAAGATTTGTCTTACCTGGAACTAAGAAGACTAGATCAAACCTAATCTAACATAACGGTGCTCCTGTCCAAAAATCAAGGTCTATAAAGACCTGGTTGGCCTGCAGCGACCCTTGAACCCAATCAAAGAGCACAAATCTCCATAGCTATCCTCCAAAGTCTAGTAGAAAGCTAGTGGAATGCCGTCAAATCTTGACGTTATACGTAATACGGGCGGTCTCCAAGTGGCTCCGCCTTGCCACCAGGGCCTCACGAACATATTAAAATCATTTCCTTCTTACCACAATGGATCGTCAATACAAAAACATATTGTTGTACTCGCAACACATAGACTCATTAAACATGATACAGATCACAACAACGGTGAGTAAAAAAAAAAACACACCCACCATATTAAATAAAAATTATAACTCTGTATAATTAACACATTACAAATTTCTGAAATGATAATAAATACAAAACAACAGCATAAATAAAAGCATAAAAGATTTGAAACATACACCGAAGCTCCACATACTAATTTGCATAACACCGCTTGCGATATACTGGGAGAATTTGAATGCCGTAATCAACATAGTATTCGTGCACATATATTCCACTATCTCTTCAAATTGCTCACATTTGATTGAACATAAAAAAAATCCCTATAAAATGCCCCTTTTAGATATGGCCTTAACATTTAATATTTCATTGCTTATTAGGCAGTGGCATGACAGAAAAGGTGATGTCAAAAAAAAAAAGTTCCTGATATTTTAATCTTTATGATAATATTGATTTAACTGATGTGTGCATTGCCTCTCCCAAAGTCGTCTGTCTCGTAGCCGATATTACATGGTACAATTTTTAATCTATTTTAAAAAAATTTTTTTTTTAAATCCATGTCCTTTTTCCTAACCCGTGAAATTGCTAGTTTTTTTTTTACACCAGTGGGCCCAGTTTTCATGATCTCACATAGGGCCTTACAACCCTACAGGCCAGTACTGGCTACAGCATACAAAGACATTCTAGTGGAAACTTCAAGTGGAGATATAATATTATAACATCAAAGAGGGGAATACATACTGTACGAGTCTGATTTGTTTAGTGTCCACATACGGCACATATTACAAACTAAGGCTAGGTTGGCTATGCTACATAACATAAAAGCATTGTGCTCATGTTAGCATTTAATTCTTTCAGGGGTTGTTTAGTTGATGAAGAGCCTTACAATGCTGATGATGAAGAACCCAGATACCAAAAAACTTACAAACAGTAGTGAGTACTGAATCATTATTTACAACAAATGTTTCTTTTAACACGTTTCTTGCGATATTTTATATATACTATTGTATATATGTTTTGAAACAGTGAGAGAAATCAGAGGTTGCAAATGGAGAAGACCATACAGAAGGTGATGTCCATTTTGGATTAAGTTATAATTTTGTAAATTTTTTATCCTCTCCTAATAGAGATCCAGTAAAACAATGCATTTGTAGCTAGCTTTTGATTTCTTTTAAGGTCATTCACAGACATAGTCTTTTTAAAAACCATTCCAATGTTTTACTCCGGTCAAGAGTCTCATCAGTGTACTGTACTTCAATCCTTCTGTAAATGCATACATTTCACGTCTCACAAAGGATCTGGAATCCTATGATGCCCACAAATCATATACAACATCCCGGAAATCGACCCCGCCCATGAGAAGTGATAGGTTCAGATAACACAAGACGAATCGGTATGTGCATGTGCTCTCACTCACATACTCACAAAAAAGAGGTTTTTAGAAAAAAAAATAGGTCCCAGAAAACATTTTTTTTTTTAGAATGAACAAGTGAGAGAGCCATGCACATGCATATACATACGAATTCATCCTGACATAAGGTTCTGATCCATGGAGATGCTAACCAGGATAAAGCAGGTTATTGATTCATCAGTAAGGCAAACTGAAATATATGACTTTAACACAAGGAATGGGAATCACCAGGTACGACCTGATGTGATATCACGATACCTAGGTGCCGATTCAATTAGTATTGCAATTCTGTGTCATGATTTTATAAATATTCCAATCCTATATATACAATGTATTAGATTTTGTTACACTTCTAAACAAGGTTAGAAAATAATTTCCTCCTACCACACAGAATGCTGTGCTGCCTGCCAATGTGTGAATTCATTTTCTTCATTTGTGAACAATACAGATTTTTATTTTCAAATAAATAACATGGCATTAGGTAAATAAGTAACAACAACAACAGTCAGTTCATTTAAAGTTACCAGACTCAGAAATCACCAATTAACAGCACCTAAAATTAATGAAGGCTCAATTGTTATGAAGGCTTTGCAGATCACGAGTAGCAGATACATCTCAACATTAACTGTTAAAAGATTATTGCCAATTTTTCGATGTCTTCAGCATTGTTTTACAATCTAGAAAAAAAATAAAACCAGGAAAGACTATGGAATTAGAAGGTGCATCTAAAATTGTGACTGGTAGTGTAGATTATAGAGGAACTTTTGATTACATTAAATTTAAAATATATTTTAAAAAATCTATTTTGGAGACAGTGTGGTGATACATGAATTGACCACAAAAAAACTGATATGTAACTGAATAGATTTTTTCCCCTGCTACTCGTCATTAGAATAAATTACATAATATTCATATAGTGTTGTATGGTGCATGTACATATATACTGTACATTATATGATTTCTATAAATTATTTTTGTAATTAATAGATTTTATTTTATATTGCCTGTGGTGATTGTACATTAATCTGAATGGTGTCTGTTTCAGAACGAGCAGGAGCAGAAAGGGACAGAGAAGGTGTTGATCTTTGCTCTGGCCATTTGCATTACGTAGTAACCCACATTTCATAAACTTTTCAGTACACTTCATGAAAAGTTGCACTCAAAATGCAATAAGAACCCTTTTAACTTTAAATGGGAGAGTCCAAGTGAAATTACGTAGCATTTGCAATGTTTAAGTCTAGCATTGTCCAAATAATAGGGACTTTTACAGTTAAACATTTTAAGGTACAGTACTTACATTTAAACATTATACAACGCTGTTACAGTACGCTACATAGACTGTATTAAGGATAAACAGGCTTTCCATTGCCAAATGTTTTGTGTACACAGCCATGGGAGAGACTTGTGAAAGTCAGAGACAATGATTAGATGTTGGAAGGAGATACTAACTTAATTACCTCACATACAATAAGGCATGTGCTTGATAGTGTAGAAACTGCTGATAAAATCTCACACAATGATTTTATATTATATCTGAATAGTGCCCTGCCAAAGGAAGACCTGGCTCCCCCCAAAATTCCCATCTTAACAGACATGCAGGTAAAGCACTTATTTTCCTTTGTGTTTATTCACATGTCTTTTAATTTATTGGATAATATTGTTACCTGTGTGAATCTGTCTTTGCCCCCACAGGCTCAAGATCTCCTGACGTTCCAGTTATCACTCATGTTAGATCTGTCTCTACAATTTCAACATTGTAATGTCTTCTCTCTTGCATCTCTCTATCACTATTTACAGTAACATGACATTAAGAGCATCTGAATGATTCAATTCCTCTCTTATTTCAGGAAGAGATGTCTGGGGCCAATCCAAGAGAATGGAGAGATAAAACGAGCCAGAACAAGAGACATATTTGAAAGCAACACACCAGGCAGTCCATCAACATCCACAGCCTCACCTGAGGTCTGTTCCTCACCAGTCATATTCAGGCCTGAGGGTGGTGGTGATCCAGCAGGGTTGAAAGATAATGAAACATCACCAGTAGAGGATGACATTACGTTCATTAAGTCAGCAACAGAAATACTTAACATTACTAAGGTGAAGTCAGAGTGTGTGGAGAGTGAGGAGGAGTTGGGAAAACAAATGGAGCGTGCTGACAGTGATAGTACTGTGTCTATGGAGATATCAGCAGCAGCTTTGCCCTCCAACAGCAGCATCGGAACTCAGACCCATCAAAACCCAATTGTGAAACAGGAAGTGGGGAATTCAGAAACAGGCCAATATGGAGAAAGCAATAGAATTAATTTTGAACCCCCTACAGTAGAAAGCAGTACAAGCAAAGAACTGAATTCCATCAATGCAGAAACAAGACCCCATCAAAAGAATGTACCAATTCTAGAGGAAGAAAACCAAGAAAAAAGCAAGACTACTAGTACACTAAAATCAGAAGAAGAGCTAAGTCATGGGGACATCTCAGATCAAAGTAGCCCAGGTTATCAGTCTTCAGCAAAACTGGAAAACTCTGTTCTTGATGTATTGGAAGCCCAGCAGCAGCAGGACACACTGCTGGAACTCCTGGAGGTGGCAGCAAAGGAGCGAGACGAGAGCCGCTCTCAGCAGCTTCTCCTCAACTCACAAGTGGAGGAGCTGAGGAGCCAATTGCAGGAGCTTACACAAAGCACACTGGAAAACGAGCAGAGCCACCATAGCACACAGACCAACCCAGAGGAGGCAGAAGACTACAAAGTGCTATACTTGCAGGCGAAAGAGCAGATAAAGCAGCTCCGAGATCAGGTCAGTGAGCTGAAGGTAGAGAAAGCAATGTGGGAGAGAAATGGCCAGGAAGCTTCATTAGAGTGTGATGATGAGTTAGCTTGTCAGATTGACAGTCTGTTAAGGCAACTGGACCAGAGAAACAAGGTGCAAGAAGAGCTGAAGGAAAAGGTGGAAAGAAAATGTCTTATTCATACATTTCTTACTAAATTTATTTCTGTTGAGAAAAAAAGTTGAATTTTATACAAAAATCTGTGTCTATCAGCACCAGAAAGTCAAAATGTATTGACATTGTGTCAGGGAAACCCCTGGTGGGTGTTTTTTGCTAATGGAGTTTTTGTATGTGGATTTTGTAAGGGACTTAATTCCCTTTCACATGGTCTATTTGTCATATACATTTACTTAAACAAGCTACAGGTAAAGGGATTACAGGCTTGGCATATTTGCATTAAAAAAAATGGAACATTACGAAAATAAACAATAGTTTAACTACCGAAGACTTGAGTAACAAACCAGAACCATAATATTGCTAATGAAAACAGATACAAGACTCAAAACTCAAAAACTAATCCAAGGAACATTTACTGTATACACCCATGGTTAAACATGCTACAGATGATGACAATCAGGCCACATGCTGGAGGTACAAAATGTGAAATGAAGTCCCTGAAAAAGTTCACATACAAAACCAACTGGCACATTGACAATGACGTTGACCCAATATGTCCTGCAAGTCCAGCTGCAGTCAGACGTTGTTAAATAGTCCAACATCGTCTGCATCCCTGGAACCCCAGCAGCAGTAGTGGCAGGATTCTCTGTATGATTTCTCAAGTGACACCATCTAAGTAGTCTGTCTTGTCTTGGAACTGTCACTCTTAGCCTTCCAGAAGTAGGCCGATAAGGTCGATAAATGCTTTAGAATCTGTTACATAACCTGGAAATTATATACCTGGAAACTCCAAACCGTCTGGCGACCTCTGCTTGTGTTGCACCAAATTATAGCATTCTTTCTGCTGGCATTGTGTAAATGGGAATGATTTTGTGTAGACAAAATGCATAATCATAATGTTTTCATTATTTTAAAAAACAGTAAATTTATTACTTTTGATGTCAGCTGGGCATAATCATATGAAACAGTTTGTGCATGGATATGTTTAGAAAATTGTGAATTAGATTTGGGGTTTTCGTGCAGATTTTTGTGAATTTCTATAGTGGAACATTTTTTGTCCATGAGTGTATGTCAAAATAAACTAGTAAATTGCAATTTAAAATATTCTGTCCTCTGCTTTCATACACAGGTGGATAGTCTAGAAAATGGGAATGGCACTTTGTTGACATGCTGTGAGAGCCTACAGAAAGAATTAGAGGAGATAAAGAGTCAAACTGAAAAGGTGAAGGTAAGTGTAGAAGATCGAGAGGTGCAGACAGATTTTTCCTCCTCCCATGAAGAAAATACAGCAACTTCAGCAGAAGCCTTGAATTCAGGAAGAGGAAGAGACTGTCAATTGCAGCAACATGAGACACGGGGAAGGTCAGAGAATGGACGAGACAACAACAACCTGCAGACAGACAAGTAAGATCTCTGTTGTAGAACTGACTCAATAACAATATAATCTGTATTTGTTGTCTGAATGATAAAGATTTGTGTGGGTCTGAATGATCTAAAACTGTAGATATTTGCAGTTTGAGACAAAAGCCATAGCAAAGACATGTAATACACTAAATCAAAGTTTCTCTTCTTATTAGCTCTAGATTAAGAGACCTCAGGCAAAGAGTGGCGCAACTCTTGCTTACCCTCATCCCTGCTCTGGACCTGCAGCAGGTGAATTACGATTGCGATGTCATTGATGAGATTCTCACTCATATTAATGAGATCATTCATACAAGGGAAGCCTCAATGTAAAAGCAGTGTGGCCAGAAGATTGCAATCTTTTACAGGACATGAATCGTTTGAGTGGTTAATGCATAAAGGACCACTAGCACCGACTTGTTTTCGTTTTTCATTTTACATTAAATCTCTTTTATTTACTTGACCAGACATAAATGTTTTTATTATTTGCATTACTTTGTGTAAATGTATCGAAGAATATTGCCATCTTGCAACTAATGACTGATGAATATATATTAAACTATTTGCAGGGGTGGTAAGTAACGAATTACATATTAATTGAGTAGTTTTTGTGTACTTCTACTTTTTAAAGTAGTTTTTAAAATCTATAATTTTTGTAATTTTCCTTTAACATACAAAAAAATGTTTTGTTGAAGTATTGTACTTAAATCATATTTGCTACTGAGTAAAAAAATTTTTTTTAATGAAAATTAAAAGTAATAAAAATATTATGCTTTGTTGCGCTCGCGTGTGTATCGTGTCCCGGTCGCGCGCCGCTCCAGACTCCACTCCAGGTTTTCTGACTGTCCCTATATCGGCATCTACCTGACCTTCCAGCCGGGCGCTTTCGCCCTGAGAGTGACGTCATCAATCAGCGCGACCATATAGAAACCGGAGAGAGAACACGGAAAAGAGCAGATGTGTAGACGAGGTGTTGATTGTGTTGGAGAGAGAGGGAGATTATTTTTGGATTGTGATTTTGGCATTTTTGATATTTCATTGTGTATTCTGTTTTTTTATTTATTTACTTTTTGCCTCCCATATTTTTGTGCACTCACCAGTAGTAGAGGTTGCCATTTATTTTGGGAAGAGGGAATTTATTCACTGTTTTTGATTTAGGGAGTCAGGGAAGGTACCTGTATTTTTGTTTGTGTTTTGTCTTTTTTTTTTGCAGGTAATCTAGCTATTAAAATACAGATACCCTTTTGTTTATTATTTCGGCATAGGTTTCTTCCTGAAGCTGATCTACGGGTCCGTTCTTCGTATGTCGCTTGACACATCCGAGATGAATTGACACATCTAAGATGAGATCATCGTGCTAATTACGATGCAGATAATTTGGTTCTTCGAGCACACCTGTTGTTGATGATTAGTATAGCTGGATTGAGTTGTCTAGGATTATTGCGCGTTCGTGCGTTGGTTTAAAAGGCGATATGCATCGACAGTAGAAACACTGATCTCAACCCCTTCGATTGGTTGATGAAATGGCAAAAGAGCGAGCTCAATTTTTTTCTGAAGCGGAGCAAAAGCTTTTTATTAGAGGGTTATGGAGAATTTTAAACTAAAAATAATTATTAAATGCGTGAGTGCTGCCCATGTTACATGGTCCTTGATATGTTATTTTAGTTAAGTGTGTGTGTGTGTGTATATATATATATATATATATATATATATATATAGTTTATCTCAAATTCTATTTGTATTAATTGCTCTTTTTGACATCTTTAATGTCAGAGCCAGCATGGGAATAAGTAAAAGTGAAGTAGAAGAACAAGTATAGTAAGAAGACATATATTGTCATGCTGTGCTAAAGGATCCTGTCTATCACGCAATACATGAGGAATTTGAAAAACTCTGTGAATAATCCTGACACCTTCAGTAACCGTTGCTCTCTCATAAGATCTCAGATTTGAGAAAATTACCTCCACTTATATACACGCAATTTGGGGATATTATATTTGGGGGATTGTTTCATATTATTAGACGCACATGGAAATTAACACCCAAGTATACATATACTGTATGTATGTCTAAAGCCATCCATCTATTTGCAAGATACTTTTCTTTTCCCACGTGAGTCAGTCCGCGTCAGTCATGCTCTTTAACCAATCAGATGTGACCTCGCCATTTCAACCAATCATATCCCGCCAGGAGCGCAGCCTAAATCCTGCTTACATGAAATAAACCTGCTTCCGAGCAGGTTTAAGCTTACGGACCTGTTGCTATGACAGCAAGTGCAAGATGCACATTGAAGAACGAAACAATACAAAATCAGGACAAAACCACAACAATCAAATCCAGCTAACTGAGTTAATGACAACATACAAAGAACAGACCCCTGGTTTGTATGTGTGTGTTTTTGTAAAGCATTACAAACCTCACTATTTCATCAGCTAACGACTGGATCTAGTTATTTCTGCCATATGCCACATTTCCATACAGTTTAAAATAGAAACCCAAACCATTCTTTTGCTGTACGGCCCAACCCTAGACAGGGACGTCCCTGCTGAAAAATCCAGCATAGACCAGCATGATTTATATTCTGGTCCGTGCTGGTTAATACTGCTTAGTGCTGATCTGATGCTGGTTTAGCTGATGAACTAGCATATATACCCTGATGAAACCTTACCACCAGCATTGGTCTTGCTGGTTAGTGCTAGTCTGGTTCTGGTTTAGCTGGTGAACCAGCATAACTTCTGGAAGTTCAGCATGCCTGCTGAAAAATCCAGCATAGGCCAGTATGATTTATATGCTGGGCCACCAGCAAGGTTTTGGTAATTAAAATTGGTTGCCATTTTAGCTCATTATACTGTATTTTAATAGGTAGTACTGAAAATAGTGTGTGATGTAAATACATGGACCATGTAGTGTTATCTTTAAATGCATTTACATACAAGAGACAAAAATAATCAATTTACCAAAAACATGTACAATAAATACATTATTTAACATTTATTAAATATCTGCTAGGTTGTCTAAAACACAACACAAACCTTTTATATAAATGCACTGGCAATAAATGCATATTTAAAAAAAAGCAATCAATAGAAAACCGCTTAAAATTGAAAACTGGTCACCAGCATCAACAGGGTTACCAGCATACCAACATCAGTATCATGGGGTCAGCTGTTTTGGCATTGGGACCACTTGCATTTTTTATGGTAACCATGAAAATAACTGTTCCATCATTTTTAATCATACACATAAGTGTAATACATCATTTGTTAATGTACACTCACATATCAATAAAACATTGTGCTGTTGTAAAATAAAGAAAATAAACAAGGTGCGCTTTCTGCCGTCTCAGTCTCCCTGAAAATCTTTTTGAAACGCTAAATGAAACTGAAACTTAGTGAATACTGCACACACACATATCCATATATCATTATATCTATACGTATATATTTATAGACAGATTAAAGTGTCTACTTTTAAATGTAGCAAGCGTAATCAAAAATAAATATTCTCAGTTTATGTCATTCAAATGAATCTAAGAAGAGATACATTCTTTCTGCCACACATCATTATAGGACACGCCCACATGCTATTCACAGGGAAACAGTCAGGGTAATCGGCATACAAGGGCACGCCCCCAAACACACACACACGTACACACACTGTAGATTCTATAAGTTTCCTGCGCGTGTGGAAGTTGGTATATGCTGTACAGGTTTCTGAAGCTCTACAGAATGTTCTGGACAGTGGGAGGAGCTTAGCATCAACAGGGTTACCAGCATACCAAAATCAGTATCATGGGGTCAGCTGTTTTTTTTTTTCTTGCATTTTTACATCCATGCGCGCGTGTACTGTTTACTGTAACACTGACCATGTGTGTGCGTAAAGCATCATTTATTGTGTGTATGTGTGCGTGTATAAAAGCCTTTCACACGCGCATATACTGTTTATTATAACACACGTGTTCGTGTGTGTAACGCAAAAGCAAGTGTCATTAGAGAGGTTAAAGATCCATTTCTCTCTCTCTCAGCTTGCACTGTGTATGTGTGTGTGTGTGTGTGTGTGTGTGTGTGTACTCTTCATTAGACACCGTGCCCCTCCCCTCTTCCTCTCGCCTTCACACACACACATAGACTAACGAAAACAAGGTTTTGTTGTTATACATACACAACAGAATTACTGCTGTAAAGTAAAAATAAAACAAATTAACCTGCAATTTACCTTTGAAAAGAATCGTGACAGAGCCTTTTTTCCATTTGTGTGTGTGTGTGTATGTGTGAAGGTGCGAGGAGGAGGATGGGGCATGGTGTCTACTCTTATTACACTTGGAATGTTGGCACAATTGCTTCAGGCTTAATCTCGTTTGCCAGCACAAAATAGTCAAAACGTTCACCGTAAACAATGCATTGCTCCGCTGATTAATCATATGATCCAATGCAGCCAACCAAAGCAAACAATTCTTTTCACTCACTCCCTTTTGTTTTCGTTCATCTGCTCTTGCGTGTTGCCTTCCCGCGCACAATCCGCATTCTGATGTCAGCACGTTTTCACCCCTTTCACTCTCTTCCCATGTAGAGAAAAAGACAGTTTCCCGACAGTATACAGAGCCTCCACGCATGCTCTTTTTTTCTCTGAGACAACGTGGCAAAAATATACAGTGTGTGTGTGTGTGTGTGTGTGTGTGTATGTGTGTATATATATATATATATATATATATGTGTATGTATATTACACACACTCACACACATACTGTGTGTATATTGGATTAGAGCTCTTCTATGGCAGGTCTTAAAAGGGTTAATTCACAAGGGGTGGAGATTTTTTTAGTCAGTAAACGTCAACGCATTGTTCCGGCATTTCAAACCAGTAGAAGAGTCTCCCGCTCTTTCATAAGCAGCTCACTTTATAACTGTACAGCAGTTTTAAATACAGATGGAACCACTAACAAATAAAGGAATTCCTTTAGGATTGGTAAGTACATATGCGCATCCTTAACTACAACTATAGTTATAGAAAAACTTTTTTGGATACTGTAGCCAAAAAAAAAAAGTCTGGAAAATGTAGGTGTTTTTTTATTATTATTATTTATGGCAAGATACACGATTGAGTTAATTAGAAATAGTCAAGTTAAAATTATGAAGTAATATTGTTTGTGCTGTTTACCCGACAGTTTTATTACAGTTTCATTTACAGGTTTTATTTCCTCGTCTTGACTTGACTGCTTTTGGTGTTTACCAACGGTTGGCATCCACTATGATGCATTACTGCCACCTTCTGGTCTTCATCGCCATCATCTTCCTTACAGTTTAAATCCTCTTTCCTCATATCATCGCCCTTAAGAACTCCTGACTCCTGACTCAATAAACAAAACAATCCACTCAATCCTACAATTATATAGAACTAATGAATGGAAGCTAAAACTTGATTGGCTACAGTATCCAAAAAAGTTTTTCCTTTGTACCATAACATAGTTGAGCTACAGAATTTTGTATTCAACAAATTGCAAAAGTTGACCCCCAACTGACACAACAGAGAAGTGTTGGTCCAAATCCTCTCGCCGGTCAATCTCAGTGACACTAACTAATCAGTGACATCCGTAAGAAGATGACAGAGCTCTTTACTGAAAAAAAGAAAGAAAAAAAGATTCAGGATCCAGGATCTTGAACTTGAACAGCCTCATTTTCAGTATCCTACACTCAAAAAGCAAAAAATGCTGGGTTGTTTCTGTAAACACATTGTTGGCTTGTTCATGCTGGGTCAAAATTCTGGGTTATTTCAGGCTTTAAACGCATTGTTTGGTTGGTTCATGTTGGGTTAAATGAGATGTAGGGGGTCATTTACAAATTAACACCTGGTTGGGTTATTTTGACCCAACTGGTTTCTATAAACACCAGCCTGCATAATGTTCGAAATATTACTCTTATTGTGTCACAAGGTGTAGTTTTAAGGGTTGTTTAGGCAAGAATGTATGTGTGTACAACTCAAAACCTTAATTGGTTATTAAAGATAGCATCTATTTAATTGCCCACCGATTTTGGAGATTTGAGCTCCAGGCAATCCTGCGGCGCTTGGTGCTCATGTAGCTGCCCATCACAGCCTCACCTCTGAAAGAATTTCTGAAAACTTCCTCTGGCTGTGATGTATTTCTCTGCAGTGTTTATAACAGGATTTATTTCACTTTGGGCAATTTTAACAGGCAATCTTTGGTATAATATGGTTATGGTATAATATATCGCGGCTGTGTGACGCATCCTGTACTCTGCATTCCATTTGCAATATACCTGGTCTCCTCAAATCCTCGAGTGTGCACTTCCAAGTCAAGTCTGTTCTTTGCTTTCTTTGAATTGAGATACGGCATGACAAACTTTCTGGATTCTTCACTTCTGAAGCGAGGGGAATGCTACTTAAAACTGGAAATATTTTATGGTAAGTTAATATGAATTTTTACCTACATTTTGAATGTTGTACAGTAGTTGTGGTAGGAGCAAGTTCATTTTCATGTTCATTCACTTTTCCACCATCGCACTTTGATATGGGTGGTGGGGAGTTCATGTTTTTATATTCTGTGCCAACTGTATGGGAAAAGTGTATTTCATTAGCACACAAATGTAAATATAAAATCCTAAATGTAAAAAATGTAATCTTAAATGTCATTTTCGGTAAATTACAAAGTAATCTTCATTAAAGATGTGTGGAAAATCTGTTGGCATATTTTTTATTTTATAGTTGTTAGAAGAAGCGATAAGGATATGTTTAATGACAGTCTTAATATGTCTTCTGTTTCTGTCTGATCCAGGATCATTCTGGGGGGAAAAAACAAACAAACACCTGGTTGTGTTATTTTGACCCAGCAGTTGGTTTATTCTTTGGAGAATTTTCTGGATTCTTCACTTCTGACTGGATCATGCTCAGACTACTCAGTATTTTATGGTAAGTTAATTTTCATTTTTACTAATTACTGTAAATATTGTTAAAATTAAATGCTATGGGGTGTAGGGTAATGTTTCTCATTCATTTTTTTTAAATAAAAAAAAGCATCATAGTTGAAGTTTTGAAATATTCTTTTGAAATATTCAGTTTAAGTTGTAAATCTATCACCTAAATATCCTATTCCTCCAGGGTTTGGAGCGCCATATCCTGTTATCCCTCACACGTTACATCTTGAGGTAAATTAGTCAGAAATATACACTAAATTCATTTTCACATCACATACATTATTTTGTGTATTTATAAGAGAAAACATGTTTCGCATTATATCTCTACAAAGCTGTACATCATTCACAAAAATGCTTGACTTAACTGTCAGTTATTTGCAACACTAAGTAATGGTGTGTAACCCACAGACGGGGACCAACATCGGGAATGTCCGCAAAATATGGAGATGACTGTAGCATTGTTGCATGTTTTGTGCCTAGGAGATGAGACAAGAGGGACCTGACAGACCTTCGCTATTGTTGGAGGCAATGCTATTGAGACAGACTCTTTGGTGGAGGCTGTGAATGTTTGTTTTAAAGTTTTTTTTTGTCTTTGATGTTAACTACACAAAGCAGTGTCTTCCCACCTCTGATTTTCTCCAGCATACTGTAAATTAGATTGATGGACACGAGTCCTCATCGGTTAACTTTTTGAGGACAACAGTTTTTTCAGCCCACATTTAATCTATAATATTTTATGTTTTTTTGTTCTTGTTATTAATTTTGAAGTAAATTAAATTGTAGTAGTTAAACTGATAATTAAATAACTAATAACTAATGTTGGCATTAGATTTGTATCAAAAACTTTGATATAAAAAGTGTTTAAACATTACTGTAAATGCAAAAAATAAATAAATGTAATTTAAATTCAAGATTTAGAAGGGCCTCTTGGTTTCATTGTTTTACAGAGTGTTTATGTTACATTTATTTTATATTTAACAAAATGTCACCTTGGGACTATATGGTTCTGTCTAACATTTTTGTCAAAATTGAGTTATTCACATTTTCTTATTCTGTGACAATTATTTACATTATGTGAAGTTGTGTACATTTTGGGACTTTTTTGATAACAAAATGATTTTATCTACTTAATCAAATGGAATGTGTCAACCCAGGAAGAGTTAATTTTACCCACTGGTTGGGCCAATAAAATAACCCACCCCTTTATCATTTAACCTAGCCAGTGTCAGTTTTACCCACTGGTTGGGTCAAATGAACAACCCAGTGGCTGGGTTATATATGTTTATATATATATATAAACATTGTGCAAAAAAAAAACTTTTTTTAATGAATCATTCTCATTTCTTTTATATACATCAGTCAGTACTTGATTTTTACATTGTTTTGTTTCTTAAAGATCAATCCATGGTTCCTGCACTCAAATGCTACTAGCCACACCTCTGTATTCAGTGCTATAGCAGAACTGATTGGTAAGTCAAATCTGCTTCTTTATTAATTTTTATTTACAGATTTCTGGACTATTTCAAACACAGTTTAAATCCTTCTCATTCTAAACTTTTTGTTGTTTGACAAGTAATTGAATTATCTTTATGAATGATCTGGACACCTGAAAGGCCAATCATGTGAAAATACTGTTTGTTGAAAGCAGTTCAGTCCCTCCTTCACTATCAGCACCAGGGCTTTCTCCCATACTCATTGTTCACTTATTCACGTATGACTGAATGGCCATTTCTAATTCTAACACAATGATACTGTTCTGGTGGGCCTGATCTCTGATAACTAGAAGGGCTACTTCAAGGAGGTTGTTGCCAAGAAACAATGTTGTTTGAGATGTTGAGGGGTCAGTTGGGTGAGAGGGAAGGCAAATTCACATTAATTTTGTAAAAGCAAGAGACACACCTAAAAAAACATGCTCTACATTACCCAACTAGTGTAGTTAAATAGCATAAAATTAATTTGTATCAATCTGTTGTTCCAATAATACCATATAAATACCATATACCTCCTGATGTGAAGCGATTTCTCTCCCAATCATAATTAATATAGGCCAGTACCCTGAATAAAGAGATTACAAATGTAAGAGCACAAATGTTACCTTAGTTTTTTTTTTTCTAGAACTGACTAAGAATGTAAACACTTGAGAAAACACATTGGAAAGACAAACATTTGCTTAAGTTACAAAAAAAAAGCCATCACCTAAGCAAATAGGTCAGACCCCTTCATTCAATAATTAAAATAATATGCCAAGAACAAAAGAGTGACTACCTGAATATACTATATGACCAGATTTTTCCATCATTTCTTTTTCCCCCCTGATGGGGGATTTATCGGGCACAAATTGTGAAAAAGTGGTCCAGGAAGCAGGAACAAGCTGGTCCAACAAAATCTGAGTATTTTTTTTCGGCTGGGTAGCGTATTTGATTCTTCTTCTTCTCCCTACTGATAGACAATGCTTATGATCCAGATGTCAGTGCAAAACAATTGTGGATTGATAAAACAGCTGTCAAAGGCCAGGATTGCCTTATCTTCATGGATAATGGAAACGGCCTAAACTATGAAAAGATGCACAAAATGTTGAGGTATACTAGATGCGTTTATGAAGCCTGCATTATCAATTAAATTATTCAGTAATTCACCTTAACTGAAAAGAGTCAATACTACCTGTGTAAACAGTACACAATTTCTATTTTTACTGACAGCTCACTCACTCTCTCTCTCTCTCTCTCTCTCTCTCTCTCTCTCTCTCTCTCTATCAGTTTTGGCTTCTCTTGTAAGCAGGCAGAAAGCCAGACAGAAAGCCATGAGCCAGTGGGCCAGTATGGCAATGGTTTTAAGTCAGGTTCTATGCGCTTGGGGAAGGATGTCATTGTGTTCTCAAAGAAACATGGCATCATGTGTGTGGGTCTCCTGTCACAGACTTACCTTGAGATGAAAGAGTATGTTGTACTGCCTATTGTCGAGTTCACCCATACTGGACAGAACAATATCCTTTACTTGGAAACAAAGTGGAAGATGAGTTGATTTCATAGTAATGTTGGATAAAATTTATTGAATTGAATATTACAGGTGCATTTATAACTGCAAGAGATATAATACTGGGCCTGTCAGCAAAATGGGAGTTTAAGGGGATAGATGTAGAAATATATTTCTATATAGAAAATATATTTCCAATGTGTTTGAAGGTACCTCTTTGCAGTTTATTCCTTAACCTCACTGTTCAGTCCAGCCTGAGCCAAAGCATGCAGAGAGTCTCCATGGTATCCTGACACATTCTTTGTTTAACACTGAGGAACAACTACTGTCCGAGTTCAGTGTTATTGACAGGTTTTGCACCAACTCAAGTGGAACCCGCATCATCATTTGGAACCTACGCAGGTGAGCATGCAGAGTTTTTTGTTCTACTATATGTAACCCTTGGCTAAAAGTGATAAGACCAGACACCTAGACACCTAGGTTGTTTCTCTACTCAGGAATATATACAGTAGTAAAAATAAATAAAGTGAAACATGAAGGACCCTGCAGGCTCGAATGAATCAAAGACAGACGTGAAAGATTGAATATAAATTTATTTCACACAAATATTCTAAAAGTGATTTATAAAATAAAACTTACTGTACTGTAAATATCCACAGAAACCACAATACTTTGATAGCAATATAAGCGACAAAAAAACACAGCAAATCAACACAAAATCTCGTAGAGCAAATAAACCCCCCCAAAAAAGAAATTAAATAAAAAACACAGCAAATCAACACAAAATCTCGTAGAGCAAATAAACAAAAAAAAAAAGAAATTATATAAAAACACAGCAAATCAACACAAAATCTCGTAGAGCAAATAAACCAAAAAAATAAATAAATTATATAAAAAAACAGTAAATCAACACAAAATTGCGTATAGCAAATAAACAAAAAATAAAATAAAATTATATATATATATATATATATATATATATATATATATATAATTTCTTTGCTGTTATTTTCCCCCCTTCTATTGCTATACATACACACACACACACACACACACACACACACACACACACTCCCTTCCGTTAATCTTCAGTATTATAGCTAATCAGACATTCACATGTGGACATACTCTGGCAACAATGAACATCAATACAGACGAACTGAATTTGGTATAATAGCGCAAATAAACAAAATGCCCAGTACCCGATCACACATATACAACACAACAGGGCAAAATAGATCTTAAATATGCTACAAATCAATGGTGCAAAACAACGACACCCAGCCGTTGGGAACTAAATAAGACATCTTTCAAAATGATTTCCTGCTGCCCATAAAACAGCAACACAGGCAAAGGGAGCGTCACCGTACGCTACTACTGTAAGGCCAGGTCCACACGTAGCCGGGTATTTTTAAACTTTGAGATTTTTCTGTGCGCTTTTCACCTTTCGTCCACACGCAAACGCAGTTTTGGTCATTAAAAACAGAGCTTTTGGAAAACTCCGTCCAAAGTGAAGATTTTCTAAAACTCTGTTTTCAGTGGTGTTGTGTAGACATGGGAAACAGAGATTTCGGCTTGTTGTAACATCACCTTGTGCTGATGATGTAATTGTCTGTGTGCTCGTCTCCTTGATTTGATGTCAGCTTTGTTTATGAGGATATTTTGTGCAATGGTGTACGTACGTACAGTGAACTAATTAAGTTAACATTGCGTACATTTACATGGGTGTACATACATGGGCAGTTACTTACACATTATGTTAATGATCAGAGGTGCCTGAATGTACTACTAAGTGCACTGCTGCTACATACTGTACAAAACTCTGACGACACACAGACCCCGCAGACAGCGGCGGCGGTTTCGACCGAGACTCGTCGGACTTCTATAAAGCGAAACAGGTAATGATGTTTTGTCTGTTGGTTACGGAAGCTCCTAACAGCGCTTAACAGGGCGTTTTTTGCATTTTCATGTAGACAAAGATATTTTTAAAACGAAGGTCATGTGGACAGAATTATTATTTTTTTAAATTTAGAAGAAAAATCTCTGTTTTTAAAAATATCCGGCTATGTGTGGACATGGCCTATCAAGCCACATAGAGCATCTCAATCACTAATTGCGCTCAGATGCGCTCAATTTCCTGACGCCGCCCCATGCCAGTAGGCGTGTCTTCCCACGAGACATACGGCAGCATTTAAAAACAGAAAAAATTCCAAAGCTCTTAAGCTAATAAAAATAGCAAAAAAATACCCAACCGGTTACATAGTTTTATATAAGCAATCTTTTGGTTACGCATGTAAGGGAATACTGGTATGACATCTTACTGTAGTATGGTAAAGTATATAAGTTTACAGTAATATGTTATATTAGACAGGGTATCCTACCTTATTTAGCTAAATGGCTGAGGGCCAAGAGCAATATTATGGGTTGTAAAAAATGATACAAATTCTTACATTGTTTCCATTGCCAACTATTCTCCTGCAGAACATTTTCACGAGAATTAGAATTTGATGTTATGAAGGACTGCTATGACATCCGGATCCCTGATGATGATGTGTACAATCGCACCAGGGAGAAACTCAAACGACACGCTAAGGGCAGCATCTCAGTGCCTGAAAGTGAATATTCACTGCGGGTGAGAATTTAATGATTATAGAGAAGTTTCAGAAGAAAAATTTCAGACTTACTAACAGTATTGTACATTTGTCTGTATTAGGTATGAAATACTTTTGTCTTATGTCCTAATCGCACGGGACTAGTATTAACTGGGGACATCGTGTGACTTGTAATAATTGCGGAGGTTGTCTGTGACCTGTGGCCATGCGAATCGGCCATGTCTGTAATTTGTAAAGTAAAAATTCCAGATAATACCTATCCCGCGCGAATGTTACATTAGTTTGACACATAGATCTAAACGCATATTGTTTATTATCACTTCGATTATAAGCGATTTTGTAATCAATACAGGATAGTACAGGTCAATATCCATGTAAAAGGAGAAATAAGGAATAGAATTAGAACTGCACTAGACATGGCAAAATGTCACAAAGAGTGAGGGAGACAGTTAACCCCTGTTAAAATAGTAGGTTTTTCTGACGTAAAAAAATTTACTCAAGGTCAATCATATCAGACCATTAATGTGACCAGCAAAATTTTAAGGGAAAAACAAATAGAACATTTTTAGGTAGGAAAATAAAAATAATTATAATTAATTATAAAAATATATATAATAACCTAACTTCATAAGAGTTGCACACCCTTTTATAATAAGCATTGTGACGGTGCCCAGAATTAACTGATCACATTCATATTCATATCCTGGCAAGTTTTTAGTTTTATTTGACTATTAAGCCCGATTTATACTTCTTCATCAAGTCTGTGTGGCGCCTACGCTATGTCAAGAAGACAAAGGTTATGTACCATTTAATAATCTGTGTGTACAGTTTATTAAACAGAGAACATGAATTAAATGATTGTAATCTCTATTTAATAATAACTACATTTTTGGGGAGGTGCACATTAGGCTTCCCCATAGGGTACATGACTACACAAAACTTACTTGACTTTATACAGAAGCATAAATGGTGTTAAAAAGATGATCAGTTATGTACCTTTCAATAGTCGGTGCACACAGTTTATTAAAAAGATGAAGATGGACCTGCAAATGCAACCAGACATCACAATTGTAGCAGTCTGCATCAAGATTGCGTCTCTCTCTCTCTCTCTCTCTCTCTCTCTCTCTCTCTCTCTCTCACACACACACACACACACACACACACACACACACACACACACACACACACACATACATACGCAGATCGTTTTGATGGCTGTGTAGACTTTTTACATACACTGCATAGTGAGACACACAACAATCTGAATCAAGAATAAGTTTCCACTGATTAATGTAGTCAGGTTTGTTTGTTTATTTTTCTCTTGATTTAGGCATACTGCAGTATCCTGTACCTAAAGCCAAGAATGGAGATTATACTTCAAGGTCAGAAGGTCAAAACTCAGTCTGTCATAAAAACGCTAACAAATGTATACATTGACACATACAAACCTGTGTGTGATCCTCCTCTTGTATCCTTGTGCCATTTATTAGAGCTCCAACATAAAAATATGACTGATGATGCACAAGTAAGAGTTATGTATTAATTGATTAAAATATTTAAAATGCCATAATCCTTAAGTCCTTGTATCAGGAAAAAGGAATAAAAATCACATTTGGCTTCAACACAAATACCAAAGAGCACTATGGTTTGATGATGTACCACAAAAACCGCCTCATCAAAGCTTATCAACGTGTCGCCTGCCAGCGCCGGGTAAGATTTTCATTAATGGGCAGTGTTTTATTTCATTTTAATGATCTGTGTATATTCTAAATCGTACAGAATCAGAATGAGAACAAATCAAGAATACACACACATACAGTGGAACCTTGGATTGCGAGCATAATTCGTTACGGAAGCTTGTTTGTACAGTACAGACCAAAAGTTTGGACACACCTTCTCATTCAAAGAGTTTTCTTTATTGTGTTCTTTATTGTGTTCTTTAGCCCAAACGAGTCTCTTGTGCTTGTTGCCTGTCCTTAGCAGTGGTTTCCTAGCAGCTATTCTACCATGAAGGCCTGATTCACACAGTCTCCTCTTAACAGTTGTTTTAGAGATGAGTCTGCTGCTAGAACTCTGTGTCGCATTGACCTGCTCTCTGATCTGTGATTTATGAGGCTGGTGACTCGGATGACCTTATCCTCCTCGCAGCAGAATGACTAATGACACTTGCTTTTGCTTTCTTGCTTTTGAGAGGATGACTTTTACATACACACACATGCAAACACAAAATAAAAGATGCTTTATGCTCACACATGTGATCACAGTGTTATACAGTAGTAAACAGTACATGCGCGCACAGATGTTGACCATACAAGTGAGAGAAGCAAGTGAAAGACCAAGCATGGCAGACAATTACCCACAATTCCGCAGCATGAGAGAGAGAGAAGAACCATTGGCTCAGTTGACGCTTTGCATCAAAACAAGAAGCACATGCGTGCCACATGATACTCGATGCTACTTGGAACTCATAAATCAAGACTTGCTCGTTTTTTAAGTCAAAAGTTATAAAAAAATTTTGGTCGTCTCGCGGAACGCTCGCAAGCCATGTTATTCGCAATCCTGGTTAATAAATTATTTATTTATGACATTAGGTAATTAGGTAACAACAGCAATCAGTCAGTTATATGTCATTTTAAGACATGAAGGTCAGCTATTTTGAATAGTTCTTGGAAGAACAATATTGGTAAGTGCATTTGGAAAACCCATCAAGCACCATGATGAAACTGAATCTCATGAAGACCTTCTTAGAAAAGCAAGACAAAACTTACTTCTGCTACAGACGAGAACTTACCAGCTCAAAAATCACCAATTAACAGCACCCCAGATTAGAGCCGTTATGACGGCTTTACAGAGCTTAAGTAACAGACACATCTCAACTTCAACTGTTCAAAGGAGATTATTGCATATTTTGGATGCTCTTAGTATTGTTTTACAACGTAGAAAGAAATAAAATCAGGAACGACCATGAAATTAGAAGGTGTCCAAACATTTGAATGGTAATGTAT